>KZ108116.1:0-118943 GCA_002116305.1 Penicillium italicum | reverse complement strand
TAGTAATAGTTCTAATAGTCTATATAGTTTATATCTATATACTATATTCCTCTAATAGATATTATATTCTTCTATATACTTAGTGATCTCTTAGTTTATATTATACTAGAAATACTTACTACGAATCCTCTTAAGGGTTCGTTTCTTCCTATAGTATCCTACTTAGGGATTACTATAGTAAGTTTATATAATTTTATACGTTACTATAGGGTCTCTTAGTATATAGACTCTTCCGCTATATCTTAGTAGCCTATCTTCGATAGTTACTACCTATAGCGTACTACCTAAGTATCTATTACTCCTAGCTTTATCTATCTTTTAGCGTTTCTCCTTTAAAAAGCGGTCCTACCTTTAGATCCGCTTAAGAAATTATACTATAGACTTAGTAGAAGTATCTTTTAGTACTATTTCTCCTACGAAGCCGACTACTACTTCTACTTAGGTAATATACTATTCTAGACTATTATTATTACTAATAACCTAGTACTTATCTATTAGCTTCTACTCTACGTAGGTTTCTCTAAGGGTATCTTTATACTCCTCAAGGGTAGTTATAACCTCCCTCTATACCTAGGATTCCTTATCTCTAGGGCTTTTATCCTACTCTTCGTAGCCTCTTTATACCTATAATACCTTTAGTCTTAGGGTTTAGTATAGCTTATACTCTAGTAATAACGTTTAATTAAATCGTTTCTACCTTCTTTACTTCCTTTATAAAGGGGCCTTTTAGTAGGCTTTACCTAATTCTTAAAAATAGCTTATCCTCTACTAGGTCTACTAATTCTATCTCTCTTACTTTTTTAGCGTAGTTAGACCTCTAACTTAGTATATCGGCTAGGTTCTTAGAACCTACTTTATACTATATTATAAAGTTAAAAGATATAAGTCTTATTACCTATCGTACGCCTATCTCCTACTAAGACTTTATAGTATAAGGTTTATAAATCCTTTTAGGTTTTTATAATCTAATAATATAAGAATATCCCTAGCTCCTTTAAGGTAGTATCTCTAGGTTTTAAATACTTCTATAATAGCTAATAGCTTACTATTATAGGTCTTATATCTTATCTCTAGCCTACTTAGCTTTCTTAAATAGAAAGCGATTAGGTACTATTATCTATCTTCTTCTAGTTATAAGATAATTACTACTAATACGAATCCTAATATATCTATTTTAATAAGGAGTTTTTAGCCTAGTTTAAAGTAGGTAAGAAAGGGAGTACTTATAAAGTACTACTTTAGGGTAGTAAATACTTCTCTTACTTCTTCTATAAAGATAAAGCCCTAAGTCTTCTTATTTATACCCTTCTTATATATATCTAGTCCTTTTACTAAGGTATTAAAAGGTACGTATATCTTTAAGAATAATACTATAAATCTCCTATAGAAGTTTATATATCCTATAAATATCTAGATATTATAGATACTCTTTAGTTCTAGCTAATCTAGAATGGTTTTAATCTTCTTCTAATCTATTTCTACCCCTTTAAGGGTAATAATATAGCTAAGGAATTCTACCTTTTTAGTATAGAATATATACTTTAATCTCTTTACGTATAACTTATATTATTAGAGTCTCTCTAGTACCTTTCTAATATATCCTATATAAGTCTTAACGTCTATTAAAAAGACTAGGATATTATCTAAGTAGATAACCATAAATATATTAATAAAGTCTATAAGGGCTCTATTAATATAGCTCTAGAATATTATTAGCGTATTAGAAAGGCTGAATAGTATAACTTTATATTTATAGAGTCTATACCTTATATAAAAGGTAGTCTTCTACTTGTCTCCTTACTTTATACGAAGCTAATAGTATATATCTATTAGGTCTAGCTATATAAATATTACCGCTCCTAAGAGGTAATCTAATAATTCTCCTATTAATAGTAGTAGATATCTATTTTTAATAGTGATTTTATTTAGACCTTAGTAGTTAACGTATAGATAAAGGCCTCTATCTTTCTTTAGTATAAATAGTACTAGCGCTCCTATTAGGCTTTTCGAAGGCTATATCTACCCCTTTTATAGGGCTATTACTAGATATTCCTTTAGTACCTATAGTTACTCTTATAAAAGTAGATATATAGCTTTCTATAGAAGTTATATATCCTTCTTAAGATAAATTATATAATCTACGTCGGAGTATAATACTACTATTTCTACTTCTACTAGGTTAAATATATCTACGAAGTCTACGTATTCTTCTAATAGGCTATCTATTTATATAGCCGTTAGTCGTATAGTATCCTTTACTTCTAACCGGAGGTAGATAAGGATATATTATAAACCCTTAAGGAGCTCTTAGGTATACTCTTAGGCTATAATCTTCTCTATCTCTACTCCTTAGTAGTTACTATAGTACCTCTATAAGGCTACTTTCTAATCTATAATAGGGTTTACGCTAATTAACTAGTTAAATCCTAGGATTAAGTTATATCCTTATATATCTACTACTTCTATTATAAGGGTATAACTTCTTATTTCCCTATACTATCTACTATACTAAGTTTTACTTCTCTTACCTTATAGGACTTAATCTCTTACTTATTAATAGCCTTAACTATTTATAGTAGGTATTAGGAGTCTTTTAGATACTCTTTTACCTATCTTTAGCTAATAAAAGATCTTTCTACTCTATAATCTATAAGGATATAGGTAGCGATATTCTCTAGTCCGATACCTATAAATATCTTACTTACGAGGGCTTTTAGGGTATATATTTTAGATATAATAACTCCTAATATAGCTATAGCTTAAAGTATTAGGATCTCTATTTTTTTATCTTATCTATATTACTTCCTAGTTAGTTTAGCTTACTAAGTCTACTATAGAGACTATAATAGGCGTCTTTCTTATAACTTAGTCTATTATAGTAATTATAAATAGGTAGGGGTTTCCTATCCCTTTTAAATTTAGTATTTAAGTATTCTAGCTTCCCTATCTTCTTAGGTACCTTTTTATCTAAGTCCTATATCTTTAAGTACTATCACTTTACGCGGTAGGTAGGCTTTTCTATCCTCTTTAGCTTAGAGTACTCTTACTTTAAACCTAGTTAAGCTTTCTTTACGGATTAGATATTAGATTTAAGGGATTAATACTACGCTAATAGGTCACTATAGGTATAGTCTAGATCTACTTCTATTCAGTATTACTCTTCGACTTTTAGTTCTAGGTATACCCCTATAATTAAGCGGTCCTTATAGGCTTCCTTAGTAGGGGGAATACGTATATTCTTAGCTATCTAGTCTAGGTAGAGAGAATACGTTATAACCGATTCTCTTAGCCTCTATATATATCTATACTATTACTCTTTAGCTTCTCGGTAGATAACTTAAGGGTTATCTACTATACTTTATATAAAGTAGGTAAACTCTAAGTATATTTTAGGTACTCCTTCCTATATTATATAGGATTCCTATACTATTATTATATCTCCTTATAGTACTTCGAAGCCTTAGCTAATCTTTATAATATTATTCACAAAGTAGTAAGGGTATTATTAGAAGTGGTTATTAAGCTAGGTTTACTAGATCTTATACTCTTAGAATAACTTCCTAGAGTACTTACTAATACTAGATAGGTAGGTAGGATACTTCGTACCTATAACCTAGTATCCTAATAGTACGTCGACTATTATTCTATTATTATCCTTAGTATCGCTTACGGAGAGGCCCCTTAGTAGGGTCCTTCTTAGTATAGAGTAGGCTAGTATTACTATTATTACGGTGATCTTCGCGATACGCTCCTCTATTTAGGATTGTCTCTCTATTAACTCTACGAGCTCGGTAAGGTAGTATACTCGGGCTCTTATAGCCTTAAGTTCGTCTTCTTCTTACGTTAAAGGTACTATCCTTTAGACTACGCTAGTAGATAAAGCTTCTATAGTAGGCGGGTCACTTTACCCTCTAGTAATCCTTACTAGGCCTCCCTACTCTCTCCTATATCCCTTCTCGGGGTTATCTAGTCCTTCGAGGTCAATGTCGAAGTTGTCTTCTATAATATCGTCGTCGAGTCCTCAGCCTTGCTCGGTTACTATATAGGTTCGGTATGCCAGTGCCATTATTACCCCTAACGGTCCGATCGAAAGATGTAGAGAGTTCAGAATGTGAAGACCCTCCTATAGATAGGTCTTTATTTAATGGATCAGAGTGAAAGGAGTATTATACAATACAAATACTACTGCGAAGCATTGACACTAGTACTGCCTGTATTCCAAACTGAACTCTGAGCCTTCTAACATTGCTCCGAGTTCTACTAGTATAGTTGTGCGCGGGTAAGCGAGGTCACATGACTCTCCACCTCCGGTCTCTCGGTGGTATAGTTCTATACACCGGGTCCTGCGACCCTTCTAGTAAGACGTCGTGACAACTAGAGTCCATGTTGAACCACAATCAAGAGATTATAGTCTGGTTTTTATAGAAGTCGCAAGCATGAGGGTGCTGCAGACAATACTTGGGCACAAGAACAGTAGCCATCACACCATTGGCAACGAGGTATTCACGGAAGTTCAGCAGACGCTGAGTCAAGTTGGTGGTGCGCTTTCTGCCCGCAGCATCACGGTTACCAGACCAGACTAGCTCACCCAGCGCAGCAGCGCGAGGCCAAAACGCACTGGAGATGGTCACATCATCGATCTGCTCCGACCACAAGGGAGCCTCAGCGCCGATAATATGCTTCGCCTCGGAAGCAGTGAGGTTGGTGAGGAAGTCGAAGTCGTAGATACGCTGCCAGGTCTTGTAGGGTGCGCACCAGCTGCCGCCAGCGCCGCCGTAGTTGAAGGTCACGCCGCCGGCGGTGTTGGTCTGCTCATTGTAGCGGGGGTCGTTGGTGATGGCACCACCGTGGCCGCAGTCGAGGTAGAGGAAATCAGAGGAGGAAACAACGACGTCGTAGCCGGCTGAGGTGAGCTTCTTGATGTTCTCATCGCCGTTGTTCCAGGTCTGCATGACGATGTCTTTCGGCACGTCGTGGGCGCTCTCAGTTGCGATGGCCATGTCTTCCCACATCATGAGACGGCGGTGGTCGCCGACACTGCGGAAGATGGGCAAGGCGTGGTCAACCCAGTACTGACTAAGGTCTCTGTAGGTGCGCGAGGGATCTTCGGCAAACCACTCAGTGACGTGAGTGCTGAAGTTGTAGCAGTTGGGCTGGATCTCATCGCCACCAACGTGGAAGAAGTTGTCGCCGAAGATGCGAGACAATTCTTGGTAGACATTGTTGACAACTTCATAGGTCTTGGGGTAGATTATGTCGAGCTGGCCAGGGTTCGGCTCGACCGCGGTGTGTTCCGCCCACACATCGTTCGACCACCAGGTGTTGGCACAAGCCACAATCTCTGGGTCGATCTGTTGCCAGCCCGAGGCAGCGTGACCGGGCATATCGACCTCGGGGATGACGCGGACACCCCTTGCGCGGGCGTAGGCAATCACGCGGCGCATGTCTTTCTCGGTGTAGATTTCACGAGGCGAGTAGGCATCCTTGGTCATCTCTGGGTAGGAGGCCATCTGCATGGGCCATGACTGAGCATCGTCCAAGTGCCAGTGGAGGACGTTCAGCTTGGACAGAGCCATACCATCGATCTGCTCGAGGATCTTGCGAACGGTGATGAAGTTTCGACCGGAGTCTATCATGATACCACGGTAGGGGTACAGGGGAGCATCCTGGATCTTGACGGGTTGTTCAATGATCAGACCGCCCTTGCCATCCGAGATGATAATCTGCTGCAGGGTGGTGAAGGCGTGCAACACACCCCAGACCGTCTGAGCATTAATCCGGATACCGCCATTGGCCACCACCAGTGTATAGGATTCATCCACGCCATGTTGGAGGTCGGCATCGTTATCCACCACATGGACATCGACGTCGTGGGCTGCCGAGGGCGCGCGTTTGCCCTTGGAGATCGGGGTGGAGACAGGGGTCGTGGTAGGGAAGGCTGGGTAGGAGGCGATAGGGGCTTCAACAGCCGCAGGGACCCATTGCAAAGTGGTAATGGTTTCCCATGCTCGATCCCAAGCTTGATGGACCACAGGAGAATGATGACCGTGCAAATGCAAGTGGTTGACCTGGATTGGACCGGAGGATCCCCAAGTGATGTTACGAGGGGCGGGAAGTGGATTCACCTGAACGGCGGAAACAGCCGTCAGGGCCCCGAGCACACTCAGGACAGAGGCGAACTTCATGTTGATAAGTTGAGTGATGATGAGAAAAAGAAATACTGAAGCTAGGAGATAGGCAGAGTTATTTATGTTCAGCTGCATTGCCGATCTTTCATCGGAATGTGTCTTTGGATGCAACCTGGGGAAGATCGAGATCGAAAAGTAAACAAAGCTCCCTTGTTACATTGCATCTGCCACTAACCCAACTCAAGGGTAATCAATCCGTTTCAGAAGATTCAAGGGAAATTAATGGAAGAAGAGAAAGTGCAACCTCCATATGCAACTTCAACCTTCCTCAGATAACAAGATGGACATGTTAAATGAGGGGGAGAGCGATGGAACTACGGAAAATGACACAGTCACACTCTGCTTACGCTCTATCAAGCAACCTTGATACCTCGAAAACACTCGAAAACACTGTGAAAGGAATAGAAATCTCCACATGAGATCTTAGGTATCATTTAATTTACTTCATATCTATTAGACCGTCTCCAACGACTTTTCCAACTCCATCCCCTCCCGGAACTCCTCCTTGATAGCTGCTACAGCCTTATCAGAGGGAACAACACAAGGCCGTCGAGGAAGACCACCATACCCACGGTAGGATTGCAGACCAGACTTAACCGCGATAAAGCCACCATGAATAGCAGCCCAGTCAGTACGCGCAACAACAGCCTGCGCCTTCTGCGCCTCCTGAACCTTGCCAGCACGATACAACTCCAGAACACGCACACACGAGCGAGGAATCAAATTAGCAACCCCACCAATAATCCCCGCCCCACCAGCGATAAGCGTCTGCAGTGTGAAATCGGCCGAGCCACCAAAGGTCAAGAAATCAGGCTTGGCCGCCGCAACCCGAGCCAACTTGCCCGTGTTACCGCACGTGAGCTTGCAGCCGATGATATTGGGGTGTTCGGCGAGAGTCACGATATCATCTGAGCTGAGATCGAGACCGGACTGCACGCCGGGGAAGTTGTAGATGAGCAGAGGCACGGGCGAGGCATCGGCTACAGCTCGGAAATGAGCGTGCAGGGACTCGGTGCTCACGAGCGCCTTGTAGTAGCTGGGTGGGAGAACGAGGACAGCGTCGGCGCCTGATGCTCCAGCGTCCTGGCAGAGCTGGATGGTCTCACGGGTTGAGGCGGCTCCGGCGCCGGCAATCACTGGCATGCTGGTGTAGCCGGCTGCGTCGACGGCGCGGCGGGTGGCGGCTGTGATGGCTTTGCGCTCCTCCCGATCTAGGTGCACGGCTTCGCCATTGCTTCCTTGGGTCACTAGGCCGGTTACACCGCTGCGGGCGAGGTAGACGGCGTGTTTCTCGACTGTTGCGAGATCGACTTCTTCGTCTGGTTTGAAGAATGCTACGGTGGGGACATAGACACCGTGGGGGAGGGGATTTAACTTGGTTCCGTTGGTCATTTTGGAGGAGAGGAGGTGAATCTTTTGATTTGTTAGTATTTGCTGTAAGTCTCTCTCGTCTTCTTTATACTAACCTTGGATATATCCGATGAGCAATGAGGGGGATCAATATTGGCGGACCTACAGCTATATAGCTGGGCAATTCCCCCACGTCCTACCCCACTGACTTTATGAATTGGCCGAATGATTTGACATTTGAAACTTGGCAAATCTGCGCATGGGCGATGCATTTCCATTCGGATATCGTTTTCCCCCCTCCCCCACGCTTTATGCGGGGTTGACTCCCGAGGTATCTGATGCGTCGTAAATGGAGTACTGTGTATACTATTGGTGTACTTATGTACTTAATTGTCAGTATTCGAGTTTCCTCTCTCCCTCTGTGGGAACACAAGATTTGGAGAGATCTCCTTGTGTTGTGTTTTGTCCTACGATCTTGATATATATTTATGCTCCTGAATCTGCTCAGATATATGTGAGTACTACTGTTGCTGCTACTGTCTAGTATTACCCGAAATCCCCCTGCAAAATATCCAATGAAGCTCTCAGACTGTTCACCTCCCCTCACATATGGGAATTGATTAGAATTCCGACCTGGCAATATGGTTGAATTGCCGTTCCCCACACTGGTGGCTGTGGGGGTAGGTTCTTTTCCGAGATATTGGGATATTAAGGATATCCTAGATATCCTAGAAATTTTAATATCTTGATTGGAACATTTTCAACAAAGGGATGATCATCTAGCAGAATACAAGCAGGTAGAATCGAAGCAGAGTGAATGTAAAACCTGCATTGTAGGTCACTGCCTATCAGTGATGTCTCTGAACAAGCCGAATCAATTACATTAATTCTGAATAGAACAATAGAACAAGAACCCCGAAATTGTTCATTCGTGAATAGAGTCATAATACAATAGGTAACGCATTCTACCTGGGCAACATTTATACAAACCACCTTCAATACCTCGAACACCTCGCCAAGAACTTCTCATAACTCATCCCCAAATCCCTGTCAAACCGTGGGGAATCCCGAATCCACCAAACAATGAACTGATCTCCCAACAATGGCCCTCCTGTCGCGGTCCTCCCTCCGCTCTGTGCGACGGGCGCCCGAAGAACCTGCCGACGGTCTGGCACCGCCGACAAAGAAACCGCGTATCGAAAATAGCGACCGCAAAAGCTCCCCCGATTGTCTCGACACCAAAGATCCGACCTCGAAATCCAGTTCCACCTCCTTGAAACCCTCGCGCCCGCGCACCTCCAATCGCACACGTCGCGGCTCCTCTTCCTCCATTGACACAGTCGCCTCCTCCGTCGGGCGATTGACGACTCCGGCGACACGTACAAACGGAAATGGGATCCTCAAGACCCCACGCGCCCGCCGTGATCCTGGAACTCCCTCCGGCGCGGAATTGTTGCGCGGCGTGCATGAGTCGCCAGACCCATTGGACACGATCTCCCCAGCGCCCTCGGTCGCGAAGCAGCGCACCGTCACCCCGGGGAACGTGGACTCGAATGTCAAACCGCCCGTTTCGCCTGTGACCCGCTCCACTCGTCGCAATGAGAATCGATCGCTGGCCGATGTCGACGAGAACGCGATCAAGGGAGAGGGTGCTGTGGCGGGCGCGACTCCGACGCGAGATACCAAGAGCGAGGCGCTTGACGAGCAGTCTACATCGGTAGACAAACGGTCGGGGAGACGGTCGTTGCGTTCGACTGATACCGGATCGCGGTGCAAGAGCGAACTTGCGCAGTATTTCCACAACTACGAACAGATAATCAGTCTGGAAGTCCCTGAACCTGGTACGTGACTCGATCCTGGGAGTGGACTGAGCGCATAGGCTGACATTGGACACTATACAGAATTCCTCGCCGCTAAAACAACAATCACTCTTGTCGACGATCTATCGCGACCACTGCCTTTCTGCTCAAACCCCGAACCTACACCCTTCGGTAACCCGCTACTCAAGCTCTACGACTGTGAGAAGATCACCCTCCCCAACCCCGCATCAAACACACCTGCAATCGACCCACTGGGCGAAGAAACCTATTTCCGCGCGCACCGCAAGTTCGAACGACAGGAGAAACAACTCCGGAACATTGAGCGCAATCGCGCACAGCACGAACAGCAAGTCCTGGAGCGTCTCCTGGACGAGCTACGCGGCCATGACTGGCTACGCATGATGGGCCTGACGGGAGTCCACGAAAGCGAAAAGAAGCTCTATGAGCCGAAGCGCGATATCCTAATTCAAGAGCTAGTTACTCTGGTCAACAAGTTCCAAGCATGGAAAGATGAAGAGCGTCGCCGCAAACTGGAAAAGGAAAAAGCCCACCCAGCGCCGGGCACGGAAGCAGCACCCAACGTCCCGCGACAGCACTCGCGCAAACGATCCCGTCTTGTAGAAGACGTGGACAGCTCCCCGGCACCGGGGACTGATCTACCCAGCACGCCAGAGGTAGTAGACGCAGAGCCAGATCCAGACCCAAGTGATGTCGACGCCTTGGCTGCGCGTCAGCTCCACCAGGAAGCTCGTTCAGCTGGCGCTGCTAAATCGCGCAAGACAGCACCTGCTGCTCGCAAGTCTATCTCCAAACCAGCCCCCAACACCAACACTTTAACTAGCACCAACACCACTGCTACCAACACCAACACAAATTACCCCGAACCAACACCCACTCCCACTCCTAAACGCAAAAAGCCCAACCCAACACCAACCAAACCTCCTCCTCAACCACCAGCCCCAACCCAGAACCCAGCCCAAAAACCCGCCCCTCGACTCCAACAAGCCTCCCTCTCCCACTTCTGGAACCCAGCCCCCCGAACCAGCCCATTCACATCATTTTTCCGCCAACGACACGTCCGTGAAGCAGCCATCGCCGCAACAAAAGGTATCCGCCGCGGCGGGTCCCGCTCAACCCTCGCATTCGGATACCCGGTCCCTGAACAGGCGGAACAGGAATTCGAGTTGCCGCCGGAGATTCTGAATGAGGATTCTATTCAGCAGTCGCAAAGGAAGAGAAGAAGACTTAAGAGGAGGAGTTTGGGGGGTTGATTGGGTGGGTTCTACAATGGTGCATGGTGCATGGTGCATGGTGCATGCATGGTTGGTGGGTGTTTTTTGTTTCTCTTTTTTTGTATGATAGCATTTTTACTAGCATGGTGTTCTGTGTTTTGCTTTTTATTTCGTTTCCGGACTGGAAAGTCTGTTGGTGTTGGTGTTGGTTGGTGATGGATGGGATGGGATGCATTCCTGGCCGAGGTCCGCATTTTGTATTTTTGTACATGTACATCAGTTAGTTCATGTTCAACCTTAATGGCTGAATAGATATCAGTACTCTGAAATGGGCATTACTAGTGCCATCATCCAAATTTAGAGATTCCAACGTACGTCAAGTTGTATGCAGGTTGGGATATCATTGCCGCCGTTGGTGTCAAGGATACATGAACTCGGCACATACTATCCAAGACAGTAATTTACCAGCCGCCGAGGTGATCCTTCATTACACTAGTAGCGACAGTGCTTGTACGTCGCATTCCCAACGCAAGTTCAGACTGTATTGCTTTGGTCTGGGTCTCGCAAGTTCGAGCTTCTGTGTTGGTTCATGAGTTCGCGCCATTCTCGATATTGGGTCGTCTCCGCTTTGAGACTAGGATTACCTGGTTTCCTGTCAGCGGCTGGGGACTTTATGTGAAGAGTGTATGTGTGTGCCTCAAGATCAATATCTTGCTCCGGTTTCTTCGGTAAATTCGGTCTTGAGCTTGAAGTATCGCTAAACAACAATGTTGGCATGGAAGGAAGCTAATAGTCGATACAAGCTCAATTAGGTAGACAATAGAGTTACATGGCTTATAGATTGAAATGAGTTGGAAATACGCAGAGTTTCTTTCTGGATCGTGTTGAAAATCTCATTGGGTAGACAGTTTGCCTAAATAGAGAACATTCTGTATGAAACATCATCGATGGATTGGAATATAGAATATATCATGTTTCCCTGATCTCCCAAATCCAGCAGAGGGCTCGCTGCATTCGCGATAGTTAGAGCCGCAGCGAAACAAAAAGACAAAATTGGAAATAGGGCTGTAATTCAGTGTTGTTTGTTCCTTGGGGTGAAGGCCTTGGTTGTGGCGATGGCGGAAACTTGTCTCCTGGCCTGCATGTCCGGGGCCAGCCGGGGAAGTTGATGATAATGATCGTCGCAAGATCATGGTTTGTTGCAGCGTGACGAATGAGCCGGGGGAGCGGGTTAGCGGGCCTTAGACTGAAGATGCCATTACTTTCCTTCGTAGCTGTGTCTGTTACAAGGTGTCTGTTGCCAAGCTTGTTGGCGTGTTTTCATCAAAGCAGGGGAATCGCTATGGAATTTCGCTGGAATCTTGTCGACATCCTTTTCGGTGTCAAGCACTACCTCTGTGGATGACGGCCACTTTGTTTCACGAGGGTGTGATGACCTCATTCTTTCTGTAGACAGAAAGCGAGGGTCCGTTTAGCTTGCCGTAGGTGTTTTTATGTCCAAGATTTTAAGATGCGGGAGTCTGGTAGAGTCATCTTTAGTCAAACTCCTAAGCGTAAGATGTGTCTGCAACTTACTGTAGAGCTTGTTGACTTGGACATCTCTTTCAACCGGTGATGAGGCCGAAAGGATGATGAGCGCGGATTCATTTTTCCGCGTCTGATCCCCATTCTCACTTTCCTAGCTTGGTCATGGGTATTCTTCGATTGACTTTTATCGTTAGGGTAATTTGTGAATTCACCCAGGTTTACCCATATCTCCACATCACGGAGTTTCGTGAGGGGGATAGCAGATGAGGGAAATATTTATATAAAGAACGGAGATTTATGAAAAACAAGATACAAGGAAACGTAAGAGGCAATTCTGGCAAGGAGAAGGAAGGTATTTATACAGGAAGGTGGGTTTCAAAGACAAAGATTGTAGGATGTCAAAGAGGATATCAAAGGAAAGAAGTACCCTAAGAATCCCTCACATCTCTCAGGTTCTCTTTCTCATTCTCTCCTTCTTCCAGTTCCCAACACTTCTTCCAAAAAGTCCTCTTTACGGCAATTCAAGTTCTAACACTAAGACATCTTCTACTTGTCAAACTCCTGCCTCACACGACTCGCCAACCTTACCATTCGAAAATCCCGTGACGGAAATCTCAAAAAAGGCAGCTGTTCCTGCCTTTAAAACTGCATTAGAAAGGGTGCATTAGAGAAAGGGAAAAAGATCATTGAACAAGCTAGATAATACGGGTCACTAAGGGGCACCCTTCTACCTGGGATCTTAAAGAGTGGCTGCAGACAGTAGTCACGTCGAAACATTAAACAACAAAACCGACATCCCCAGGCTAACATTCTAAGATTCTGGGCTTTGGCTTCTTTGTGAACTTTACATCCTGGACGTCGCCAATTCACACTCAGAAATTCCTTGCATTTATCAGGCTGTTCATCATGCCGAGCTACACCCTCGAACTCTTCGAAATTGCCTACGCACTGGATATGGCAATTGAGGACATCGACAAGGAACGCGACAGTGTCGCTCAAAATCCCCCTCTTGAAAATCCGCTCTTTTCTGACGGTGTCATCTAAGCTCTAAGCTCCATCAAGTAGCTAAAACTAGCTTTAATATCATCCGGTGAGGACTTGTTACGCCGCTATCAGATTGATCGTCGATAACACACCCTTGTATGAGTGTGCCTCTGGAGATAGAACGTTCATTTTACCTCAGGGTCTTTAAGAATTTGCCAGGCAGCCATCGACATGACAGTCAAAAACACGCTTTTCTATGAATCTGCCTGTGGAGTGGAACGGCCAACTTGCCAAAGGGCGTTCAAGAGAGCGGATTAAGGGAACTCGTTAGAAACCAAATCACACCTCTAAGGTATGGCCAGGTCTGATTTGGGGGATATCGAATCGTTGAGACCATCCTTTAATTGTAGAATGGCATTCTAGTTGATGGAACGGAGGAAGAGGGCTGGAGATTGATATAACAAAATCCCTCTGGGCCAAATAGCTATATCCATTAAAACCAAGAAATATCGACTCAGACATCCTTATGATTAGAAACCGGAACTAACGATCCAACTCCGACCCTATCTACATCCGAACGCCTCGTGCAATTTTAGTGCAAAGATGCACGCACGACATCCTGCCTGATCATTTAACAGGCTAGACCGATTCAAATAAGCTCAAAAGCTAAATTTCCCCTAAATCTGCACGCGGGCCGAGAATTTCGCCTCTGATCTTCAACCATATTTGAGATTTTCATCACCCCAGACATCAACTCCGGGAGAGTCAGAGTCAGGTACAAACCTCTACAGAGGAGACCGGCATCGGAGAGAAGTTTTCCATTTCCCCAGTTTTGACCAGCAGATTTGCCCCTTTGGATCCAGCGGACCAAGTCCTTTTCAGCTTTTCCATTACGTCGCCACGAGGTGATTCGTCGTCTCGGTCCGCAGGTCGGCGATCCACATCTGTTTCGGGTGGCGGATTGTTTAATTCTTCAATTTACTTCTCTTGGCGGGAGGTTTTTTTCCTGTCTTAGAAGGAAATTTTAATTCTATTCTCCTTTAAGATCTCTATCTCTCTTTGCATTTGTTGTGTCAAGTGATTCGCTTTTGTTCGCCGCTTTTTCGTTCGATTCCCGACGTGATATCTACTTCCCGGGTATAGGTCGCTGGTTTTGATATCATCGCCATGAGCTCCTCAACTTCTGGCTCGGATTTCGACTCCAATGAGAAAAGTCACTATGTCAATTCTGCCGACTTGCAATCTGATCCCGAAAAGTTCGTTGAGGTTCCGAAAGTCAGACAAGATGCCTTTGGCGACGAGGAGTTTGCTGAAGTCAAGTACAAAGTACTAAAGTGGTGGTATGTTTGCATAGCTTGAGAATTGCAATAGCTCTATGGCTAACGTATATCTTGTCTAGGCAATGTGGTCTGCGTATGTGATACAAAGCTACATCAAAACCAACCTCGAATCTAACATTCTACTAGTGATGGTCGCCGAAACAGTATCACTGGGTGTGCTCTCACTACCCGCCGCTGTGGCAGGTCTGGGACTTGTTCCGTAAGCTTACATTCTGAGTCACACTACAGGAATTGGAATTGGAGCTAATTCTATCCCCAGCGCGATCCTCGTCTTGATCTTCCTAGGCTCACTGGCCACATACACCGGCTACGTGATCGGACAGATGAAATGGAGATATCCACACATCTCCACGATGGCAGATGCCGGTGAAGTGATAGCCGGGAAATGGGGACGAGAATTCCTCGGCGCTGCACAGATCATCTTCTTCATCTTTATCATGGCAAGCCACCTCTTGACCTTCACCGTTGCCATGAACACCATCACAAACCACGGCACCTGCTCCATCGTCTTCGGCATCGTCGGCATGGTCATCTCCTTCATCTGCTCGCTACCTCGCACGCTTGAAAAGATGTCATGGCTATCGATAGTCTGTACGTTCCCATCCAACCTCCCCCCTCCCCAAAAAATGAACTCCCACTAACAAATCACCAGCCTTCGGAAGTGTCATGACATCAGTCGTAATCGTCATGATCGCCGTCGGAATCACAAAACCAGGACACGACGTCGTCGCAGTCGTCAACACAGACCTCTTCCACGGCTTTTCGGCAGTCTGCAACATCGTCTTCGCCTTCTGCGGCCACGCAGCCTTCTTCGGTCTGATGGCCGAACTCAAGAACCCAAGAGACTTCACAAAATCCCTCCTTCTCCTGCAAGGCATTGACATGGGACTGTACATAACCGCCGCGCTGGTCATCTACCGGTACGCCGGCAGCGGCGTGACATCTCCAGCGCTAGGCTCCGCCTCGCCCATGGTCGCGAAAGTCGCATACGGCATCTCCCTGCCGACGATCATCATCGCCGGTGTCATCAACGGCCATGTCGCGTTCAAGTATGTGTACTTGCGTATCTTCCGTGGTACAGACCGCTTGCACAAGCGCGATTGGATTGCGACGGGATCGTGGATCGGTATTGCCCTCGCGCTGTGGCTCATGGCGTGGATTGTTTCCTCTGCTATTCCGGTGTTCAGTAACCTGCTCAGCTTGATTACTGCGCTCTTTGCCAGTTGGTTCACCTACGGCTTCAGTGGAATCTTTTGGTTGTTTATGAATAAGGGTCAGTGGTTCTCCTCGCCGAGGAAAATTGCCCTCACTTTTCTGAATTTCTTTGCTATTTCTGTTGGTGCCGCGCTGTGCGGTCTTGGTCTTTGGGTTTCTGGGAAAGCTCTGCATGATAACCCCAGCAGTGCGAGCTTTTCTTGTGCGAATAATGCTTAGCTACATGTGTGCTTTTGCGTTTTTGTTGTTGGGTTAGCTTGGCTTGTATAAAACTATATAGAAGGGGTTCATGGCGCTTTGATTTTGCATTTGGGGGCATTGGGTTTGACATTTTGGATACCTTGTTTACTACCTCGAGTTGCTGCTTGAGTTGGCATTGCCTCGCATACGTACTGTCACTTGCATATAAACACTACACCGGTGTTTGGAAATAGACGTACGAATATAATATAATTCTCTGCTGAAAAAGATACTGTTCGCCTTGGTCGTCGATTTGGAGATAATACCTAGTCTTCCATGGACTCCTGGATGCCTTTGCAGCATGTAGTTGGTTTTCGGGTTGCTCATGATTCCTGCGGATGTCGGCCAAGACTGGGAACAGGTTGGATAAAGGGACGCGAGATGCTTGGTTAGTATCTTCTTCTAGGGATCAGGGGTGTGTCCGTTTTCTGATCAGCGGTATCTCTCTTCCAGTTCGATTGTTGAGGGTGGAAGTTATAGCATAGGACTTTTTCAGGTGCGAGGTTCGTGGGAGGCGAGCAGCGCGAGTGGTCCATGGCTGCGAGCAAACTGGGCTAAGAGTACAATGCGAAATTTTACATTGATGGTGGCTCAACAGAAATTTCATTTTAATCAATTGGGTCTTGATAATCGGATAAGCCGAAGATCGGGTGTTGTGGTCACTGCCAACAGCCTGCTAATTCAAGGCGCTTCAAGCACATTTGATCAAGGTTATTAATTTTGTGACGACGCCAACGGTTCTGATATGGATCTTCAACAAGTGTGAAAGAGAGAGTCCACGAATCTGGATGATCGGACCTCCGAGGGTGTCACACATTCGAACAATGGTAACAATGTCCCCCTTGCAACCGCAAATTTCGCATGTGGGTTAGCTGTGCCGGTGATTTGATCAATTGGCAAGGATAGTCAGTCGCTCTTCTTTTGGATAGAATCGTCGAGACCAATGAAGTACTTTCATCAAACGATCTAGTAGCTCCAGGGACAGCAGAACCAATCTCGTTGTTATCTCGCTCGGGTCATCCAGTGACAGTATGGGACTGTTGAATGCGTCCTTGTGGGAGCGGTGGCATGGCTGTCCTCTGCACGGATGTGAAAAGTGACAAGCCTTCATCAAAGAAACCTAAGGGAAATAGGAACCTGATAAACTGTTAAAATCGCAACTAAACATGTGTGAATGTGGTATGAAGGTATGAAGGAGCCCTCAGAGAGAAGATTAAGGTCGTCAATGCCTCACACATCCGCAGATGGCATGGCTTTCCGGCTAAGGATGATACGATGTATTCATCATAAACGGGCAAGGGTGCAGTGGAATAGGATGTGGTTGACTTACCGCTTTCATGAGTTCCCTGAGGATGGTTGGCCTTTGTGTATTGGATCAAAGATAGGGGTTTTAGACCAGGCACTTAACCTGAAGGTGGGGAATCGACCCGAACATCGCGTATGTCAGGTTAATAAGATCAGTCATCATAGGAGATAACCCTGCGACCTTGGTATGGCATCCGTGACACCGGTGGCCTCGCCACTTGTGTTTGATCAGAGTCGTCCCCGTAGTCTAGGAGCTTCGAAGGCGTGTCCTCTGGGGTGTGTCTTGTAGACCCCTTTCGTGTCTGCGACCGCTTCTGATCTCCACCCTGGACCTGAGAGTCATTGTCTCGAGGTCGCTTTTCCGGTGCAGTGTCTGGGTTAACCTCTGATCCATCGTTTAGGGATGACTGCATCCGAGCTTGGTATTGCGCCTCATCCTCCTTGAGCTGCCTCTCTCTAAGCAGAGCATGAATTTCGCTATGTCTGAAAATCTGAATCTGCTCATCTGTGAGTGTACGCTTCGTTCCATCTGGGTAGTAGCCGAGGTCGTCGTCTGTGGTCTGGTCATTTTCTTGGGTAAACACGGCTGGCTGTTGTCCAGGGAAGTGCTTGGATTGGAATGCTTGGAGGTCATCCTGAATAAAAAGGAGAGGTTAGAAAGCAAATTTGACTGTTAATGATGGAGAGACTCACCAGAGTTACATTTGGGACCTGCATGGTGGCCCGGTGTTGATGGAGAAAGATGGGAGGTGTCGCGGGAAGACGCGATCTTGCGGGTAATATTACCGTAATTACCAATACCAAGTTGAAGGAGGTCAAGATCCACTCTTACCTGGGCAAGGGGCAGGGAGGCAAGCACCACGACTTTGTTTCTGTAAAAGACAGAGACAGGAAAGTGTGAGATAGAAGCTCCGTTTTCATAGAGGATACAGGATACCAAGACGACGGAAAAAGGTGGAAAAAATAGCGTACTTTGTGCAAGAGACTTTTCTGTGCAAAACCTTCAGAATCTGAAGCACCGAAACAAGTTGAACAGGTAGTCAGTCTCAAGTTCAGGATGTTATTGCCAAGATGGCCGTAAGAGACAACGTCTAATTTACTGGAAGAAAGCCCCATCTTATGAACTTTTCCCTAATGGTATACTACCGACAACATTCCCTATCTTTGCTTTGACACTATCGAACCCAATCTGGATTTCCCGCAAGGCTCGCACATCTACCCCGGCAACCCGTTCGCGTTCCTTTACGCTAGGCTCCGATAAACCCCAAGCAAGTGAGATATGGAAGCACCCCGAGAAATCTTCGCCGCTCATACTACTGCTCCCCTTGCGGAGGGATGCACTGCTCTGCGGCCCTTGTGTCGAAGAGGTTGCATAAAGGGGTGGTTGACCAAAGGGAGCAAGAGTATCATTTGACAGCTTCAAAAGGCGGTTCAGACCGTCCTGGCCCGGCCTTTGAACACCCAGGACCAGAAACCAGCGTGTCTTCTCATAATTAGATGACCAGTATAAAGTATCTGGTTGGACTTGGAACCTGGTAGAGCATTAGACGATGGTTAATAGTTTTATAGTTTTTCACGTACGATAGAACATGGGAGTCATGGATAGCCTTTTGTAGCGCCTCGGTAAACAAAGCACGCTGCTCGGTGCGAAGAATCACCGGCCGAGACAGGCTGATATGAAGGGGTAGTTGGGCGCCAAGATCACTATGTAGAAGACTGTGCACTACGGGCGCTTTTTCATCTGGCACCTTCCCAGAATGAGAGATGACATCTGCAAGGAGCGATAGCTCATGTTTCCCGGGGTACCCTGCCAAAGTTAGCTCGTTATACGAGAGAAGTGACACTACGGCCCGGCACTCACATTCGAGGTAAAGATGTGTTGGCCAATTTCCTTCCACATGGGGAATTACGCGCGTTCGGCCGCCATGAAGGCTTGGATTATCTTGCACGCTCACACGTGTGCTCGAGGCATACAGGTTGTGGAATGATGCAGGTAGGGGCGGCAACGATGGCCCCGGATTGATGCTGTGGCGAGGCTTCTTGGCTGGATGGAGAGAAGATCCAAATTCTGAGTCAGATTCCGAATCGGAATATTGTACCAGGGGCATCTCGTCCGTTGTGACAGGGGAGTTGTTGTGTTGATGGAGGTCTGGTTTCTCAGATGTGGAGTAAGTTAAAGTCGGGAACCAATCATCGTGTTCAATTGTATGTATAAATTTGGGTTTTGACACCAGCACTACTCTTATGTGGACAGTATCTCTAGTTCTCTTATACGGTCAGTCATTCTTCTGTACTCATAAATTGGGTCACTAGACCCTAGGGCTCAGGCGTCCTAGTGGTGTAATGGCCGGGCTGTTTTTCTGCCACTATTACCTCATTAACTTCGCGCCTCATCCCTTCGAGTGACGGTGCACAAGAAAAGGCCATCAACTATTACATTAGTGCAGCTGTGACACTGATCATGATTCCAGTTCTTGTTGAATTGATTGTGGGTTCATAGACCCTTGTCCAGAAAAATGAACAACCTTAACTTCAAACGCCAGCAGCAGGAAAGTCGCAAACAATCCATTAAATTCGAAGTGTAACTTCGGAAATTTATTGACATGACAAGGCTCGAGGAGAATGCGCAAGGGTTGAACTAGCCAGAAATTCAACACATAAGATGAACGCTTGGTCCGGCATTTGACACCCGGGTAAAGCCAGTCGACCATCGAGCATACAGGCTCCATGTACGGTAAGAGTCACTTTTCACAATGGATTAGTATGGAACCCTAATTGTTAGTTTAACACTGTAGGGCAGGATTTTGTTGTGTGTGAATCTCACCCGGTCTAGCGGATGATCTGTATAAGACGGCGTGGCTGTGTGAGAAAGTTAATTGTTCGTATAAACGCGACACTGAACCGATTGACACCCCAGATATTGATATTGTACTTCCAATTTTGCTGCCAGCTCCAGCTTGGTAGGGCAGTAATCCTACGCCGGACTGTATTCCTCCTCTTCTCTGTGGAGTTACATTGCTCCTTCACATGCAGTGTCGAAATTATTGATTACACATTGTTAACTCTTCTAGTCCTTCAGACATGCGAAGAGTAGTTTTTTAGTGCAATTTTAAGGTAAACCCACAAGTGTTCCGGGTTGATTGGATGTTCATTCTACTATGAATATCAACGATGCCGATGCTGCTGTGTGATGAGAAAAGGGAATGATGTATGCACAACAAAACCAATCTCGAGCCATACATACGTTTCAATTGGCTATTTTATTTCAATTTGAGTATGCTTGAGACATCTGATCCAGATTGTATGTGAGTAGGACGAGAAAACCCCTACATAAGTAGCAACGAGGAGAAAATGCGGTGAAAAGGCGAGAAACCAAAATAAGAAATTTTGTGCAAGAAAGTCTAGATCTAGACCAGGCCAGGGGTATAACTAAGTGAGACTGATTAGCCGCTATTTTCCCCTAGCGATGAGCTTAATCCATGAACGAGTACGGCAGCCGATTTGGACCAAATTTGACAATGGAGTTTCTGCCATGCAGAAACTTACAAATCGCCGCTAATGGAACCATACAATACTAGAAAGTTACATAGTATAGTTATACCATAGATCTATTTCTATTAACTTTTTTTGGCTTACTTGGTTTTGCCTAATAGGATACTTAATAAAAGTATGAATATACTATTATTTAATAGGTGAATATACATATGTATAAATGAAATTAAAGCAAATAAAATTGAAGCATACAAAATTGAAGCATATAACGTTAAAGCATACAAAATTGAAGCATATAAAATTGAAGTATATAAATTGAAGTATATAAAATTGAAGCATACAAAAGCATATAAAATTAAAGCATACAAAATTAAAGCATACAAAATTAAAGCATACAAAATTAAAGCATACAAAATTAAAGCATACAAAAGCATACAAAAGCATATAAAATTGATATATGTAAATTTAACGTTAAAGCATACAAAATTAAAGCATATAAAATTGAAGTATATAAAATTAAAGCATATAACGTTAAAGCATACAAAATTGAAGTATATAAAATTAAAGTATATAAAATTAAAACATACAAAGTTAAAGTATATAAATTAAAGCATATAAAATTGAAGCATATAAAAGCATATAAAATTGATATATGTAAATTCAACGTTAAAGCATATAAAATTGAAACATATAAAATTGAAGCATATAAAATTAAAGTATATAAATTGAAGCATATAAAAGCATATAAAATTGATATATGTAAATTTAACGTTAAAGCATACAAAATTGAAGCATATAAAATTGAAGTATATAAAATTGAAGCATATAAAATTGAAGCATATAAAATTGAAGTATGTAAAATTGATGTATATAAATTTAACGTTGAAGCATACAAAATTGAAGTATATAAATTGAAGTATAAATTAAAGTATACAAAATTGAAGTACAATATATGTAAATTAAAGGAGGTGTAAAAATAAAAGTAAGATAAAATTAATATCTATAGATAAGTATAACATATATACTTTAAGAGGGCGGTAAAAAATGCGGTTAGGCATTATCCAATAAGAGAGTTATGCCCCGGTAGCATACTTAGTCGCCCGTAAGAGAGATATAATCTTATCTCTATAAGGCTCAATATCAACTGCTGGTGGTATATTGAGGTGGTACTAAGAAAGAAAGGTAAGTTTAGAATAGGCGGAATGTATTATGTTGTATATTACAAAAGGCGGAAACTCTAGCGGTGAATCTTATATATGTATTAATAAGCATTGTCAAATTTGGTCCAAATCGGCTGCCGTAAACGAGTCATCGTCCGGGAACTCCGGGAATGGATATCCGGCCGTTTTTTTAGATTATTAAGGTAATTGGCCTTTCTGGTCTGGATTGCTAGTGGGGTGACGATAGAAAAATTAAAGAACCAAAAAGAAACATGCATGTGGAGTTCAAGTAGGGATATCGTCATAGCAGTCGATCAGTGGGCTGTGTGGAAGTCTCGGATGTGGGATGCAACATGGGCCTTACATTTTGTAGGTTTTAGTCTTTAAGCATGGTGAATCATGGGACCTACTTTTAAGTAAGAATTACTATAGAATTTTAACCCGCTTCAACTACTTTTACCTGTAATAGGGAAAGTAGTTGAAGTTGTAAACAGCCATGATATCACCAACTCTATACTCCGTGTACCTATCGGGAGTCGGCAGCCTCAAGTACCCAAGCCCAATAGAAGGATCCACATGATTTTTTTTTATTCTAAGCGATGATTGGTACATTCACAGTAGTGACTGAAAAGCTAATGAGGTACTAAGCCCACTTTAGAGACTTTAGAGGCTGCTAAACCCTGTATAGCCACGGAGGCCGTTGAGCGTGGGCGACAACGCAAGTCATCACGTCACGTCCGCGGCTTCCCTTTGATATAAGCTCTCCTTGAGTCACTCGTAGTCTTCCCATCTACATCTACCCATCTTCATCCATTTCTCTCTTCTACTATCACAACCATCATCCTCAGCTGCTGTACGAGTTACCCTGCATAACTCAGCCTCAGCTGTTCTAAATAAAGTACTTCTTACTTACAAAACCCGGGTAATCCTTGCGCCTTGCGCTTTTCACCCTGGACACTATTTCATCTTACAAGAACCCATCAAACAATCTCAAAATGACGGTTGACTGCATCCCCATGGCGTCAGCCCATCATCCCCACCATCCCTTCAACCAACTCAGTCAAGATCGACACCAAAACGTGGGAACAAGCATGGGCAGTAACAACCCATATGCGCGCTATATTTCACCAGCGCCCTCTGCCTATTCTCGACGGTCGCGTTCTGAGTCTGTGAACTCCACGCCTTCCATCTGGTATTCCGGCACACCCGAACATTATCCGGTGGAGCCGAGACGCAAACGCGAGCACTCTGCTCCTCGTCGCCGTCGCACCAACAAACATCCCCGCCACTCACAGCTTGTGCAGCCCGATATCATTGATCGACTGGACAATGCCACCAATTTCTCCTATCACCACGAGGGCCCGTACGACGCCGCCCGCCCTGAGCGAAACCGCTTTGCTCAGTCCAGCCCGCTGGAGGCTGTCAAGGAGTCAAATGCCGAGGCCCTCCGGGCGACTCCCCACCACAAGATCGCCGACGCCCTAAACAGTCATCGGCCACTAGATGGCGTTGCCTTTTATCCTCCTGGAACCATGGATCGCAATGGCCAGGAGTACTCTTACGAAGAGGGCTCGAACATGATGAACGACTTTTCTGGTAACTTCATGCGCCTTCCTGGCACGGTATGTACTTGTCTCCTATCCTACCGTGATACCATTACTGACTCCGTTCTAGAAATTCACCGATGAGGACTTCAAGAATGATCCATTCTACAACCGTCCCCTGGTGAACCCGTTCTCCGAACTACGAAAGAAAATCAGTATGCGACTCAAGAAACGACGAAACACTCATTAAACGGGTCTTCCAACTTCAACTACTTCACGACCCTGACGAAAGACTACTTGATGATTACTACGGGATTGATGATGGCTGGATAGCCTGGATGGACTCTTTGGGATTCGGGGCTTGGGCTTTGGTTGGATTTCTATTTTGGGATATGGAAACGGTCATGTGTTAACCCTTTTTGTATTCGGGAGTTTATGGTTATATTGTTTGAGGGGATTTCAATAATGGTCCTGTATATCGATAATTCATGTACGTAGCTTGACAAATGAAAGGCCGGAGGCCCATTTCAAACTTTTCCACTGATCGTGTTGGCCAAACCTAACCAGTCATCGGTCAATCCTCTCTACTTTGATCTTTCAACAGAACGATTTTACTTTACCACGTGCTTGTTCCCACAGTCAGCGCCGAACATTCATTAATCTTCTTCATAAAAATCACCAAAATCTCCCCCACTACCGATCGAAGAATGT
Source organism: Penicillium italicum (assembly GCA_002116305.1). NCBI lineage: Eukaryota > Fungi > Ascomycota > Eurotiomycetes > Eurotiales > Aspergillaceae > Penicillium > Penicillium italicum. The sequence continues at coordinate 94,835 of KZ108116.1, read as the reverse complement.
CACCTGTTACACAGTGCCGCTCGGCCTCACGCCCCCTCGCAGATGAAGTTGTAGATCACGAGTTCTCTGTTCCATCCCCAGACACCAACAGTAATGACAACTTGGATTTCCGATGTCCAAAAGAGCCGCGGGATGGATATACTACCTCATAATAGCACCAGCATGAGCTTTAATACATAACAACATTTTCAAACAGAACTACTTCCTTAATAGGTGACTATGTATCTCTTTACTCCGTACTAGGAAGCAATAACTTTGATCTCACTCCTATCACCCCGCAATAATATGCAAAGGAATGGAATAGAAACTGTATCAAGAAAACTTTAAAAGTGCCTTTTCGACGCGCCCTCGATTCTTGACAACGCGATACCCAGAGTCACTTACGGGAGGTGAGTGCTATTCACACGAAACTTGATTCATCTTTGATGGACTCATGTATGTGTTTAGAAAGCCTGCCGGAGAGGCGCTGTTGGAGATATACCGTGGTGTATATAGGGCAGGTTGGGCACCGTGAACGCCTTGGGCGCGAAGAGGAGTTGACGTTTAGCTGCATTTGTTACGAGCAATGCTTATGCAGTGTGATGTCAGTGGTCGAGTGTGAGATGCGGGGTTGGATCTTGACAGCGATCATGGGAATTTGGGTCTTTTTTTAAAACGAGCAAGAGGAGATAAATATGGAAGTCTGCTAAATGATACAATCTAAAAAAACGTTGCAAGTATACTGAACTGAGGAGAATAGGCCTTGTCGGCTGTGGAAGTGGAACGAATGTCAGAGGTCACGCGACGTCTCAACAAGGGGCAAGAGAATTCAACTGGTCTGGATTTGGTGAGTTCTCATTTAAACAACGTCTCTTTTGAGATTGAGCCCTGATCTTGTTCATTTTGGGGGCATCATGTGTTATATGCACAGCTTAGACAAGGCGTGTGAGGATGTGTGGCTGCCTGAGGCCAATATGTCAAGACCAGGGTCTTCAAGGTTGGCCGTGTAGCCATCCTTTCACAATATGTTCTCCCTCGCATGACAAGGTTGGTTCAACTACACTGTCACAAACACATTTTTCAATTCTCCCTTAACCAAGAATCCTAAAGATCACAATCTATCCAACAGGACCCATCACCCATGTGATGAGAACACATACCGCTTGTAGATCACAGGATGTGCCGTGATGGACCTTGCTCGGGTGATATCCGTTTGATTTGACCCGAGATGAAATCCTGCAGGTACCAAGTACAGGTAGCGGAATTAACATTATACATGGGTTGACACTACAACACAGCATACGAGATGCATTCACTAAAGGGGAACACCTTAACATCAGGGCTATTACCCCATCGCGACCCTCAACAAATATAGGATTCACATGCAATAATGTTCCCTCAAACAGACTCCCGACGCGAGTGCATCATATGCTAGATAACGGACTCCGTCGGAAAAGATGGGGCAATCAAATCGCCATGCCGACTGTTCCTGACGACGTTGCAATCAACTGCAGATCTCACTTGCCAACAACCAAACATCTGCGTCACAGCGGGTCTTGCCCCCAACTAGCCACGATCGCTATTGGCAAAGCTTAGTGGTACATTAAAGTATCTTAATATCCGCCCGGAACGCAAATTACTCCGATTAGCACTGGAAAAGAAAAGACAATGCGATTATAAAAGCAGACCTCCTTGCCCCTCAGCTCCAGGTTCTTCAAGCTGAGGATTATTCCAAAATGTTGGTTTTGGTACCTTTTATTTCCTTAGTGGCTGCAGCAGCGGCGTTGCAAAACCCGCATCACAAGGCTGCATCGTTCAGACAGCCTGCACATGGTCTGCGTAAAAGAGAGGTTTCTGCTGCTCCGACGGAGCACAAGTATCTGAGCGAGAAGACGGAAAGTAAGTACAGAACTTTGTCGTGGTAAAGTTTCAAGACCGTCTACTTATAATTCACCTCTGCTAGAATTCCAAGTGAACGGAACTCACTTCCCCCAAGTTCCCTTTGACATCGGCGAAAGCTATGCTGGACTTTTGGAGAACACGCCTCATGGAAAGTCGAGCTTGTTCTTCTGGTTCTTCCCATCCACCAACCCCGCTGCGGAAAAGGAGGTGCGTTGATTTCAATATGTCAATCTGTCGCAGAGAGTCTCTTCTAACTTCCTCCAAGATTACCATATGGCTGAATGGAGGCCCCGGATGCAGCTCGCTTGACGGTCTGCTACAAGAGAACGGTCCGTTCCTGTGGCAATCCGGCGTGTACGAGCCTGTGCGCAACCCCTACTCATGGAACAAATTGACGAACATGGTCTACATCGACCAGCCAGCCAGCACTGGCTTTTCTCCCGGCCCAGCCGGTGTTGAAAATGAGATCGAAATCTCAAACCAATTCAACGACTTCTGGGAGCGCTTCATTGAAACTTTCAGCATGCAGGGCTACAAGATTTATATCACCGGAGAGAGTTATGCAGGCCAATACATTCCGTATCTGGCAGACGGGATGTTAAAGCGCAACGACACTAAGAATTTCAACCTCAAGGGTATCCAGATTAACGACCCTTCCATTAACGAGGATGCCGTTATGATCTATGGTGAGTTATTCCTCTACACCGATGGATAACCCAACATCCTAACCGACTCCCATAGCCCCCGCTGTAGCAGCACTGAACCACTACTCCAACGTCTTCGCCCTGAACGAGACCTTCATGAAAGAAATCAACCACCGAGCCGACAAATGCGGCTACACCAATTTCCTCAATGAAGCCCTCACCTACCCCCCACCAAAGCACTTCCCCACAGTCCCAAACCCCAGCAAACCCGGCTGCGACGTCTGGGACGACATCGTCACAGCAGCAACCTACATCAACCCCTGCTTCAACATCTACCACCTAACAGACTTCTGTCCCTTCCTCTGGGATGAAATGGGGTTCCCCTCGCTAGCCGGCGGACCAAACAACTACTTCAACAGCTCCGCGGTCCAAAAAGCCCTCCACGTCCCGCCGACAAACTACCAAGTCTGCGGCGGCGACATCTTCACCAACGGCGATCTTTCACTCCCCAGCGCGCTCGGCCCACTCCCCAGCGTTATCGAGCGCACTAACAACGTTCTCATCGGCCACGGATGGTACGATTACTTGCTCTTCGCCAACGGAACCCTCGCGACGATACAGAATATGACTTGGAATGGTGCGCAGGGATTCCAGAAACCACCCACCGGACCCCTGTTCGTGCCGTATACATCTGCTCTTGATGATATTGCGAATGGGGACACGGCTACGCCGTGGAATAATGCGGCCGGTGGTGGTCTTCTTGGAACCGCGCATACTGAGCGGGGTCTGACGTTCAGCTCGGTTTATAACGCTGGTCATGAGATTCCACAGTACACCCCCGGTGCGGCTTATAGGCAGTTGGAGTTCTTGCTGGGCAGGATTGAGAGTCTTCAGCAGAAGGGGTCTTTTACCGCTTTGTAGATATTTTCTCGGGGTTTGATTCCCTGTAACGCATGTCAACTAAATCTATTTTGTATGGGTATGCAATACAAAAGGGACCTGGTTTCTATTCAATACAAAGACATACATATTTACATGACAATACCAATCTTCAGGCCAATGTGTCGATCTTGTAGTGAGGTTAAGACGCGAAAGAAACATAATTAATTCCATGATGGTAAGACTAGGCAAGCCGCGCTACTTGATGAAATAAACTAGCAAGCCACAATCCAAGACAAGGAACTCGCTCGGTGCCAAACACAAGCAGTGATTCTCTCTGAAACGCCAACGGGTACCACTCGAACAAAATCCTCCGCCATGATGCGATTTGCCGTTTTAGCCTGCATCGTTCCTTTCTCTCGCAGGTCGTCCGAAGATACCGGGATCTAGCGGAATTGCCAGGCTCAACGGCACTACCAAACCCAATTCATTCTGCTCCAAATTCGCTGTTATCAACAAGTTAGATGTACTGGTATGCTACCATGTATTCCATCTTGAATTTTCCACACTCCATTTGGTAGTTCCGTGTTTCAATAAGCTTGATGGCAAGTGTCGTCAAGTCCACTTTGATAATTAGGAGATGCTTTGGACTTCCTTTCCGGACAGTATCGATTGTGCCGTCGTTCGACAGTTCGTTCCAGAATTTCCTGTCATTTGGATGCGTATAGGACTGCCTCTCGACGCACAGTGGCAGAGAAACAAAGCAGAAAATTGGGCACTGTGGGCACTGTCTTCAGGCGGATATTTTCCAGCTCGCTGACGCTTTTGCGGCCCAGCAGCGGGACCAATCCCTTTGGCAACAAGGATTGGAGGCAGCTCATTGCGCTCTCGCTCATTTTTGAGGTGTTCCATTCACCTCATGCCTCCAAAGCTGGATGTCCTGCTCTGCCAGATGACCTCCATTCTAGGGGCTGTCATGTGTTGTTGTTTGGAGCGACCCAAACGGCTGGTACAACCATTCTTCCCTCGAAAGCTGAAAATGTAACAAGGCGAGTGTGGTATCGGAGAAACAAATGAGCGATATGATTGATATAATTTCGCAGCCAGACCAACTGAAGGACTTTTCGACGTTGTCAATTCAAGTGATTCGATTTTGTCTCACTTGTTAGGGGCCAGAGGTGGTTCGAGATTCGTCACAATATTGAGACAAGACGAGACGAGACGAGTTGCGACTAGGCGGGCACTAAGCTCGGCAAATCGTGAACTTGTGCCAAATGGGCAGCGGGAAGTGGCTTTGTGCATTCGCCTCTGCAAATCGGGCGCACTCCCCTCCCGATGTTCACTGCCCCTTAGCAACCGTGCTATTTCTCGGTCTGTGCTTCTATTTTGAAGATACCGAGGTTGTTGTGGCGTGATATCCCAGCGTTTTTTGACGATGCATTCGCATAATTGTCAAGGGCTCTTGTTCGTGAGCCAATATATGCTTCGAATTTCAACGAGATTCGAAGTATCAAAAGGGAGAATGAAGCAGGGAAGAAGGGGCAAGTTTTTCGGGACTGGTGACCAGGGCCTGGTTGCCAGGGCCTCTTGTATAACAGTCGGCATTTTGAAACTTGAGCTTGCTTGAATGCATCGACAATTTTCAGTCTTGTTGCGTCGCTGACAGCACGCGAGTATGAATTATGCAGCAGCACAATCCACCGTGCCTGCTAGCATCGGGTAGCTCATGGGCGGAATTTTTAAACTCCCAGAGACGCGTAGTGAACTTGTCCCATTCGTGTTCCATGTGAGCAATGGCAGCAAAAGTCTCCTTGTGCCCGGTGTGACGTGTCATCTGGTCCGTAAACGCGATGTCACACCTCCAAGTATAGCTCTTTTGCATGGTCGTTGACGCATTTTGGGTTGGTGCCTATCGTGTTGCCCTCTTGCAATCGAGCAATCGAGTGCAAAGTATACCCTCGATTCTATTGATCGATCCTAAGTTAGCGTTTTGGTGGTTCCATTTAGGAGCAGGGGGGCATGAATAGAACTTACATTGCTGGTCGCGTTGTAAATTGTGACGAAAGCACATGTTCTGTGCGGTAGACTTTCCTCGCTTTTCGATTTGAATACCCTCTGAGCGCGACCCAACGGTCTTTGGGGGGTGGTATTCTCGCCATTGCGCTCTTTGGGTAATGAGACCTGCAGTATTCCCAGACGTTTCTGGCTGGATTGACCTTCTCACCAAATTTTTAGCAGGTAAATGTGATTGCGGGGTTTTAGAGTCTAGGTAGCTCTAGACACCCGCGAGGATGTGTCGATGTAGACACTGGAGAATATTATGAGCCAGACCAGAGCAGCGTGAGAGAAAGAGATGATCCAGGTATGGTATAGAGGGTGTGGACAGAGTCACGGTGTGTTTCTAAGCAACCAAGCCAGGTACCCAGAGGAGAGCAGCTTGCAGAGTTGCACCTTCCTTGATGTTTCTTTGCACCTTCCTTGCTTTGCTCATTTTTTATATTGGATATACACAATAGCCAAGTACCGGAAGTTGACATGGAAGTTTTAGGAACTATTTGTTCCATTTTATATAGATAGATTCTAAAGGAATTCCATAAGAGTAAAATCAGGAAGATGACCGTGACTCTGTTAAGCGGGTTGATGAAGTTTGAAGAAGAAATATGTATGACGTCATTTGACGGATCTAGCCGTCGGTCATTTTTTTGCTCGTGAACATTGCACAGTGTATAACTGCAGTGTATAACTACTTGTTTCTGAAATCTCTTTATTAATTCGAATTAAAACAAAAGGTATAGAATAGACCGGTATCATCTACTATCTCCAATTAATCCATTAAGTACCCTCATATATTCCAATCCTGCTCTATTAAACAGCATGTTCCTCCTCACATCAAATTGACCAGAATTAATACATCGTATGTTTCGAAACATTCCATCAAGCTAGAAGACCGTAGTTTTTCATCCTGTTTCTTCATTCAACAAGAAACCACTTAGTTCTTCTTGGCAGCAGAAGTAGCCAAGCCGGTGCTGCTGCTCGCCACACCGGAAGAGGAGGGAGTAGCAGCCAAGGGGCCAATTCTCAGGGCACCGCAAGGGCTAGTGGGAGCAGTGAGACATCCACCAAGATACTCGCCGAGGCTACCAGTCTGGTTGCGAGTGGACAGGATCTGGATGGGGCCGTAGGCTGCCACCAGCGAAGTAGAGTTCTGGGCAAAGTAGGTCGAGTTCACGCGGCTACCAATAACGGCAGAGTGGGCGCTGTGCTCAGCAGCCAGACGAGCCAAGAGGAAGGAGACCTCGGGGGACTCGGTGTAGCCGGCAAGACCGATGAAGGCACCAGTGGCGGTATCCTCGAAGCGGTAGGCCCACTGTGCCCAAGCCTGGGTGCTGGAGACCTCGGGGAACTTGTAGTCGCACGAGGGCTTGGTGAAGCCGGGGGCCTTGGCGCCAACTTTCTCGATGGCGGCGCTGGATAGAGTGTTGTCCTTCTCGAGACCGAACAGGATCTTCTGGTAGGCTAGGAGGGTGGCGTTGTTGCTGCTACCGAAGGTGCTGTTCACAGTGGAGTTGTAGAAGCCGCCGATGAAGTCGGAGATACCCCAGGCGAATTGCAGAAGCTTTGCATCGGAAGCTGAGGGCGCGCAGGTTGCGGCTGAGCTTGCTGCGGAGGTGGTGGTGGCGGCGGAGGTGGCAGTGACTCCGGCCAGGAGGAGGCTGAGGATGTTGAAACGCATAGCTCTTGGAGTTATCTCGGAAGAGGTATCGTGTGAGGAAATTGAAGGAGATTTTGTTAAGATACAGAACTGTCGCTACGCCCCCAGGTAGTTAAATACCTTAGGAACCCATAAAACCACGCAATATTCCAAGTCATCTCGAGTCATGATCATCCCAGCGACGCATGCGGTAGGCTTCCAGTATGTTATACCAAGTAGAGTTTCTAAATAACCGGTAGTCTCCTCTACATTGGCGTCATGGACCACAATATAAACCATTGAGCCCAGGCTGTCGTGGAATCAACATTGCCATCTTTTCTTGGGATGACGTCGACCACTTGACTACTAAGCTGGGTAATATAAAACTCTGTCGAGATTAAAGCTTCGAAGATTCAACATTCTGATTAAGTGGGTTCTGGATCGCCGGGATACCCGGTCCACCCGATGACTTCGATCATGGCGTCGTGGATCTGAAAATTTTAGTTAAATGTTGCATATATCTACTAATTGGTCATTCACATAGGTTATAAGAACCTTTGAAAATGAAAATGACAGTTTTTGGCGCCAGAAACGAACATTGTTCAACCGTAACTTCCAACGGCAAGCAGCTCGACTCACCGTAGACCACCACTATTCTGCACCCGCCAAGCGCCGTTGGTCATCCTCATAAGCTGGAGTTGGTGCTGTGGCGCTGGTAAGTTATTTTCATCTGGGAATTCCCACTCAACCAAAACCTAGGCCAACGAGCTCCGTGGTAGCTCTATGGTGTCAAACCAGTATTTCAAGTAAGAAGCCACATGATGGCAGCATTGTAATCCCTTCATGCCATTCACTATCAATGAAGCTTGCCTTGTTTACTTTTAATGGCTCTCGAATCCACAACAAACTATGGTACTACTCATTGTCTCTGAAGATTTGAAAATGTAGAAGTGGCGATAGTAGTAAGTAGAACAATAGGTTTCTGCGTATTGGATGCTGGCGGACCGCTGACAGGGATATCGATATTAAGAGCGAATATCCAAGTTTGTCAAAGATTTTTCAATTGCTAAAAAAAATCTTAATCAAAACAAAAATGCATTTGATCATGGAAGATTATGCTCAAAGGGCACAGAGAAAGTGGGTATACTGAGTAATATATCAATTTGTAAAAGTAGCCTATGTAGCGATCCTAACTATCCTGTCCTTTATCCCACCAAAAAAGCAGACGTTAATCATCAGCATAAATGTACAACAAGACTCGCCTATATACATTTCATATAATGCGCGACTATACATACTCCGCTCAGCAAGCAACTAAGCCCCGTACACAAGATGATAAGCCCATATCCACTACCATATCCCGCCGCAGCAGAGCCCTTCCACGAGTCTACACCAAGTATAGCCTCACTCAAAGGACCGCTAACAACATTTCCAATTCCTCTTCCAAAAGCAATGACTCCGAAGATGACAGTTGCGTCGGAAGACGGATCGACTCGTCGGACCTCGTGCGTAATTCCCGACCACGTTGCCGAGTAACAACCTGCAAACAATCCGTATGCGATGGAAAAGACGAACAACGTGGGCAAGCTTGTTGAAAATCCCCAGAGGAAAAACACAGACAGAGTACTGCCGACAGTCGAGATGGTAATGCAGGTGATAGCATGGTATCGATCTGCCAGATGGCCCATGGTAACACTCCCAAAAACAGACGCAAGATTTAGAAGTGTGACCGTCAGCGAGGAGAGGAAATCCGAGGCACCGATGCTGCGGGCGTAGGTTGGCAGGTAAATTCCGGGCAAGAAGAACCCGAGTGCCTCAATAATATTGCCTAGTTGGTAGATGCAAAATATCCTTGTTGTGAGGAATCGGAAGTTCAGACGTTGGTAGTCGACTGTTTTTCTGACCGGAAGCCGGGGTCTGTGGAAGTATATGAAAGGCGCAGCGAGAACGAAGATTACCACCGAGATGACCCTAAGCGTAGTTTCGAACCCGAAGCGATTCAATAGCTTCTCGAGGCCAATCGGGAAGATTATCCCAGATACCCCTGATCCAGCCCAGGTTATGCCGAACGCCAGTCCTCGTCGGTGGACAAACCACTCGTCCATGTACATGATGGATGGACTGTATGCTATACAACCGCCAATTCCGAAGCCGACGCCTTGGGAGAGCACGAGGTGAGTGATATTAGTGGAGAATGAGCCTAATGCCAGGGAGAGACACATCATGGTCAGTCCTACTGATGAAAACCAGCGTCCCCATTGAGGAAGGAGGATCATAGCAACAATGACTAATGGACAGCTCAAATAGGAAATTCCCTATGTATGGTGTTAGCAATATACCGACGTGGGCGAAGTTGGTAATCTCACAGTAGCACATGTTCCAATAACAGCTACCATCCCAGAATCTTGGAAAGCTTCATGGTCGTGATAGTATTTCTGGAAGACTCCGAATGCAAAGGCAAATCCTGCGCATTGTTAGTCTGAATATTGCCATCTTTTGTGGTCAGGCGAGCAGACTTACCCCATATCAAAGCCTCGAGCATTGTACAAGCTGCTAGAAACATCCATGCCTGGAAACCTCCATCAACGGGTGGCAACTTCTGACCATCATCGGTGGACGATTCGTCGAACTTCTCCGGACACAATTGTATCTGAGCTTCACTGCGAGATAGTGAGTCGCTGCAAGAAAGGCGTCTTCGCTCCATATTAGTGATGTTGAATTCAAGGAGTTTGACTAGAGGGACATTAGAGACAAAAGCAAATTCCAACGGTGGATGTGTCCATTTTAACTGCATCTATATTAAGCATCAAGAAATTATGGTCACATTGTTTCATCAAGGAGGCCTAGCGTTCGAAGGGATGGCAAGAACTCTTGGTAAAGATCATCCGGGTAATGGAAGGAATTCTCGTACATAGACGATTAAGGCTGGCATGCAACATTGACGACCGAGCGGCATATTATATACTTGTGCATCTACCTCAAACGTGAGTGGTAGCTCAAGGGTAACGACATCGCTGATTTTCCAATCGGGCTGGAAATCTGTTGATTCCAATCTAGTATATATAATCGTTGATAAGAGGACGACGATGAATGAATGTGGTGTGTTGGGGTATGATATTGAGCCCCTACTTTGAAGCCTTGAACAAAACAACGATTCTAAAAGGCCGAAACTGACGTGCTTTGCGTGGGGAATAGAGAGCTTCCCCGGCCTGCAACGGAGGATTGTAGCATAAATAACGGCTAGGGACGGATGTTTGAAGGGATTGGAATGTACAGTAGGATCATCGCCAAATCAGGATAAAGACGTCGGAGACATGTGCTGTCCTATGATATCACCCATAAAGCTCCGAGCTGCAGATCACTAAACAGCCCCTTGTTCGGTATAGTTCCGCCTAGTGCCACGTTTGACTGAGTATGAGCTAGGAGGCTTGGGCCTTATCATCAAGGGGCTACAAGAGCGTCAATCATCTCGCGTTTGATGTGACATAGCACGCAAGATGGTGCAGATAGCAGCATGCCAATATATGATACCTGTGAGCCCTTGCTCTGGTCCGTGAAAAGTTTGTATCGCTCAGGTTCGCTGTGGTCACACTCCCAGATCATGGAGCCTAATTTAGGCGGCGCAGGATTCTGAATGACATGTGGCATTGAAACAACATGAACTCGAATACATATTTTCAGATACTCTGACTTCAATTTCTATGTGACTGAGGATGATAAATTACTGCAGATCACTAAAGGGCAACGTAACGCTTCTTCGGTAGGCTTCTTTGTATTGATTCACCTTGATAAATCTGTATATAGGATGTTCAAATACCTTCTTTGCCTACGTGTGGGAGCTATTTTTACTGTACTTGATACTTTGTGGAGAAGTTCTTAATGTTTAATCCCTAAAGAACGTGCACACAAAATAAGTGGAAGATAACTCCCTGCCCATATGGTGCCCCGTCAGTTCGCAAGCCAAATGTTCTGATCTGTGCCATAACCAAACGGAATCCAAGAGTCATTGAAGTATCTCTGTAGCACAGTTTGCGTGTAGTCCATATCATCAACACAGTATCCACCACCACTAGGACCGATATGCGAACAATGCACATCGGGGCGGTACTGCACCATATGCTCATGAACCTCGCGACACAGCAATGTGTTACGACCTAGCTCATGCGCCTTTCCGAATCGCACAGTCTTTGTCAAAAAGTCGTAACAACTGGTGGTATCTTCATATTGCTGATTCGAACCCGTGCAATGCTGTTCATGTGTATCACAGATGGCCGTAGCTAGCAAATCAGAGACATAGGCGACAGCCTGGTTGGGCTCAGTCGCGTTGATTTTTGTTGCGACTCCTTCGACCAGGAAGTCCAGCAGATACTCGAACCAGCGGAATGTTGCATCGTACTGTGCGATCTTGCCGTCGACGTTGAACTCGATCCATGTGTCGATCGTCACGGGGATAAGGACGCCGAAACTGGTTGCGTTGAAGGTGACTACCGTTGTCGCGGATGCGATGTTATCATTGGCGGTAAATTGGGTGATGTTGTATGCGATCGGGACACCGACCAGACTGACATGGTTTGGATCTGCGAATAAGCCGAATATGTATTCGCGGTTTAGCTCGTCGCCGTCGAAAGTGCGGGTGATGTCGACACGGCCTTGCACCTGTTATTATGTTAGATTATTGTACTAGAACAACGAAAAATCCGGTTGAACAGACATCTGACGAGAAGATAGTCGATGCATTTCCTTGCGTTTGTTTGAGATTTGCAGGGTAGAGGGACGAATCCCAAAAGCCCTTCTCCAGTTTCCAGAGCTGGTCAAATGTGAAGGTTGGTTTTGGATGCTCCGCAGAATCTTTAGATTCAACAGAAGCAAATAAACCTGTAGATATGACTGCAAGCAAAGAGGCCCATGGACCAAATTGAAGATGCATGCTACTTGATTCGGGGTAGCGTGTGGTTGTTTTGAGGTGGCTCGGACTCCCAAATGGAGATCTTCGTCTTTGGATGCAAAGCAACTCGATTTAATGAGGAATTCTACTAATGGCATTCCACGTCCGATGGGAGGTATGCCAAATATCGGGTTATCAACAACATTGTGCCGAATATTGGCTGGCCATACTTATATCCCCACTGCTTAAGCCCTCTTAGTCCCAAATTTTTAGTGGCAATACATTCGAAATCACCAAATCCCGTATCATAGAATGAGGTTTCACCCATTCAAATGCAAATCAGTTTCAAGCTTTTGGCTGTCGCATTTTTGTTCTTGGCTGGTCGATAACCCCGTCACTCCTAGCCTCCTTGCACATAGTTTAGCCGAACGACCTCTCATTCCAAGTGGATGAGTATTGGGGATCCTCGAAAAGGACACCCCACATTAATTTTTTTTACGCTGTGATAGTTGTTTTGCGATCAGAAGAAACGAAACACATAGATGATTACTCCTAACGAAATGGATTCCCGCGTCAACACTTCAGGTCAGTCAGCGTAAAAATGACCAATTCAATTGCCTTTCTACAAAACAAACTGATTCCTTTACAATTCCTGCAGGAGATCTGGAGAACAATGATCGATTGCATTTGGCTTGATGCGAAACAGGATACGTTTGGTAGATATATTCGCAATGTTGTGCTCTCTGCTTGACCGAACTCTTGTTCTGCTTAAATTTTATAGGGACTTTTCTGGTTATTTACAATCTTTATTACGTGTAGACCTCTAGTCCAGATTGAGGAATAGAACCAAATCAATTAAAGAGAAATATCCTACGTTGCACGAAACTGAACTACCAACATCCCAATCTATAGCGAATCCAACACATCCTGAAGCTGCCACGCAACAGAGTTCTCACTCCGTAGATCCTTCGTCAAAGTCCTACTCAGCTCAACTAAAGTCTTCTCAATAAAATCACAAAGACGAGGGAAAGTAGTCTGATAGAAACCAAGGCGTTTGCGAGTAACGAATGGGTGATCCGGGAAATACACCGAGATGTCAGACGCCAGCATTTTGATCTTGCGCATGGATCTAGCAGTCATAGCGAGTCTCTGACTCACTACGTGCTGATGGCCTTGGTGGTTGATTAGAATCTCGATATCGCTCTCGAGGTCTGCTCGGAACATGTAGATCTCTTGTGCGTAGATTGGGACGAGATTTTCGAGCCAGTGGGGTGTAGAACTGTCCCACCAAGCCATCGCTCTTGGAGATGGATGAACGGGATATGTTTTTGTCGGAGAGATGGATCTGGATATTATAGTCGCTGAAGATATATCAAGAAGTGGGTAGAACTTGAATTGATGGTGGGTTGCTACTTTGAGAAGGAGTGGCCGAGTGTTAGTCATGCCTGTGAGCTAATATATACATTTGAACAAGTTGATTAACGTTGGTTAGAACCAAGATCTTTGGCAATGAAAGAAACCGCAGTTACAATGCCCATTCTTTGTGTTCTTTGTTAGATTGCCGGCTCTTGTCATGACTTAATCTGGGTCTTTTGAAGAAAGACACACGAACCTCAACAAAGAAACAAGCTTGGAGTGAGTGCCCATACATCGAGTTTCAAGTTTAGTTGCCCTGTTCTCAGACACAAAATTTCACCTTGAGACAAGTTGTGTCCAAACAAAAAATATGTACAGATCAAAGGATAAGGGCAAGACTACTGAGTGACAGTAAACGTTCCATCTTCGCGAATATCACGGCTGGAGGCTCCAACATAGACAGTGAAGGTACCACTAGGCACAACCCACTTCTGTGTGTGCACGTCCCAGTAGCTCAAGTCACGGCGAGTGAGCTCGAAAGTAGCTGTCCCCGGCTCTCCCGGCTGGAGATACAGCTTTTGGAACCCTCGCAGTTGCTTGGGCGGCGTGCTTGGGACGGAGTCAGGAAGACCAAGATAGAGCTGAGCAACCTCAGCACCAGCTACCTCGCCGGTATTCTGTACAGTGACAGAGATGGTGCCGACCGACTCGAAAAGTTCCTCCGCTCCGCCAGGTACAATGCGTCCATTTGATGCTCCCACCCTAGCAGAAATGTTAACCAAAAGCCCAACGTAGTTGAAGGTCGTATACGACAAGCCATAGCCAAACTCATAGCGCGGGGCGATATCATTCTTGTCGAAGTGGCGGTAGTCTACGAACAACTCTTCGACGAAATTATCGTCTAGCGCATTGGTCCAGCCGGCACCGTAGTCTGAAGACTGCTTGGCGATTGTGTAGGGGAGCTTGCCGCGTGGAGAGGTGCTGCCATATAGTACGTCAACCAGGGCATTTCCGCTTTCCTGGCCTGGTAGGCCGGCCCAGACAATTGCCTTCACTGAAGGCTGTGCTAGGATGGTCTCCAGGATGACGGGCCCCACGCTGTGCACGACAACGATGACATTTTCGTTCACTGCTGCAACGGACTTGACAAGCTCATTTCCGTTGTGCCAGGGATCGAGATTGTTTCTATCGCCAACGTTGCCCTCCACTGTAATGTATCTGGGCGGGGTGTTAGTGGTTGCCAATAAATTATAGGAGCGGTGATGCAAGTCTGACTCACCCTTCGCCGCTGTCTGCGTTAATGAAGACCACGGCAGTCTCCGCCGCTGCGGCAGCGGAGGCAGCAGCCGTAGTGCTGTCAGTTGTACTCTGGATTATTTTTGTACCGTCCTTTTTGGCCTGTACTTGGATTGCATCAAGAGGATCAACAAGGTACTAGAGCGATGTGGTCAGCTTATCGGATTTGGTGCTGATTTGCTAGTATTAGCTTGCTTACAGGGAACTCCGATGTACCACTGCCCCACCCCATAGCTAGCGTGCCATTGTTGCAGCCACGATCTGTGCATGCATTGGAACCATTGGGGTTTACAGTAGCATCCTGACCTATGATGGCCAGGCTCTTGGGTTGCCAGAGAGGCAGACTGTCTTCCTGATTCTTCAGTAGGACAATGGAATCACGGGCAACCGTGCGGGCGACAGTCGCATGGTCAGCGGTGACGTCGACACTGGCTTTGCCGCCGTTCCAAGAGCTGAAAGCCACCTCAGGGTAATCTTGATCCTGATCCAGAAGATACCAAGCTGCCAGGATACGTGTTGCCATATCATCTAGACGTGATTGAGGCACAGAGCCATTAGCAACGGCCTGCACCAAATTTGGTCCCCAGAATATGCTGCCAGGTGGTTTATTGAAGTCACTACCAGGCATCGTCATGTCGAGTCCAGCCAAGGTGCTGTTGACACCAGTGTGCTGCGCGTTCCAGTCGCTCATGATATAGCCAGGGAAACCTAGCTCCTCTTTCATCAGATCGTTCAAGAGAGCGTGACTCTCGCAAGCCCAAGTCTCGTTCAATTTGTTATAAGAGCACATGACAGATGCGACATTTGCCTTGACTGCGTTCATGAACGGCCAGACATACAGCTCATGCGTCACGCGGTCGCCGATGTTAGAGCTCATAGTTTCGCGATGGTGCTCTTGCTCGTTCCCTAACCAGTGCTTGATGATGGTCAGAACAGACGAAAACATCAGCATGATGAATGCCAGCGTACCTTGGCGCAGGCCTGAACGCCCGAATCTTGCATACCCTGGATTGTCTCTTCCATGGCGACTCCGCTGAGATACGGGTCGACCGTAAACCCTTCCCAGTTCCTACCACCATCAGGATTCTTTCCTAGTGGTCCGGCGACTGGTCCTAGCTGTACATGGACCCCCAGACCTTTGGCCTCCTTCCCCATTGCAGCGCCGCGCGCGTACAAGAGACTTCGATCCCAAGTCGCTCCAGCGTTGATACCAGCGGGAAACGCCGTGACAGGGTTGGCAAAGCGGATTCCCAACGGCGAGTCCTGTAGACATAAGGAGGGATAGTCAATTGAGCTGGGGGCATAGGTGTTGCCCACGCAGGGCCCTCCTTCCCAGCCGACGCCAGTGGCAATGCCGACTTTTTCGGTCTGATTCAGCTTCAGAAGGGCTGCTTGGGCTTTTGAGTGAGCCGCATCCCAACCAGCAGCTCCCGAGCCATAGGCATCAGCCGCGGCACTAAACACCAGAGCAGAGAGAAGAAGATTCTGCATAATGCCCTTTGCCGTGGATGGCCATTCAACATATTTTCCTCTGGTCTGATGGCATAGGTGTCCCCTTTATAAAGTTCTGCATAGGATAATTGGGCTTAAATTCCCATGGCCTGAAATGTGCCCCCCCTCTGGTCCCCAACGCCGGCCTAGGCGCAGCTTTCAACCCCATGACCAGAATGAAGGGGCATTTTCCTAGCCAAGACATCACAAGGTGAACTCCGCATGTAGACCATAGGGGGGTTGTACTGTCACAGTGAAACATGCAGGTGAACAGGTTTAATCCACCGATGGACCGTCGGGGAGCCTCCCTTTGATTGGCGAGTGAGACATGGAATGTGGAAACACAAGCTGGCTATTTTGAATATAGCCTAAACTTCTTGCTTTTGACGACAGCTAGACTTGGCACATAATTTGGCAGCTGTCGGCCCTGCAGATCTGTGCTGTCTGGGGAAATCCCCGTGAACACCCCGTCGCTGCAGGTTGCCTGGACGGGTCGCCCGTGTACTCAGTACGGAGTAGGGGCGGTACTTAGCCCTTTGGACCCTTTAAACAACCCTTTAAACATATTTTGGGGTAGGTTCACAATGGCTTATACATCGAGCCAGGAGATTAAATCAATGTTTGAAATAAGCTCGATGGGCATGAGAAGGGTAGATCAAGTGCCAAGATGGAAGGGACCCCTTTATGACCCACTGCATGAGACGAAACGAGACACCCCAGGCGCCCAACTCCACTTATTTCGATCTTTCGATTCGAGAAGAGAACAGCAGACATAGAGAGGGCACTGCTTTGCTAGCCTTATTATCATAGTTGGTAACCTGTAGCCCGTATCAATGTCCTATGACCCTCGACCAGTCAACAATTTCCTCCTTCTTTGTCACATTTCTGGCTGAATGCGGTGAGATTAACAAAGCCGATGCTGTTCAACCCCCACTAGTGAGGTGGGCCAGTAGCATCATCGTATCGTGGGTTGGATTGGAAGGAGTGGTTGAAGCGCCAGTTTGACTGGAGGGATATGTATGGAGTATCAGTAGGTGCGTTCCTCTTATGGCCTTTCGAGAATACTGTCAAGGAGCGAGGATGAAAATGAACAAGACTGCGAGTATTGCAAGTCGCTTAATGTATCATGCGCATTCAACCTCAAACCCGAAAACGACCGTTCTACAGAGTATCCGGGGAAGCCTATGATTATCTGATCAAGCTGCTTCGATTCATTCCTGAAGGGGAGCTGCTGGAGCTCATAGTCGAAAGCTATGATCGAAAGCATTGACAGCCACCCAAAAACTACTTTCATCCCTGTTGGCGAGCAGGCTCCAAGACTTAAAGATCCAAGAGAAATCATATAGGACAAGGTTTGGATGAAATCAAGATAGAAAGTACGTTAAAGAGAGAGTGAGGTTGCCTAATATGAGCTGGTCCCATACTTGGCCTAGGAGCACAAAACAATCATGCAGCGAGATTATGCATCAATAAGGTTGGCACTTTGCTGCGCCGTGGTATCCTGCTCCTCGCCCGAGTTGTCGCGGGTATCCTTACTAGCAATTTTGCGAGCGGAACGGGCGTAGAACTCATCAAGAGTACGCTTGGGCATGCGGTTAAGGAGCTCCCTCGGGTAAATTCGGAGTAGATTCCAGGCGATGTCCAGAGACTCGTAAATGGTGCGAGACTCGTGGGAAGATTGGCTAATAAATGTGCGCTCGAACTTCTCCAGGAACTCCAGAGAAAGCTTATCTTCAGCAGAGAGGGCTTCTTCACCAACGACGGCCTTCATGGCAGCTATGCGGAAAATCCCGTTAGAACGACAGATATGGCGATGATAGACAGGAAAACTTACCAGCATCACGACCGATGGCGTACTTCGCGTAGAGCTGGTTAGACACATCTGAATGATCCTTGCGCGTGCGGCCCTCGCCGATGGCAGATTTCATAAGACGAGAAAGTGACGGTAGAACGTTGATCGGTGGGTATACACCCTTGTTCGCCAATTGGCGGTCAATGAAAATTTGCCCCTCCTACATAGAATATTAGTCGCTGGTCTCTTCTAAACGCGAGGGGACTTGCCGTGATGTATCCTGTCAAATCAGGAATCGGATGCGTGATGTCTTTTTACAAGAAGGAAGAGGTTAGTTTAGCATGAACAAAGTCAAAGAAAGATATGGAGAGGGGAGCTCATACCATCGTTAGGCATCGTCAAGATAGGGATCTGAGTAATGGAACCATTACGACCCTCAACACGACCAGCACGCTCGTAGATACTCGCCAAATCAGTATACATATAACCGGGATAACCACGGCGACCAGGGACTTCTTCGCGGGCAGCGGAGACTTCTCGTAGAGCATCACAATAAGCCGAAAGATCAGTCATGATAACAAGAACGTGCTTCTCGAGCTGGTAGGCGTAGTATTCAGCAGTCGTTAAAGCCAAACGAGGAGTAATAATACGCTCGATAGTGGGATCGTTGGCTAAGTTCAAGAATAGAGTGGTGCGCTCCATACTGCCGTTTTCTTCAAACTCGCGAGTAAAGAATCGAGCGGTCTCCATATTAACACCCATAGCAGCAAAAACAATCGAGAAGTTCTCTTCGTGGCCATCATGGACATCCTTGGTAGGCCTGACTAGACTCGCCTGTCTGGCGATGGCCGATGCGATCTCATTGTGAGGAAGACCGGCGGCAGAGAAGATAGGAATCTTCTGACCACGAGCAATCGAGTTCATAGTATCGATAGCAGATATACCAGTTGAGATCATCTCCTCGGGATAGACCTAGGGAATTACGTCAGCTCAAGAGTATATGTAAAGTTGACAGTAGCATATACCCGGGTGTAGGGGTTGATGGGCTGGCCATTAATGTCCAAGTAGTCTTCCGCAAGCACTTTGGGACCCTTGTCGATAGCACGTCCTGAACCATCGAACACACGACCCAGCATATCCTCGGAAACACCCAGTTTCAAACTATGACCAGCGAACTCGACTTTAGTCTATTTCTAATTGTTAGTAAGTCTTTGAGCAAGGGGTTTTCTCATAAGGTTTCTGACCCTCTTCACATCCACACCTGAAGTGCCCTCAAACACCTAGAAAACCAGTGTCCTATTAACATCCATCCATTACCATTGAATAGATCGGAACGGCATTCATCTCGGTTCATACCTGCACGATAGCTCGATTTCCTATAGTGAACATCGCAGAGGTCAGCAGACTGTTTTATGGGAAGCTTGTGGTAAGTACACAAGTGGCACAACAGGTCGGGGAACTCACCTCTGGCCTCCAACACTTGACCGGAACGCTCCGTGCCATCGGGCAGTGTCAATGAGACAATCTCGTTGTAGCGGGGGAACTTGACCTATGTCGCGGTATGTTATGTTAGCATATAGCTCCACTTCTTGTGCCAGATTGTCCCCAAAGCTCTCACATTGTCGAGGACGACCAGCGGTCCGTTAATGCCTCCAATGGTGTTGTAGCGGATGCGGGGCTTGACGCTGGTCATTCGGGGGTCAATAAACTCGGGCATGGCGAGTGTATCGGATCTTCAACTGGCCAGGGCGCGAGGGTAAAGGGTTGGATAGGAGTCAAGCACGGTGGAATGGCTGGCCACACTGTTGGCCGGAGCTCGGGCGGTGACCGAGCACGTGATAGCTCACGACTTTCCAAGGTTGGCAAATGACCTCCCCGAGATAGGGGTCCCAGCACCACTTCTGGTTAGTGCAATAGGGCTTTATTCTCTGTTGACATGACGCCAAAAGTTGTAGGAGATCCTTACGAGAAATGATTCTCGCAAGAGGCCTTGACCACCTTGCTGAAATGTCAACTGGCATCTTTTTGTTGCATCGCGGCTTCAAATGGCTCTACTTTTAGTTTAGAGCGTACTAATTGATGAAGGTCTAGCTAGCTGGAAAAGAGAATGATACCAATGTGCATGATAAGGCGCGACGAATTTTCAGAGTGACACAGCCTTTATAAACTCCCTCGGAATATTTATACCATAATATGCTTTGGCGATGAAGTTTGAGTCTGGTGAGTTTGATTTAATGACACCCAATCAAACAAAACACATCGGAATTTCCAATCTGTCGGCTAATGTATATAATTTTTCTCAATGTATATAATAGCCACATGGATTGTACGGACGAATTGTAAATTTATCTCGATGATTTAACTCAGCCTCTTCGTGGGCTATGCCGGACGACAGGAATGTCATGAAAATCGTCACCATTTGTTCTGCTATTGCGGTACACCAGCTCATTTAGATCGTGATATTTATCGTTGCTAAGTATAAGTTTTGCTTAAATATCTGTCCAGGGTGGTCTAGTGAGACGGAGAAGAACATGGGAAGGTCACTGGTAAACTGACAAAGGAGTCGGATCAAGAAAGACCTGTATGACAATACTCGGCCCTTTAAAGTAGACCAAGCAAAGGTAATCATTTTAGACAGAGCAAAAACAGTGAACATAGATTTATTGAACATGGTGAGGTCTAAAGTGATATAATCCTGAAACGGACGAAGTATATGATGGAAGAGTTACTTGCTGAATGTCAAACTTGTTGGATGTAAATTGTAAATATCAATCCAAATATACACGACCATGGGGGTTGAGATTTGTAGGTCTTCTCGTTCACTTAGCTGTGATGTGTTAGTAGTTGAGTGGATGACCACCAGCGAATCCTCACTGTCGCAAGTTTTGGTTTTTGCTCTATTTAGATATAGATTAAAAGATATATAAATAGACTTTCTAGACTTGCTAGGTTATCTTTAAGCATGCAGGTATCTTCAAGGGGAAGTTGTATGCAAGATTGACATGATCATATCCACTTCTGTACCTCTTCAAATCCCACCTTGGTCTAGATAGTGGCGCTATGGCTCCATTACTGCTTATACACATGATCCATCTTCATGAGGCCTATACATTGTGCTGATCTGTTGGTCAATGCAGCACTCAAGGCCATAGTTCTGTTGAGTTCCAAGTACTATCAGGCCATCGTTTGTCGCTACGGAAATTCTGCCGTTGTATCAGAGAAGACCAGATGCCTTATAGCGACCTATGTGGAGAGAAGTTAATTGGCGAATAGTGATTTAAAAGAAAGCTTGGAATTGGAATAATCTAGAAAACGGCATTGAATAAACATGGTCTATGATGGTAGAGTTTGCTCTTTCGCCTCCTTCAAATACGTGCTCACTTTTCATGCGGGGCGATTGAATTTTGCCTCTCACCGCCACGAAGGCCCTATATCTCCTAAGATGCCCCGCATCTTTTAATTCTCTTCATCAACACCTCGTGACTCCCACTTTCTTTCAAAATGTCTAAGATCTACGTCGGGTATGTCAAAATCCATCTAATCTTGATGCTGAAGTGACGCTTTATACTGACAATGTTACTAGAAACCTTTCATGGCACACCAGCGACGAGTCGCTGCGCGCGGCCTTCGGTGAGTTCGGCAACATTGTTGACTCTGTACGTGAAAAATCCCCAAAATTTCCAATTTTCGCTCTGAGCAATGACACTAACATTTTTTTTCTCTAATAGATCGTCATGGTTGACCGTGAGACTGGTCGCTCCCGTGGATTCGGTTTCGTCACCTTCTCTTCCGCTGAGGAGGCCGAGGCCGCCATCAACGCTCTCAACGAGCAGGAGTATGTTTTCAACCCCTCCCCCACCGAATACCGCAAAATACAATTTACTGACTCTAATCTAGCCTCGATGGTCGTCGCATCCGCGTCAACCTCGCCAACGCCCGCCCCAGCGGTGGCTTCGGCGGCGGTAACGGTGGTGCCGGTGGTGGCCGCTGGTAAATGCTGATCAGCGACCCCGAAAAAGTGCGCGATGGTTATGCAGAACGAGAAAAACGTGATATATTGACGCTTAGCGTTGGTGACGGTGCTTTGTGTGCCCTGAGAAATCAGTCACAAGGCAGTTACTAGAGTTACTCATGAAGTAGATAGTATTTTCCCTCGGTGTTTCACATACCTCAAGGACATTTGGAATTTTATTTCAGAGCCGATCGATTCGTGCACTGATTTACACCATTTTTCTTCCCATCGTAAATTTTAAAAAATTATTGTGCCCAACTTGATATAAGGCTGCCATGAAGCTGGAGTCATGTTTACACTATTGGCCGGAATATAGCATCTTATACATAATAATATCAGTAGAGTCGCCTTCAGCGTAGTTATTGTAAACAGAATAGGGGGGAATACACATTGTTGTGTGTCTTCTCGCGCACAAAATTTTCGGCTCCGCTCTGAAAATTTCGAAATTTCATCAGCTTATGACACGTTGACATTGTCGACTTTCTTGGAAGACTGTCCTCCCAACTGAATCTTTGCTGCTTGAAGTGTGAGCTCTTCTTGGCCACCAGTCTGTAGCCAGTACATTTTCACTTAAAATTCAGTCTCAGATGAAGCCACGATATAATGAAAAGATGTTTTTGACACGCCACGATCGCGATTTAAAGGCCCATCTCGAGAGCTCTTTCTCCCAAGCCACTGCCTTAACTTTGAGCCTCATATAAACATAGAATCAAGCCCTGTTACACTGACTAAAAATAGTATCTCGAACATTGTCGACGTCATTGGCCAATTGCTCCCAAAACTGATGCCCCGCGGCTCAGCCACCTGGACCCACCGCCACACCTTGCTTGTTCGCTTTATCAACATCAAAGAACACCTTCAAAACACACCACATACACATCAGAATATACAAATTCCCAGACATGGCACCCCACGAAGGACTCGTCCACCCCAGAGAATATGACATCAAAGACAGCAACGTGGAGCTAATCGGCAGCGACCTCGACCACCGCGTGAAGTACAACTCAGCCCTCACCGAACCCGCCTGGCAAAACATCGGCCAAGCGCCAGGCCTCACAATCTGGCG
This sequence comes from Penicillium italicum, assembly GCA_002116305.1. Classification (NCBI taxonomy): domain Eukaryota; kingdom Fungi; phylum Ascomycota; class Eurotiomycetes; order Eurotiales; family Aspergillaceae; genus Penicillium; species Penicillium italicum. Next base: position 71,842 of record KZ108116.1, on the reverse strand, counting down.
CATCGAAAACTTCCAAGTAATCCCCTGGCCGAAGGAAAAGACCGGCCAATTCTACGACGGTGACAGCTTCATCGTGCTACACACCTACAAGGTCGGCGACGACAAGCTCGGTCACGACATCTTCTTCTGGCTCGGCAGCAAAACAACCCAAGACGAAGCCGGTGTCGCAGCTTACAAGACTGTCGAGCTGGATGAGTTCCTGCACGGAGCTGCAACACAACACCGCGAGGTCCAGCAACACCCGTCTGATGAGTTCCTCGCCCTGTTCCGGAACTACTCGATCCGGTCTGGCGGCGTGCGCTCTGGTTTCACGCATGTGGAGCCCGAGGAGCGTGCGGAGGTTACTACGCTCCTGCGTGTCTTCAAACATCCCGGTATTGCACGTATCGACTCGCTGATCGTGCACGAGGTCGAGCCTACGTGGCAGAGTCTCGACGAGAACGATGTCTTTGTTTTGGATAAGGGGGATAAGATCTGGGTTTGGCAGGGGAAGAAGTGCAGCCCGATGGAGAAGGCTAAGGCGGCGCAGGTGGTTAATGACATGACGCAGGCGAAGCATGTTGATGTTGAAGTTCTGTCACAGCTTGAGTCCAGGTCGAAGATCTTTGTTGATATGCTCGGTGGGAGGGAGGCCGCTGCGTCTACCTTGGAGGCGCCGAGACCTGGGCGGTTCGCGAAGAGAGGTCCTGATGAAAGCGCCCACTCGCGCAGGCTGTTTAGACTCAGTGATGCGTCTGGAAACTTGTCTTTTGATCTTGTGAAGGATGGGGGACGGATTGATCGGTCTGACTTGGATGGAAACGATGTTTTCCTTTATGATACTGGAAATAGGCTCTGGATTTGGCAGGGGTCTGGAGCTAGTGCCGGTGAGAAGGCGATGTGGCTCAAGGTTGCGCAATTCTATGTTCGGAAGATTCAGGAGAGCCAGGAATCTTCTGAGGCGTATCTCACGCCGATTTCGAAGGTTACGCAAGGCCATGAGAGCCCAGCATTCTTGAAGGCTTTGGAGGTCTGAATTTGCATATTACTGCAACATATAAATAGCAAGATAAAAATGAAATAATTGATCACGATCTTACAATCCATATGTGTTTCATCTAAAGATACAATATCTATCTTTCCCATCTCAGATCAGACTGTAATCATTCTCCCCTTTATCCAATGCATCAGCCTGTTTCCGCAACACATCAGCCCGGAATCTCCTGAAAGCAGTCTCAATCCTCTTCTTGCTCTCCGGGTCCGCATTGATGCTCCTCGTCCCTTTTGCAACACCACCAGCAAAGCCTACACAACACAAGATTCCGTTAGCATATTGCCACACAAAACCCGACCATCTCAACTTTAAAAGTAAACTTACCAAGCTCTCCACCCAAAAACAACCCACCGGCGGTGGCAAAGAAATAAGTTGCGATATCACCCAAAGTCGTCGGCTTCAACAGCGGCGTGAGGTCCGGAATGGACTCTAAACCCACAATTAACCACGCCATTCTTTTCCAACCATTTAGAACCGGCAAAGAAATAACGTACCAGTCCTCCCATCCTCAAAAATAACCTTCGTAGGCCTCTCCTGCGCGCGAATGGCAGAGAAGAACGCCTTGCGCGTACTGCGCAGCCGGATGGCGGCTAGAAGACCAAGACTCACTCCGACCGCCGAGCCAACTGTTGTCCATAGGGAGATTGAAGATGCCGCTGCGTTGAGCTTGTCGCGGTCGGCAGATTGGAGGTCATGTTGGAGGTGCTCGTCGGCGAGCTTGGCCAGCTCGTCAGAGCGGCGTTGACGGAGAATGGCGAAAGATTCGGACATTTTTGATTCGGATGGATCGGAGAGGAGAAGGGAGGTTAAGAGGTGATTAAACAGCGAGGTTGTCAAGAGATCTCAAAGTGCAGCCGCTTGAAATAAATCAAGGTCCGGAGCTTGACTTGTAACCTACCTAGGCTTGGAGCTCAAGTGGTGACGTCATAGTGTCCCATGTCGGAAACTGTTTGGAACCTCGGTCCGTCCCTCCAACATTTGGATGCCCTTCTTGCTGTCACATCTCGCTCTTAAGACTCAAACTCGGAATATCTACAAGTGATCTAATCGGACTGGTTATAGACATGGAGCTTATGTATGATAATCTTGCGTAGACATTCACACAAGAATAGATACACCGCCCCTTCCCAGCTGAAATCTGAGTCAGCCTCATATTTTCGATAAATCCAGGAGCTCAACCCGCTTAACCAAGCCCAACCCCCACCATCCCCAAAAATAATTTTCTTCATTGATCTGACGCATATGTATCCCGACACACGGGTAATCCTCAGGGAGTTGTCGCGAGTCCTGGGTCCCCTTTAACGAGCTGGTTTGCGGTTGGGTTGCTTTGGGGCACGGAGTGACTGTGGTACAGGCCTAATATGAGGATTCTAAAGTGGTGTTGGGAGAGGTTTGAAGTGGAGCCGGATATCCTTTCTGTGGGGTTCTATGAAAGGTGTAATGAGTTTGTCCGGGTGGTTGTTAGGGAGCGTGGAAAGGATTCTTTGGTGTTTTAAGGCTGAGGATGGATGGGGGCCGCTTTGTGCTTTTCCTGGGGGGGAGGTTCCTGGGACGGAGTTTCCGAGTGTTAATGAGAGGAAGAATCTTGCCTTTTTAAATGGGTTTTGGGCTTGAAGGGGGTTGTTACTTGGGGGTGCTTGGGGAATTGGTTTGGTTAGTATGGCTTCATTTTTGTACCTCGCTAGCTACCTAGGTAGCTAGGTAGTCTTTATACATCACTGTGAGAGATAAGGAGGGATGATTTAGGATAATTTAAATTGTTTTTGACTATTTTTGATATTTTCTTCACATCGCGTCATACATAGGAGAAACCAATGCATACTAGACAAGGTCAGTCAAGCTCAGGACAAACATGGGAGGAATTGGAACGTACTCATAATCATCTGGAATGCAACAGCCCAGGGATGCCCCTGGTGTGATCGAGACGAGCTGTTCTTGACTTTTTTTATCGTAGGCTGAGGCGGGGCCGTGTATGCAGGCAGATTTGGATCAGCGGTGCTGTCATCGAGTTGCTTCTCACGAATCTTGCTGATAGTAGTACTATTCGTAGAGGTGGGATTCGGCGGCTTGAGAAAGCCTTCTGTCTCGGCTTCCTGAATGGCCGCCCACCACACCGATGCCATTTCCTCGTAGCCAGCGGATGTCGGATGAATCTCATCGACAAGTTGCTTCCACTGAATGAAGATGCTCATATCAGCTACGACGAGGCTTTCATTTTGCGCTCGGCGTTTCGCTGCAAGTTCTAGGTATTGCCTGCTGATGTCTGTGGCTAATTGCGGCTTCTTTCCGTTGAATGTGAGGGTTGATAGGATGATGGTAGTGTTGGGGATGTTTTCGAAGAGGTATGTTAGGAGAGAGTCCATCCGCTTGCCTGCGGTGTCCACTTTGTAGTTTTGTAGAGCGTCATTTGTGCCAGCGCTGTGGGGGATAGATATGTTAGCATGCGAAGAGAAGATGGAGATGTTTACACCGGCAATTGGAGACCCACTTGAGAAGGATGAGATTAGGTTGCTGTGGGATGATTTGCTTGGCATGAGATGCTATTTGATCAATTCTCCAGCCAATGTGTCCATCGTGGTCCTAGGAAGAGTCAAAAAAATATTCGATGAAAATAAGATATAGGGCAAGAAGCGGATAGCTCACATTATCATGCATGGTACCACTCTTCATAGTGCCAACCATGTCAACCTCCCACCCAGCATAGCGCAATTGCTGTCGAAGCCATTTCCGATATCCATTTCCATCTTTCGATTTGTACCCCCTGGTAATGGAAGCACCGAGCGGCAGAACTCGGAGCGCAAACGGCTTGGTGTCACGGGTCTGAGGCGTAGAGACAACAGAGTCCGCAGAGGCCGGATTATCATTCAAAATGGCAGGTGACGCCGATACCAATGTCAACCATAGTAGACAAGCCTGGACAACCCAGAGAATGGGCGTCAACTGCCTCATGGTGACTGGTGACTGGTGACTGGTGACTGGTGACTGTGTAGAAGAAGTTTTGCAAAAAAGATCCAACCGGGAATCCCCATTTTCTTGTACCTACCACCCGATTAAATCTCAACGTCAGATCCGAGTGATCAGATGTGCTTTCTTAGCCTCTTGATTTGCCAGTGGGTTTTGAGTAAGCTAATTTAGGTCCACTGGTGGCTGGGCCACACTCAGGGGCAATCCCACTATCTAAGCCTCGCTCAGATAACGCCTAACCTGTTAAGTCCCCCTGGCGATCTCTGAGACGAGTTAAATTGATTTCATTGTTCGCCGTTTGTTACCTCAGTTGCTAGCGCTGAAATTAAATTAAAAACAGTACGGAGTACTCCGTACGGAGTAAAACGTTTAGAATTAGGCAGAGAGGATGTTTTATTGGGTAGAACATAATATTTACTATTCCCAATTAGGTCTAGTCTATTAAAGGCATCAACTTTTCCTTTTTTGCGACTTTTTGGGGTCCAAGGGTTTTCTCGCTTTGTTCCACGTGTGATTGACACAACTTTCCCATATTTCGTTTTCTAAAAGTGACTTGCCAACGTGGTTAAAGCTTATCAACCACTGGCTACAACTAATACGTCCATTGCATGTTGAGATGCCAAAACTTTACGCCCGCGAGGCTTATATAGTCCTTCTCATGAATCAACACCGCCCATCTCCCTTACCGGTTGGGCGCCTGCGGAAATTGTGACTGAAACACCAGGGTATCGATCCATCGCACGCATTCATTCATGCAAAGTCCAAATATAGTGCATCCTTCGGTGACTCCAGCGTTCTGTCAGGTATTATTGCTGTGTAATTTTGAGCGCGAGGCTGTTCAAACGCATGTTTCGTATCGCGGAGGATAAGATGCGCCCCATTGCTTAGAGATGACGGGCTTGCCTTTGTCTCCCAGAGAGGTATGGGGACTATTTGATTCCTGAGCTGCCGTGCACCTATTGCCAGGCCGAGGTTACATCTCCTGGGTTCATACTCCGCAGAGTGAGGTACTCGAGCCTGCAGTCACCCGGATGTACCGGACACAGCCATAACAGACTATCTTTAGATTGATACAGTGTATTTGATCCGGCCCAACAAAAGAACATCGATCGTAAGACAATAGTCAATTTATCTACCGGCTTCTAATTATCCTGCGTCAGAAGCATGGCGTCGCCACAATGCACTATACCTTTTCAAAGAAGACGAATTTTAGAGTCATTACGGGATCTTTTTCCTAAATTTTCCGACAACTTTGTGCGTACGATTGAGGCTCGTAAAAATTCTGTGTTGACAGCGCTAACGCTATGGCCCCAATATGCGGGCAATCACACTTTGTCCCTCAGCCCCCGCGGGCTAGCGCGACTCGGTACGTGACGATGTGCGGAGTACTCCATACTTACTGTACAATAACAAAATACAGGGTTGCTCGGGAAGTGGCCAAGTAAACGGCACAGTCTAAAACCACTAGTTTTATCAAGCTAGTACTTTGGGATGGCTATGGAGTAGAAATAGAATAATGTTTGCCTGGAAAGGAAGCCATGTCCCGCAGAAGCTAGGTATCTACGGAGTACGGAGTGTCGCACAAGGTATAACTTTAGTAAGAAGGACAGGCTGTGTTGAACCAAAAACGATGTGTCTTTATCGCGAAGCAACTTCCAGGCTAAACAGAACAAATATCACACTCTCACTTTGGAACTTGTGATAGAAACACAAACGATGCGCTGGGGTGATCATCAATAATGTGATGCATGTCACTGTGGCTAGTCCCTGCAATCACTAAGAAATATTGGGCATTACTTGAACGATCTTGGTTTATTCGTGAAGTTATATAGGCGCGTTCCCAAGAAGATGAGAGATCGTCGTCTTCGAATGATAGGCTCCTAGCGAGACGACCAGTCAAATGGAACCATAGTCTCCACATATAATAATAATGCATTTGTTAGGATTGAAATCTGTCTGCCATATTGATCTCATCCGAGGGGACTTTACAGTGATTTTGTTTACATAGAAAGAAAGACCGATAGATTTGTCTCGTTACACTATTATCCAGTGCCAGTTGCACTTCTCGGCCCCCGTCCTCCTCGCGATCGCCCTTGACTTCGTTCCGGATCATTCATTTTCAAGGTCTCAATGAATCGACTGGGCTATGGAACAGCTTTCCTCAATTCATTTCCTTGAAAATGGACTTGATAAACCATCACGCAATGTTGTCAAATAAACCTTCGGAAACTCAACCCCAGGAACTAACCAAAACGGAAATATTGATGTCATTGCCCAAACCAACAAACATAAATCCTCAGACAGTCATTCGCAATTGATATCCTAGCATGAAAAACATATAACTAACCATGATTACCTGGCGTTCCATCGCGCGCACCTTCCAACGGGTCTGTACAATCTAGCAGTGATCTGGAACTATGTATTAACCATCGAACAGCAACGTGCGCCCCCGAAAGCCCAAGTACGGCAGCTAAGTCTACTTGAACACCACTCCCAAAAACTACTCCAAGAAGTAAGATATCATTCTGTGCATAGCAAACTCGATGCTCACACAGCCCAGTTCAAAGTACCAGTTCCCCCGGGATTTCTAGTTACAACCCCAGAGCAAGCCAAACATGTAGTCTCCGTGATAAGCAAGTCCACTCCATCCTCTCCAAATTCCGATTCACGAAAACTAACATCCCTCCAGATGGACCATCAGTGATAAAAGCACAAGTTCTGGCAGGTGGTCGCGGCAAAGGGAACTTCAACAGCGACGGCAAAAGCGGCGTCCGACAGATTGACTCGTGAGTTTGCCTCCCAATCCCCCAACAACCAGCCCCAATCCCAAGCACCATTAACCCAAGTTTGAACACCACCAGACCAGAAGAAGCCTTCAAAAGCGCCACCAACATGCTCGGGCACTACCTAACAACCGCGCAGACGCCAGAGGACGGACTCCGCGTCGACAAGCTCTACATAACCAAAGCCATGTCCATCGCACAGGAATTCTACTTCGCAATGACCTTCGACCGACAGCACATCTCGCCAGTGCTACTAGTCTCCTCGTCGGGGGGAACCGACGTCGAATCAAACGTAGACAAGCTACACAAACTCCGGTTCGGACTCTCGACAGGCATCACCGACGAAATCGACGCGTATATCCAAGCAGAGCTGGGGTTCTCTGATGTCGAGATGGGGGATGTACACCGGATCCTAGTGCAGATGGTCAAATTGTTCAAGGAGAAAGATGCGACGCTGCTTGAGTTGAATCCGCTGGTGCGCACGGAGGAGGGGGAGCTTGTTTGTCTGGATGCTAAGTTTGGGTTTGATAATCTGGCGCGGTACAGACAGGAGGAGATTTTTTCGTTGGAGGAGAGATCGCCAGAGGCGGAGGAGGAGCATCAGTTGGCTAAATTGGGGCTTTCTTATGTGCGGCTTGAGGGGAATATTGGGAATATCGTTAATGGGGCTGGGTTGGCGATGGCGACTAATGATATTATCAGCTTGTATGGAGGGAAATGTGCCAACTTTTTGGATGTTGGGGGCGCCGCGACGAAGGAGGCTCTGTCGAAGGCTTTTGGGATTTTGAAGAGGGATCAAAGGGTCAAGGGGATTTTGGTTAATATTTATGGTGGTGAGTATTCAAGTAAACAGCGGGAAAATGAAATAGCTGACCGGTGATAGGGATCGTGCGATGTGACATGATTGCCGAGTCGATTGTTGCCGCTGCTACTGAGATGGGTGGTTTCAAATGTCCTGTTGTGGTTCGGTTACAGGGTACTAATTCCGAAAAGGGATTGAAGCTGGTCAGTAGACCTCTCGGTTTGTTGTAGAGTGGGCTAACGCTAATTGTAGATTGATCAATCTGGATTGGACAACTTAGTTGTAGAAGCGGAGTTCGAAAAAGCCGCTCAGATGATTGTGAAGCAAACTCCTGGGGTTGAATTCTAACCAATTGGCTCCTAAATCGTAATGAAGGCACTGATCAAGTTACAATATATGTATGAAATCGTGTCATAGCCTGAGGCGAATATGCACAACAGGACTCGAAGAAGATAGGTACAAATTGATCCTTCATGCAAACTCGCTATCACCGAAACCATGCCCCGAAATGCAAAGATATGCAGCAGCTCTGTTAAAGACTGAACCAATTCAAAGGTCCGGCTCGATCTTAATCGGCGAAATGCCCATTTCTTCCTCGGCCGTAGGCTTCCTAGCCCAGACTCGGCGACTAAAACACGATTAGCAAACATAATCCTCGAAACACTCATCCTATCAACTCACGCTAATTCATAGGCATGTGTACGAGGATTCCTCAACTCAGCCCGAACCTTCGAAAGATACACCTGGACCTCATCCTTACTCCAGGGAGTGGGAGAACCAAACTTCGTGAGCAGCCACAAAGCCCAGCCCTCCAACGCCGCAACCCAGTGAGCGTATTGAAGCTGCCCGACCTCCTTGAGAACTTTATCTTTCGGCCACGGCCCCAAAGGAATCTTGTATGGCTTTTCTTGCACATCGACAAACCCAGCCTTCTCCATTGCGCCTCGCATTGTCTCCTGGGTTAGGAGGGAGCGGCCGGCTCGCTCGGAGCAGCCGATGAAATTATCTCCCCATGTGGCTAGAACACCATCTTCTTTCAGGGTGCCGTCGTCGCTATATACACGCACGTCTAGCTCGATCTGTTCGATCCAGCCGCCTGGGGCAAGAGAGCTGTATGGCGTGGTGGTTAGATAACCAACTATATAGTTGTTCGACATGTTGGGGTAAAGGATGGATAAGGGACTCACTCGTAGCACTGTTTGTATAATTGATCCCACCCATCGGGGGTGAATGCTCCCAGCATTAGACGCATGTGGATAAGATCAAACGGTTCTCTCCAGGTCCATTCACGGAGGACATCGTCTACTTCGAGTACGCAATTGGGTGGCATCCATGTCACGGGAGGGGGGAAGATGTCGACGCCACGGACAGTTGCTAATGTTGGTTAGACTAACGCAATAAGAGAAATGGAAAGAAAATGAGGTCATATACCAGATGGATACATATCCGCCATATCGCTAGGTGAATGTAAGCAATGTTCGATTAAAGATTACGGGTAGGAACTTACATAGCCCATGTTCCTTTACCAGTCCCAATGTCCAGAATGTGCTGTAGTTACTCTTAGCAAGGGATTAATATCAAAAATTTAGATCACTCTCTCACCCGAGGAGACTTTCCGATGGGAGCGTGGTGGAGAGGGTTTTCTCGGTCATAGTCCAGTACGAGAAACATCACATGACTGAATATCACGCATAAGCTGTTGCTTCGAGTAGACAAAAAGACAATGCACAAATGCGTATTTACCCAATTTCAAAAGCCTCGAACTGCTGTTCATCGGAAGGACTCCTGTATAACATGATTAGTCTCGACTGTCCCACACTGAAGTATCGCGACCGACCAATAGTCATCTTCCTTCAGAGCCTGGTATCTGCTCATACGATTAGCAAGAGCGCATGTATTCATTACTTTGACTGGTTCACTCACCTTCTGCCATTTTCTAGTCGACCCCTCGCAATTGACGAAGCGATAGATGTGGTTTCCCTGAGACAGTTAAAAGGCTGCACGCCGTGGGGATAGATCACTTTGGTAACTCACGACTGGAAGTCTTCGGGCTCCCAGTCTTGGGTCAGAGTGTAGTAATCTGAATCCTAGCACTGTTAGATATCATTTCAGAAACTGTAACATAATCACTCACGACAGCAATCTTTTCCGCCATAGTTCAGAGTTTTGGACTAGAAGAGAAAAAAACGTGGCAAGTGGAAATGGCAAGTAGCGGGGGTTATCGGGATGGATCCGGTCTAAAATTTTTAGTTTCAACGGTGTACTTCAGTCGGGGCTAAGCGATATTTTGTGCACAATCTTGTACATCATAGTTGATCTCCTTCCATTTTGGGTAGGTGGGTGGGGGCTCAGTGCTGTGTCTCGCTGTCAATCTTTCGAAGGTTGCATGTGCAGACACTCTTCAGCCAGTCTTGCATCGCTGATTTTCATTCCACTGAAAAGCAACCAGGATCCCATACAAAGGAACTGTTGAATCACTGACCGAAACCACTGAGATATTGAATTTCTGGTGAGATGACCCAATGTCAAAGCTTCCGGGTCTTGGTGCCTCCGGGAAATGGGTCTACCACCAATCAGCATGATCCTTCGTTAATCTGTTTTTGGGGCCACACCGCGTAAAACGAGACTCCCACCACGATAACTAATCCTTTGAGATAGTAATATCGCAATCCGGCTTGTTGATCTAGCTGCTGATAAGGGAATATACTAGCAGCGTGGATGATAGGAGCAAATGCCGAAAGACCCGTCGCCCCGAATGTCGACAATCGCAATAGTCTCCACTTTTGGCTTTGGAGGCGGGGATGCACCACGATAAACCCAGTCAAGAAACCCAGACTGCCAATCTGTACGCCATAAAATGAGTTCTATGACCGATGCAAGGGTTAGAGAATTGCCAACGAACCATTGACCAATAAAGTTTCTGTAGATGTGGTTCATAGTAGAAACCTATATATATTCCCGAGATGAACGAACCAAGAATCTGCAATATAATTGCAACGTAGTCCAAGCGACTCCATAGATCAGTGAATTGGGCAGAATGACAAAGGAAAGTATGGTATGCAGATGAGATACCGAAACAACTGACAGATGTTGTCAAGTAGATATGAAAAACAAGCTGATCGGCCCAGGTAGCCTCCGGAAAAGATGTAGAGAAATAAACATAGAGAAGCCAATTTCCCAGCAAAGCTATGGTGGCTGGGATGAGATGGGAGTAAACATTCACAGTTTCATTGTGAAGGTACAGCAGACTGCTAAGACACCAAGAAATTGACGGTGTCACTGGCCTATAGCTGGTTCGAATGTAAGGATTGTGGCCATACCACAGAGGGACTTCGTCATGGTTCAGCAGCCTTGGCCCTGACGGGCTCCTTCGTTCCTTGAGGAGTGGGCTGTCGCTGCGGTCCGTGCCGCTCAGCGCCCGCTCGGCAGGCGACAATAGTTTCAGCAATGCCATTGGTCAACTTTGTTTTTGTTGGGGGGGCTTTGATAGTATCCTAGGGACCGAAGTCGCGTGTACGGCCGGGACCCTGGTCTCTAGTGTGATTGCAGAGCATTGTGAGTCGCCGGAGTCTCCCAGCCCCTGATCGACCGCGTCTCGCGGTTAAAGGTGAGCTGTGATTGGCCACGAGAGTAGGCGCATCACTATCGTGGATCTCCGAGGTTGATGAAGTCCAATTAGGCCCACACTGCTGGATAGTGGGTGCTCTAGATATGATTTAAACCTAGTGATCGCCAAATAAAGCACCGTGCAGTGACTTCGCTGTCATTCACCTCTTCATAGCGACATGAACCTCCACACCTGCCGAATGTGATAACCAAAGAAGATTTTCTCCGCCAAAGCTTCTATATTTGTTGGTTTTGAAACAGCCAGAAAGCGCGGCGCAACTATCCCCGTTCCTAGTTTTCAGTGTGGTTGTTGATTTCCTGGTTCTAGACGTCGCTGGTCTCTACATCAAGCAGAACCATGCATGTTAGCGGCACTAGCAACGATAGATATACTTTTCAGTGATGACGAGGCACTTGGTGTGTCTTTTTAGGACTATTTCCCTTTGACTGGGTTATTTCTACTTCTTAAATGTAAGCGAGGCCTGGGCTTTCTCGTCAATTTTCCGTGACGACTAACGCGGGAGACCATGAACAGGATCCAAGCAATGAGCCCAAGCATACCGCCGATGGCAAACATAGCAGGATCACCTTAAAACCAGGCCCTATCGGGGTTGCCACAAGGATAGCTGGGATAGTAGAAGGGGAGTTGGGCGCTTGGCACGGTTACTATCCTTAACACGAGCCTAGCAGGAAAACGGCGTAGGGGCACCCTGATTTCCATTAAAAACTAAATTTTGCCAGGCAGCATGATTGACTAGCTATATTGCTAAATTTCATAAATGGGTGTCATTGGCCTGAAGCGTATGTTTGGGCCTGCCATTAGGGACTTGACCTTTCTAGGTGAAGAACCATGGAGAGCGGCACTCGTTTCCAAAGGACTTGGCGCTACCCTCAGATACCCCTTTCGCGACGGCCAACTAAAGGAATAAAAGGAAAGAGCATGCTACAGCCTAGATAGAAGTCAACCGGTATCCTATTTCGCATTAAAAAGCGATGGATCATTGGGAAAATCCTTAAGGAGCTGGTTGTTTCTCGGGAAAGGATGATGTGGATTTGACTGACCTTTTTTATGAGATCTTGTTGAGTCTCGTATGAAGTGATATCTTGGAATGCCGGGCCCATTTCTGTGTAGTGAACTAAAGAGATGGTTGCCGGCACCTCTCTCTTTACTCCCCCGACCCTCTCCGTCAGCTCGATACAGAACATTTCGTTCTACCTGTCCTGTTTCTTTGCTGCTGATAGGTTTTAGTTAGAATCACATACCCCTAATAGGGACCCATGAATTATTGAACCAACGATTTCTGTCAATAGCCCATATTGGGCTCTGGATCCTTCAAGGCCCGAACCTCTTTATATCGCCGGGATATCTTGGCGATCATATCCTGAATCTCCTTGGCAGCTAAAAACTTGAGTCCAAGTGTCTCGAAAAGCTGTGTTGCGAGATCGAGGTCGGCGATAGCTCGCGTATTTCTCAAGACGGTGCTAAGGTCATCAGGCTGAGCCGTTATTGCATAAACCAATGACAAAGTCGCCGTGAAGAGAGCGAGAAAATTCAACCAGTTGTATGCAAATCGTTGTTGCTGATGCATACTGAATGCTTGACGGAGTGACATTGACGCTGCCATCTCCAGCGTTTTTATCCGCTTCAAGTTTGAAACCGGACATAGCGGGGATGGTCTGTAGATCATGGCGAGATGGGTATAGTAGTTGAAGTCATACCAGGTCGTGCTAAGATGTGGCACGCTGTCGTTGACATCTGGGAGCGGGAAGGGCATGCTCCGACGCCAGTCGAGTAGTTCTTGGTGTAACGAAGCTATGATTACCTCGCGTTCTTCTAGAGTCGAATTTGAGTCATTGACGTTTCCGTATACTTGTCGCGAAATCTTGCCTGCGATTCTCCGTAGTGACAGAATGTGCAGCGGAACGGCCATCAGCGATGGCTGAAGGGGACTTTGGGGGCTTATGCAGTCGGAATGGATAAACTCATCATCGGCATCTTCAAAGGGCTGTTCTCATTCAGTTAGACTTGTTATAGAAGAGCATTTTGCCTCTCATTCAAACAAAGGTCGGACCCACCGTTACATCTATATCGTCATCGTGAAGTGCAAACGGTCGGCCTAAAGTAATGGAAACAACGCTGAGTGTTGCTGTTAGCCGCCTGTATCTGGATACGAGAGAGAGGAGGAGAAGTGATAGTATAAACCTACCGATCCCTCATGTATATTGAAAAGAAAATGCGTTTGCGTCTTTGCTGAACATTGAGAGGAAATTTGCGATACGACGAGGCCGCATGTAGCCCCATACCTAAGGCCAGACGGGCAGCTGTGCCAACAAGGAACCAGGTATCTGCTTCTGTCAGTACTTAGAATATCAATCAAGTATTCGTCACTCACTGGGACCTAGTTGGTTAAAAAAGGAATACGAAACTTGGAGCGTTATGGCTTCCAGGGTAGACTAAGCTCTCGTCAGTTGCGCGCTCGGCAGTGATGAAGCCATGGGCAGGTTTCCCTACCATCTCGTCACCTCCCAAGGTCTGCTCAGAATACTGCAAGGCCTTGTTGTAAAACAGCATTGATTCTGATTCCTCAGTCAGAGTTACGGAAGAGTAAGCAGTAGAGCCGATGGCCAGGACCATCCAGATTCTGAAAGCGTGGAGGGGAGTTTGTGTGGCTAAGTTCTGAGGATTTTGATGGATCTTTTCAATAGTGTCCATGACCTCACACCGGTCCAAGATAGGGTAGAGCGTATGGGAGTGAGAAAAATAAAAGTCCACCAGCCGTCGGACATGAGTTTCGTCGCTTGGCCATGACAGAGAGTCAAGAGCGGCGCCAGACCCGGCAAGGTCGGTGAAGAGGAGGTCGCCAAAAATTAGCGAGTAGGAGGAAATAGACTCACTCAATCTTTGGAAGAAAGAGTCGTTGAAGGGGTCTGAAGGAGAGCCGAGGTCCAGGAGATCGATTCTCGTAGTGCTATCCTGATGACTATTGAATACAAAGTCCGCCTTGTCTGGCGTCAGACGACGTAGAATCATCTGGGTCAAGTTTGCGAATGAGAGTCCCGTGGTCGATCCCAAGTGCCTTTCAGCAGTAGCCTCCAGTGAGAGCGCTGTGAGTTGCTGGCCAAAGGTTGAGGTCTGGTCTCGTGGTGTGGGCCGTGGGGTCACAAGAGGGCCTTGTATCAGACCTGGGGTGTTGTCGGCAAGGCTGGATTCGTTTCCTACTTCCCTTCCATCAACGCCTTGGGGGCTACATTCCGGGTCCACCATTTCCATTTCTGGCATCTCAAAGTCGGTATAGAGGTGATTGTGGTTCAAAACCGGCGTAGCCCCTGCAGCTTGGGGCGTGTTCTGCTCTTGGGCAGCTATCGCCCTCCCTAGACGGCGAAGCTTTTCTTCCAGGCCCTGGACATACCTGTGAGCATGTTAGAAGCCTGCTTGAAACTACTTGGAAGCGTAAGCAGCTCTAAAGAGCTGCAAATGAGAGATCGAGGGAGGCTTAATCCGTCCAGTCCTTCAGTCTCATGTAACAACTCACACTATGGGATACGAAGCTGTTTGAAGATCATCGTCTTCGAAGCTACATCTCACCCGCGCCGAGACGCAATTCTTGCATGACGGCAACGTTCTATCGCACCTCTTCTTTCTCTTATGGCAGCGCGAGCACGAAGCTCGGGCCCTTGCTGGGGCGGAAGACGGAGCTGCCGATACAGCGGGAGCTGTGCCCTTGTCGGACGCCATTGGGGAAGTGAATAGTCGCAAGGATGTGACGAGTGTTTCAGCATTTGCTTGTCGTCCCCTTAGCTGATGGGAATTGCCGGAATATCGTGATTTGGAGTACTTGGCTATCTGCTCCTTATCTCGTTTATTTCTCGATTGCCCCCGCATTCAGTTCGGGAGCATCCATCTGGGGTGGGGGACCACGCTTCCTCCGATTATCACAATCCAAGGGCCCTTGTTGGTTGCCCTGTAAGTTAGGTATCGACAGGTTTCTTCCCAAAAACAATTTGAAAATTACCTTCGCACAACAGATGAGATAAGAACTTGACCAATCATCTTTGACATTCAAGCGCCGAATCAAGTTACGGCTAGAGAGGTATTGAAAGACATAATACCAGGCTAGTAACAACGGGAAAATAACCTTATCTATACGCGGATACATAAATTCCGTGTCTCGTAAATACGCTTCCAGCCACACTCAAAGGTCTACTAAACTTTCTACATATAGAGGTTTACTACGCTTAAAAGTCTCAGTTCAAAGTAAGAAGTTCATTCATTAGAATGGTGTGTCGATTTAGTCTGTATGGAGATATGTTAATGCTAAAAGTTGAAAATTTATTCAAATCATCACGCCAAAAACGTTCTTGAGCAGACTAATCTGACTAAACTAATGGAAATTTTTAATACAGTTTGTGCAGAAATGAAACGTTTATGTTTCATTGAGTTAAGCTTTGAGTTAAAGGATCTTGGTTGTATAAACGTAGGTAGGAGTGAACAGATGTAGATAACATTGTTTTGATTAAGTGATGATTTTGTAAATAACCACCTCTCTTGCAAGCTGTTCCCCGAGTGTTCGTAACACACTTCTCCTTCCAGGTGAGGAAGACAAGAATTATGCTAACTGCGCTGGATCCAGCTGTAGGTCCACAAACTGTGAAGGAATGGCCCAAGGATCTTTGCGATAAACGAATCAGTTGGCAAAATATAGGTTTAAAAACTCCAGCAAACCAATATATTCTGACAGGAATGAAGAAACTGACCACTGGGATGAAACAAGAGACCGTGAAACAGTTCAAAAGACAGAGTATGGTGAACAAACCCACTGTAACCCACGACGCATGTGGTTGTAGGAACGGCCTCTGCGTGAGCTTTGACTTGGAAATTTCCTATATCTCACAGGCTTTTCGAAAGTGGAGGTAGATGATGGAACAACAGATCCAGGACAAGAGACCACCAGTGTTGACTAAGTTCAACAGTCAGTCCAAGATGGTCGCCGAGGAAGAGTTGAGTGTCAAAGAGGCCAAGAGAGAGACACAGGCCGTTGCTCCCACGGGGTAGATGGGCACTCCCTACGAATCTAACCATGGCATTGTCTGGTAGATGTCCTTTTCTTTATCATTGTTGTGTTTGTCTGGTGATAGTCGTGAATTATCCATGGCTCAAAAGTAGGGTGATGTAATTGAACAATGTAGCTAGCTGGCTTACACTATCTTGTAAAAGTTCATCATGCCCCAGGTTCCGACATCCTTGTAACAAGTCGTATCTTCGGGATTAGTTCACAGACGTAGACTGGACTAACCTTATTAAACATGACCCACTAAAATACAAGGGACCTGATAACACGAACAACTCATGTTGCCTAGCAAAGTAGTGAGTGTAGACGTAATCGGTTGCCGGGGATCGAAAAGGTGTTGTCGGGGATCCCGACGCTGTGTGTTATCGACGCGATCGAAAGGTTTCCAAATGCTGTCGGACGATGCGACTTCGTGCTGATAGTGACCTAACATGTCTATACTTTGCTCAAATTCTGTGCTAATTTGCCACTGTATCGCTGTAGACCATTGTGCAACTGTGTTGGTGATGCACATCGAAAAGAATCGACCAGGTTTTTCGTGGGAACTTGATATCTACCTTAATAACGACCGGTCAGGAATGTACCAACCATGGTGCTAATGAAAATTTAAACACGATCTTACAAGGTGACGCCAATATCAGCCATACCTCGTCGGCAGTGCCGCTGTGACAGCTTGAGCGGGGTAACCTCAACGCCATCGGATCATCCGCTTATCGTTAAAAAGACCTTCGCGATTGATACAACTGAGGGGTTATGCGGAGTCGTAGGCGCAGAAGGAAACGGAAATCGCCTTTTTTTATAATATTGGCGATTGAAGGATAAATCATTACCAACAACTTCGCGAATCTCGACCAACATTCACATATCCTCTTCAGTTCCTAGACTTCTGAGGATACTCAAAACTTCTCAGATTTATCCAACATGGACTCCAAGGCCTTTGGAGGCATAGATTGGCTGGGCTATCAATTGCATCGGCTCAAGGAACAGGAACATGCTGGACCAGTGTTGACAACGGTTGTGGTGGTGCTATTGACCTACGTGCTCTACACTGTGAGTTGTGCTTGCGATAATTCTCGGGATAGTCATTGCTAGTTTCTTAATGTTCATTGGCTGACAAAGTTGACAGACTATGTATGCTACCGACATTCCTCACATCAAAGGCATTCCAGAAATCCCTGGCGCTATTCCCGTGTTTGGACATCTTCTCAAGCTCGGTGAGGATCATGCTACTGTTTGCGAAAAATGGTGGCGCCAGTACAACAAGTCTGTGTTCCAGATTAGGCTAGGCAACACCAGGGCTGTCGTAGTCAACTCTTTCGATGACTGCAAGAAAATGCTTCTCGGCAATCAGAATGCAGTCATTGACCGCCCCAAGCTCTACACCTTCCACGGCGTCATCAGCAGCACCCAGGGCTTCACCATTGGATCCTCGCCCTGGGATGAGTCCTGCAAGAAGAAGCGGAAGGCTGCTGGTACCGCTCTGGGTCGCCCTGCTTTGAAGAACTACTACCCCATGCTTGATCTAGAGAGCTATTGTATCCTGCGAGATATGAAAAAGGACAGCGGCAACGGTCAGACAGAGATTGACGTTCGCCCGTACATCCAGCGATACGCGCTCAACACAACCCTGACGCTCTGCTACGGTATTCGCATGGACGCTGTCTACGACGAGCTGCTCCGCGAGATTCTCCACGTGGGATCGGCTATTTCCCTTTTACGCAGCGCCTCTGAGAACCTGCAAGATTACGTACCGGCGCTTCGGTATATTCCAAGTAACGAGAAAAATGCCCGTTCAAAGAACCTTCGGGACCGACGCGACGCCTATCTTGACCTGCTCCTGAACAAGGTCCGTGAGATGATCAAGAACGGCACTGACAAGCCTTGCATCTCTGCTGCTATTCTCAAGGACCAGGAGACTAAGCTTTCTGGCGTCGAAGTCTCTTCAATCTGCTTGTCTCTTGCTTCTGGTGGTTTCGAGACTATTCCTGGAACTTTGACCTCGTGCATTGGATCTCTGTCGACCGTGGAAGGACAGGCATGGCAGGATCGTGCCTACGAGGATATTAAGCGACACTATCTTGACACCCAGGATGCCTGGCCGGCATGCTTTAAAGAGGAGACAATCCCCTACATTAACGCCATTGTCAAGGAAGCTGACCGATACTATACTGTCAGCTCCATGAGTCTTCCCCGAAAGACCGTCTCAGAAGTCAACTGGAATGGCGCCATCATCCCTCCCAAGACAATGATCTTAATCAACGCGCAAGCGGGAAACCACGGTGAGTGATCCGTGGCTAAATTCCTTTGTCTTGGTTATTATATTAAACTCGAACTTCTGCAGATGTTGATCATTTCGGACCCGACGCTGGAAGCTTCAACCCCGAGCGTTGGCTCAAGACTCTCAGCCCCCCCACCGAGGATGAAAGCGTTGGCTTGGGTCACTTGAGCTTCGGCACAGGTTCTCGTGGCTGCTCGGGCCAATACATGGCTTCTCGTCTCTTGTACTCCGCATTAGTCAGGATTTTATCGTCCTACAAGATCGTAGCGAGCAAGGAAAATCCCCCCAACACCGACTATGTTGAGTACAACCAGTTCAAGACGGCGCTGGTTGCCATCCCTAGGGAGTTCAAGGTCAAGCTCATTCCCCGAGATACAGCCGTGACAGCCAAGTGCCTGGATCTTGCTGAGCAGATGACTAGAGAACATTACAAAGAGTGATATTGTTTTTTAAATGCTGTTATCAGCTTGAGCCTGATGCCCCAAAATGTACAGGATGTGTTCGAGGACATGGCTTTGGAGAATTTATTATTCATGCAAGTAACTTTATGCGAGGAACGATTTAGATTCAATTGCAAGATAAATAGAATATGTCTTGACACTTGACATAGGATGTGATTAGCTCTGACTACAGGGTCTTATGTCTATCTTGGACGGATTTAATGATATTTTCCTATGCATTTACCCATTAATCACTCACGAAAAATCCTGTTCAAGCGATTGAAAAATCCCAAAGTGACACATTGTAAGTCCGGGTTTATACCCGGAGTGTATGAGCAAAGAAGCTGCGAATCAGCAGCCTGTGACTGCAATTACTGAATAAGCCACATTTAATCTTGGTCCGAAGGGGTTACCGTACTCTTGAGTCGGATCCCCGATGAACTAGTTACCCGTCGGCCAGTCCGATGGGCAAAACAGGGCTTATCAAAACCCCGTTAAAGTAGCACATGTGCCAAATTTCGTTACTTCTGTGGTTGAACGAAACACATTCAAAGCATAGTCCGTTCCATAATCTTGTCAATATGTCTTCTCTTCTCACTAATAACTTGTTCGGGGTCAAGGGGTATGTGGCAGTTGTGACTGGAGGGAGCAGTGGCCTCGGTTTTATGATTGCCAGAGTAGGTGCATCACCGTATGCTGGCTTAAAATTTCAATTCCAAATACACTTTGCTGTTAATCTTGGGTTAGCTGATTTCGTTGTAATAGGGACTTGTGACAAACGGCGCAAAAGTATACATTGTTGCTTTACCAAGTGAGCCCATTGACAAAAAGGTGACAGAGCTCAACGAACTTGGTAAAGAAGTTGGAGGATCTGCACATGGGTAAGTCTGCATTATCACACGCCCGACGTCTTAAGCCACCGACACTCTGCTAAATGTCAACCCTAGAATCCCCTGCGATGTTTCGAGCAAGCAAGCCATCCAAGATCTTGCCGCTCAGGTCAGTCAGCGGGAAAAGCACGTTGACATGCTCATTTCCAACGCTGGAATAAGACGAGACCCACCTGTTCAATGCAATGTGTTGAAGGCTTCTTTGTCTGAGCTACAGGCTTCAATGTGGTCCTCACGACACTCAGACTGGGCTGACACATTTTGCGTCAACACCACTGTCCACTATTTCCTTTCAGTTGCTTTTCTTCCATTGCTAGAAGCGGCCTCACGGCTTGAACTGCCAGACGGCCGGCTCGGTAGAAGCGAGGGTCGCGGAGTAGTGGTAATGACTAGTTCATGTGCAAGCATGCACAACGCGACAAACGTGGACCTGACGAGTTACGCCACGAGCAAAGCTGCAACTGATCACTTAGTCAAACTGCTGGCTGCCAAGTTCAATCGGTTCTATGTACGAGTGATGGGAATCAACCCGGGCTGTGAGTGAAACTGGGCGTTATGATAGCCCACACCAATGGATTCGGTTACTGATGGATGCAGTTGTTCCAAGCAATATGAACCCTGTTGGGGAGGAAGGGAACCTCTTCAGCGCTTTATTCGACAAAGTGCCTGCAAAGAGAGCAGAAATCGAGGACGATGTTGCTGGCACTATCTTGTACCTCGTTAGTCGTGCGGGAGTAAGTCATTGTACCCTTGTTAGAGGGTGATCTGATTCGTCATGAGGCTCTGGAACAGTGCTAATGCCGTATTTAGGCGTACGTGGATGGAATATCGCTTTGCGTTGATGGAGGCCGTACCCTGCTTGCCAATGGTCAAGAATGAAGGGACAAAGTGGACAGAGAAGAGAAACATTTTATGCAAATGATAATTGTGCAGCAATTAGCTACAGATTTTTGATATTGGCCAAACGTCTTTTTTAAGTATTGTGATTGATATACTCGTGGTACATCCGCATCTTCTGCGAAAATAGTATTCCGAGCCCAGACTAGTTTCAGTACATCCAAAGATACTTAGGACCAAGGATAAGAGAAAGACAGCTGATAAAACAAATAAAAGTCTGAAGAACAAAGACTCATTCGATAGCCAAATTCGATCATAAACATTTCCCATGTCTGTAGAGCGTCAGGATCGTAGCTGCTCAAGAACTCTGGTTTCTCCGGTCGGATCTCCGAGATACCACTGACCAAAGTATTTGATCAAAGCTTCGTCCTTCACACGAAGGTCAAATAGCCGAGTTGGACGCATCACCAACGATCTGCCATCGAAATATGCCTCGATGATTCGAGCATGTTGGGGTCCCATGAAGGAGAAAAGAAGAACCTATATATTCGCAATTAGCTTCTGTTTCACTTGCCTGAACTCACAAAGCATATGAGGAGCAGAGCGATTACCGGGACAGTCATATGCTCGAGAAAGCGACGCCGCCTGGCTTGTGCACGAATGATGCGGAGAGCAATTATAATCTCTCCTCTGAGTAGTTGACCATCCCTGCCATCCAGATTATTGTAGACCATCGCCTTCACGTGCGGATATGAACGGTTTTCGACCTCAATGGCCTTGGTGACTCCGAACTCCGGAAATTTATATTCGTCCAAGTCATTAAAAGGCCCATCACCTAAGCTGTTCCTTAGCGTTAGAATTCGAGTATGGTACAGTGCAAGGATGTAGGGGAAATTAGAACTCGAGAGGGGCGCCCCAGAAGGGATTGGGTACCTGATACTAGACCACGACGTGGCAAAAGTGTTGATTTCACTGCCAATGTCATTGGCAAAAACATAGTAGGAGAGATAAACAATCGTGTTGCGTGCGCAGTCGATCGGACGTCTGTGTATTGGCCTGATTGAACTGAATTCAGGATACGTGGATCTCTTCTCTCGGTCATATTCATCATCGGGGTTTAATAACAGAGAGGCAGGGCATGCGGTAAAAAACTTCGGCGTGTTATTGGGTTTGTCTAGATTCATGGATAAGACGTCGACCATGTGTGTCTGCAGACCACTGTAATCGAACTGATCTGTTTCAAAGCTGCTGAAGTGCTTCTCGAGTGCAAGGAGTGTAGCCCGTAGATCCCTGTGTTCCTGAGACTCGGGGAAAGGCATAGTTGGAATAAGTTTTAGATACGGGAAGACAAAATACGGTCCGCTCTAGAATGGCCGATGGTTTGTTATGTCCTGATCAATGGTGAATTTATCCCTTTGGTTGGGTTGGGCTAGAAGAGTGCCTTGTCTGGAATTTCGGAGTGTTGGCGTTTTGCCGCCCGGGCGGTGTGATCTGCGTTGGTCCCTAGCCAATGGGGCTGCTGCAGTCGCGGTGGCTTGTGACGAGATCTTGCCTTCAAAAAGTCGGCGCTAGTATAAGCTTGTTCATTGGTCATGGTCATAAACGGTAATGTGGCTCACATAGCCGATTCGGATTGATGCAGCATTAGCGTGCTGGGTTCTTTCAGGGGTACAGCTTGGACATCAGTTATTTTGGTCTATCTTCCACGTCCCCAACTACACTTAAGCGTGGTGAAGGGGTGTGGGCCTGGCCTATTAAACAAGTCTCGCTTCCTAGACTCTCTCGAAGGCGAATATCTCTTATCAATACTTACATCCTTGACTATCTCCATTTGTTTAAAGGAAAATTTGTATTCTACCATATATATATCAGAGACGGAAAAGCCCGCGTTCTAGTCCCCGCACAGGTGGAACGTTCATCTTATTGTGTATCATCTTGCGTGCTAGCATGAGTGCTGCTTCCGGTGAAGTTCCCTCCAATCGGCAGGAGTGGGAAAAATTTGTCAAGCGCAGAAAACTCGAGGGAAAAACCGTCCACGGAACTGAGCTGGCTTCTGGGTCCAAAATTGGTTATGATCAATACTTGCTTCTCCGCGTTCTATGGGTGGACCATCGCTCAAATCTGTCACTGCCCGAGAGAATTAGCAAGTTGCTTCCAAAGGCAGCCGAAATGCTGGCGAAGTATCCATCGTGGAAAACATACTGTGACAGTTTTGGTAAAATGGAAAATCCGGAAGGGAGCTTTGCGGTGGCTCGCCTTTATCAGCAGATGGCTGCAAATAGCAGAGAGAACATCAGACCCAATAGCTTCGACACCCCGATTGCACTGCGTACCCGCAGCAAACACAATGACAAGGCGCCGGATATATCTAAACTACAACTGAATCCACCCAAGACCCCACCGGAAAAGCAAACCAAGCCGCCGGAGACACCTCTCCTGTCAACCTCTGACGATGACTGGATTGCCGAAGATGAAGAGTCTCCTCCCCAGTTCACACCTATTACTCCAGCTGCCCAGGCCCCCGAAGAGCTCCAAAAGCTGATGTACCCACCGACAAAAGATGAACAGATTGTGAACACCGCACTTGTGATATTTTTGAATGCGCTTACCATTCACTTCGCTGATTGCAAGTCCTGTGTGTGGACGCTTCACCGGAAAGGGTTTCGTGCTAGTTTCACCAAGGCTAGCTTTGAAGCTCGGACAGATGGTTATCTGGATGATGGCCAGGAGAACGCTTACGCTCTCATTGAAGTTAAACCTGTCATCCGAGGAAATAGGCAAAATCTTATACAGATGCAGGAGAGCGCCCAAATGGTTGGCTGGCTCATGAGTGACTCTGATAATGGCAACATTGGCAAAATGCAAGTCTCTCTTTTACCCCGAGACCTATGAATCAATCTAATAGTCTGTTGTAGGCGAATCCATGTTTCACAGGATCGGCACGAGATCTTTTTAGTGTTCGCTGAATGTGATGATAACTATCTTGCGTATCTCAAACCATTCAAGACTGAACCGTCAGATCATAATTCGTCAGAGAGTCAAATTTCCTCAAGTTCAGCGCCTGCGAATGAAGCCCCATCCTTCCTAACAATGCACCAGTACGGACCTTGGGATACACAACGGCGATCGCACATGGCAGAATTAGGTCCTATCCTCCTTGCCATAACACTTTACGCTGCTGGTGAAATTCAAGCAAAACGGACATCAGAACGGAAGTGAACAAGGTGTTTGGGTAATTCATGGGCACGATCCGATAGTTCGCTATTTATTTTGGACGTTGTTTGTTGAATTAACGAGGGGCTTATGTAACTTGATACCAAGTTCTTACTGTACGAAGTAAGTGGTAAAATGAGTGTGTATTTCTAAATGAGTAAGAGCTTAGCTATATAACCTACTCTAGGGATTATAAAGTAGTGTAGAAAGTGGATCCTACTGGTCAGTACGGCAGCCGATTTGGACCAAATTTGACATTGGAGTTTCTGCCACTCAGAAACTTACAAATCGCCGCTAATGGAACTATACAATACTAGAAAATTACATAGTTACACCATAGATCTATTTCTATTAAATTTTTTTGGCTTACTTGGTTTCACCTAATGGGATACTTAATGAAAGTATGAATACACTATCATTTAATGGGTAAATATCAATATGCAAAAATGAAAGTATGAATACGCTATCATTTATTAGGTGAATATCTATATGCATGAATGAAAGTATGAATACACTGTCATTTAATAGGTGAATATCTATATGCATGAATGAAAGTATGAATATATATATGGCCTTTGAAGATGCACTACCCTGAGAGAGATATAATCTCATCTCTATAAGCTCAATATCAACTGCTGGTGGCATATTGAGGTGGTACCAAGAAAGAGTAGTTTAGAATAGGCGGAATGTAATGTATTATGTTGTATATTACAAAAGGCGGAAACTCTAGCGGTGAATCTTATATATGTATTAATAAGCATTGTCAAATTTGGTCCAAATAGGCTGCCGTAGGCCAGGAATACCTGTCTTGACGGAACGGAACAATAGTGCTTCCGGTCGACACCTTCCTTCAGTGTGTAATTCCGGTGGCATTTAAGCTCCATCGGATCGACCGACACCTCTAAGATATCAAAAGGATACACTGGTTCTTTAAGAGATACCTTGAGGTCGTTACTAAAATGGGAACCATACTAGTCTGAAATATTACCCATTCTTCTCCCAGCTTGAGTAAGTCATCACCACAATGTCGATCGTGTCGATGTCGGATGGTGTAGGGTAAGCGACACTTGTATATGAACTTGGATCATCTAAATACCTAACAACTGGCGTAGCTCCAACATCAACGAAAAGGACCTGCGAGGTTTCGCAGCCCAAATTTACGTTGAGAGCCTGGATGAGAAGGATGCCGAGGATTACCTTGCGCTGTTGAGGTCGCTCGAGGGAGTCCTGAGAAGCATCGACAATGCGCCCGACTACATTGCGCCAGATTTGCTCCTTCAAAAGACGCTGCAAGATCGCAATTTCTGGAAACCAGCATTAGAAGACAACCCCTTCAACGGTTGGAGTCACCAATGTGATATAAGATCTTTGGCGCCGGCTAGCAACTTGCTGGGTGGACGTACCGTTGCCATCAAGGATAACATATCTGTCGGAAAACTGCCGACAACCTTTGGCGTGCCGCAGTCACTGTTCTCTCAGGACACCGGGTACCCCATCTCTCCTATTGATGCAGTGGTGGTGTCGCGGATTCTTGCAGCCGGGGGAATCATCAAAGGAACGTCAACTTGCGAAAGCTTTTGTGCGTCTCCCTTGTCCTTCACCTAGGCGACAGGGCCGGTCCATAATCCGCTTTTGCACAACTACACGGCCGGTGGAAGCAGCAGCGGGTCTGCAGTTCTCGTTGCGGCTCATCGCCTGGCATCAAGGAGCGGCTCGTCAATGGGCCAAACTGTGGAGTTGGCTATTGGCACCGACCAGGCTGGGTCGGTGCGGATCCCGGCTTCTTACAATGGCCTCTACGGTCTGAAGCCCACCTTCGGTCTAATTCCATATACTGGTGCGGGGTCTATGTCGCCCATGATCGACCACCTGGGGCCGCTAGCCGCCGAGCTTGAAGATATCGCCGTGCTATTGCAGGTCCTAGCAGGCTATAATGGCTACGACCCGCGGATAACACCCGAAACCCCCTTGCCACATCAGGTAAAGCCTTATCTAGAGCTGCTACTTCAGGTAAGGCGAGAGATTCGGTCTACATCAAGACCTGGTCACAAGCTGAAGGTTGGCCTAATAAAAGAATCTTTCTACGTGCCCGGTGTTGCTACTAATGTGCGAGATATTGTCTACCAGGCAGCAAAGCGATACTTTGAAGCTGTCGGAGCCTCTGTCATCGAGGTATCCATTCCAATACACCAGCAAGGACCAATCATCTGGATAGCAGCAACCAGACCATCCATATCCAGTTACCTGTGCCAAGGCAACCCCTCTGGTCACCTCTCTTTTATATCACCACATGGACAAACCAAGTGGCCTCCATCCCAGGAAACATACGAGGCGCTGATAGGCACCAATCCAGCCGTAGTCAACATTATGCTGAGTGAGAAGTTTGCTAGGGAGTCGTCCAAAGTAGGACTGGAGGCTAAGGCCTATCGAATGGTCTTCGCGCTTAGAGCTGCGTACGATTCCGCTCTTGAGGATGTTGATATCCTTGTCACGCCTTGTGCGCCGACAATCGCGATGCCTCACCCAGATCTAAACAGTCTCGACGGGAGAAGGGCCTCGGTTCTAGATAGACTCGGTGTTGCCGTTGGCTTGACTAACAATACTTGTCCCTTTAATGTTACTGGCCATCCCGGGTTGAATGTCCCTTATGGCTTCTCCACGGCCGAAGGTTATCTAGATATCCCGCTGCCGGTAGGTATGCAGATTGTTATAAGGCGCTGGTCTGACGAAAAGCTTATTAAGGCTACAGCTTTGTTTAAACGAGGGCGAGAGATCTTTCAAAGCACGGCGGATGGCTGCAAATGATATTTGTTTTTAGGTTGCCTAAGGTTTCTTATGAAAATGGCACCTGTAGCTAGTCGTATCCCGTATAAGAGCGTAAATTCCTTTTTCTATGAACGGCCCTAGAGAGCTACTTACTACCGTTCTGTTACTTACATAGTTGGACGCTTATATTTGCCAGTAACTGCAACTACGTGACGTTACACTTAGGATATATACTTATTGTCCAAAATAATTTCGGCCGCAGGTGCTGTAAGTAACTTCTCACTACTCCCTCAAAAAATCAGCTATCGCTTGGTCCATAAATTCTTTGTCTGCTATATTATAACCCAATCCAGCTAAATGACCCCATGCAGATGGTATGACCTTAAACGTTAAATGAGGAATCGCACGTGCCTCCTTTTCAGATGCTTCCCAGCGGAAGTACTGGTCTGTCGAATACGGCATAACCAGGACACGCGCTTCAATCCGTGACAACGCTTCTTGCAGAGATGGATTTCCTAATATCAAAGTTATATCGCCTCTCTGCCACATGCCTACCTTGGCGAGCAAATCATCAGGGTGCTAATGGTGGTAGTTTGTCCCAGCCGTATCCTTATCCCAGTCACTCAATGTTTCATATCCTAAGGACTTGTACATCTCCTTCTCAAACCACTCGGGACTTGTCAACCACGCCGAGTATGCTTTGCCGAAAGCCCGTAGCCCGCCTAATGACCTTGATGAGGAGCTGGTATTATCTCCCTTGCGGTAGTCGGTAGTATATTCTAGCGTAGCCTTCGGTCCCTCGAGAAACTGGTAGTTATGACGGCTGGTACGGGCCGAGGAGCATATAATCACGGCATTTTGGACCACCTCGGGGTACATCAGGGTCCAGTAGTACAAGCACTGACCCCCTATGGAGAAACCAACCACCACATCGATAGCTTGGATGTTGAGATGCGAATTCATCAACTGGTGCTGAGCACGAACGCAGTCTTGGTAGTTCACTGATGCGGGGAAGTTGGCCATATTAGACGGACTTGAGGATTCGCCATTTCCAAACAATGCTACCACAATGACCCTGTGGTTCTTGAGGGCGCCATGGCTAAAGGTCAGGGTAGACAGAAGTCGGCCACGGAAACAAGTCACAACAAGGGCTACCTTGTCCGCAGTGGGATTGATGTCTAGGAAGGCTAGCTGGATCGATGTTGGACCGGTCCCATCTTCAAAAGTGAAGTCATTGATTTGATAGTGCTGGGGTGTAGCTCCTGACATGGTGACTCAATGCAACGTAGCTTCTTTTCCTGTAAGAGTATCATATACTCTTACTAGTGAAGTCCGCTTATTTAAATTGGTCTCAGAGCTTCCCCAGGGGATTTGGTGCGTCGGAAAATCCGACGTGATACTTTTTGGACCGCGCATCGCTTGATACCAAGCCCCAAAGTGCAGAAGGCAGGCAAGGGTCTGTCGGTGAGAGATAAGGCCAAGAACCACGCCGTGCATTTGCAATTTTGGGTAGTCTTTCCCAGTGGCTGTAAAGTATCAGTTTCGGCCCTTCCGCCAATGGTGGTGCGGCGTTGGTAGGGAAAAGATAAGAAGAACGCCACAATTATATGGGAGCGTGAAAGCCCAAGACCGTCGTGCGAGAGATACGTTATTGAAATTTAAGATGAGAGGCGCTATAAGTTGAGCTACCGAATTGAATGTGACTGGATAAAGCGCCATCCTGTTGGAGTGCACAATATATTCACGAACCTTACTAGAGTGGTAAGCCTACTACACAGTGGAGTTGTGGTGAATATCACTTGGATTGTTATATATATCTAACTTAGAATCTCGGAGAACTAACTAACTATGTAGAGTCTGTCCGTAGGTATATGATCGGTCCCGGAATAATCATATTCCGGTCCCGGGATATATCCTTAGAATAATCTATTTCCGGTCCGGGGAAATAACTCCGGAATATTATTATTCCGAGTCCCGATATCCCCTTTTAGACTCTACTATAATCCTAAAAGTTATCTATCTAAGTTAAAAAAGTTTTTTTTTTTTTTAAAATTTTAACTAGTTAGTTAGGTCGCGTTAATAAAATCAGTATTATAAATAAAGAAAACTTATAAAGGTTTAAAAGGGGTCCTTTTTAAAAGCCTTAATAAAACTATCCGCTATATTCTATTTTATATTAACTTAAAGAAGATTTATCTTCTTCTAGTAGATTATATCCTTTATAAAGAACTACTAGAGATCTATCTATCTATTAGAGTTCTTTATACCCTTTTTTAATATTAGGGTCTATATATTTATATTATCTATAAGGATAATAATTAGGTTATCTATACCTTCTAGATCTAGTACTATAGTAATCTTCTTTAACTATTAGGTATCCTATACTAGTTTATTAAGAGTATACTACTCTAATACTATTAAAGATAGAGTATTAATAGTTTACTTTCTTAAATTCTATATAATAAGTATACTAACGAAAAACTATATAGCTCTCTTAGTTAACTTCTTATTTAGCTAATCGTTATAAGAAGTATTAACGTAGCTATAGAAGTATTAATTATTAACGCTTCTAAGTATAATCGAAAAATCTTTAATTTAATAAAGGTATTAATAGACCTAAAGGGCTATTTAAAGATCCCTTTTTATAGGGAAAACTCCTTTATATTAGAGTTTTATAATAGCGAATTTAATATCTAATTAAGTTTTAACTATAAGTTAGTTTAATCTACCTATTAAAGCTCTATAATAGATTTAGTCTTTTCTAAGTAAAAGAAAATCTAGGTCCTTATTTTTATTATCTTATATCTAAGAAGAAAAGAGAGGGATAGTAGCCGTTTTATAATTTTATATATTTATAAGCCTTAGGATTTCCTCTATATAGGCTTATTATAATATAGTAACTATTCTTTTCTTATAGTCTCTTTTAATTCTACTACTAAAAAAATAAGAAGGCTTCCCTATATCCTTAATATTAAACTAGGAATAGATATTTTAAAAAATTTATTTAATTTATTCTAAAGCTAAAGTTACTATAATAAAATTATTAATATAAATAATTAGAAACTACGCTAAAGATCTAGATCTTTTAATATAGATATAAGGGTTATTATCTAGTAGTAGAAAACTAATCTTTTTAAGTTTAGTATTAAGTTTATTATTCTAGAGTTTAATAAAGTCCTAAAGTTTATAAAAAGCCTAGTTTAATTAGTAAACCTACCCTTAAGGGCCGATTTTAAGCTTATTATATTTAAAATCTAGGGGTTATATTATATAAAAGATCTCTTCTTCCTTCTTTAATATATTAAGATATATAGCTACTATATTAAATTATCTCTATAAATAGCCTTTTTAGGCTATTAAGATAAAGATAATCTTAACTAGGATATTTAAAATAACTAAGGTATAAAAGATAGAGTCTTTATTCTTTTTCTAATAATTATTATAGACTACCTATCTAGCTTTAAAACTATAAATTTTATTCTTTATATTAACCTTAAGATTAAAAACCTATTAACTTAGAAGAACTTTTATATCTTTTAGCTTCTATATAATATTAAATATTATCTTAGTATTTATATTATCGACTTAATCCTATATAGTAGCTTACTATTCCTCTATAAAATTAGATTTTAAGGTTTATTTTATAGAAGTTAGAATTTTAATATCCTTTTATAAAAATAGCTTTCTATTATATATAAAAGGATTATCTTATATTTTATAAGCTATAGCTTATTTAGTAAGGTTTAAAGAGATTATTTTAGTTATTTAATCTTTAACTAAAGATTTACTAATTAGTAACTTTTTCTTATAAGATCTATTTAGAGATTTCCTCTTTATTTTTAGAGTAGGTAGATTTAGATCTAAGTACTTTTTTAGTAAACGATATTCTCTTTCTAATCTTCTAAATATAGATTAAGTTATATCTATTATAGAAATAGATATCTCTCTTAAAGTATCCTAAGTAGGAAGTAGTTTAAGAATTAATAATTTATCTTTAATATTAGCTAATTCTAACTAGGTTTCTTCTTTAAGTTATTATTATAGTTAGGTATTAACTTCTATTTAATAGATATATTATTTAAAATCCTAGGTTTAAGGTTTAAGAGTTATAGTTTCCTTATTAAGGCTAGTTTAGGTAATCTAAGGATATTTAAAGAGTATATCTACTTCTTAGGATATTACTAGATCCCTATAAAAAGTAGGAATAGATAGAAAGTAATTAGGAGCTACTTCTTTTACTACTTAATCTTATTCTTTTATATTAGGATCTTTCCCTAAGTTAGCTAGATAAAAATCCTTTTAAATCTTCTTAGATTTAAAATAATATTACTAATTATAAGTCTTAGTTAAATCCTTTATAAAATCCTATTTTTAGTTTATATAAAGAGATAGTAAAAGACTATTACGTATTAGATAAGGATAGGAGAACTTATTTACTTATATAATTTTAATATCTAAGTATTCCTATTCTATAGATAATCCTTAGTAATTAACTTAAGATTCTTCTATAATTAGAGAAAGAATCTAATATTCTCTTTATACTTTCTTCTTAGATTAAATTAGAATCTTTAGTAAATTTCGATTTCTAGACTAAATATATTAAGGATATATTATTAAAGGATTTATTATTTTTAAACTTCGTCTTTTATTTATTAGCTTCTATTAGGCTCTATCTTTCTTATTAAGACTATTAATAGTCTTAAAAGGTAGTTTAGCTTACTAATAAGTAGGATTTTAATAATAAGGTTTATTTATAATTACTATTTTAATATTTAAAGAGTATTTTTAGAAAATTAGTTATCTAATTAATAGAACTAATTTAATTATATAATATCTCCTTAGTTTCTAAAGGGTAAGATCTAAAGTCTAAATAATTCCTAAGATATTTAAGGTAATAGAATCTTAAAAGTAGGTTAAGGGAAGAATTTCTTTATCTTTAGAACTTAAATCTAAATTAATTTACTTAATCTAATTATTAAAATAGGGTCTTAAGTATAGAGGATATTTCTTCTTATCGTAAGTATTAAAAACTATATTCTAAGTATTATTACTATCTAAATCTAAGTCCTTAGGTTTTAGAGAGAAAATAGGACTACTACCTTTAAGATTATTATCCCCCTTATTAGAAAATAGGAATATTATATTATATAACTTATAGATTTTATTAGTCTTAGGATCCTAAAGGATATAGATATATCTATTATCCCCCTTATAACTAATAAGGAAAGTTTTAATTATATAAAGGTCCGACTTTTAGGATTTAACTCGTTTCTCTTTTAGAATATATTTAAAAGTAGTCTCTTCCTAAGTATATAAAAAAGAAAGATTAATTAATTCTAGAGTATTATAGAGAGGATCCTATCCTTTTTAGAATTCTTAGATTAGAATAAGACTAATATATAGATTAATAAGGTAGTTAAAGATATAGGAAGTAATATTAACTCTAAAAGGCTAAAACTTATTAGGAAGTTTTATATTAAGTCCTATAGTTCTTTATATCTTATTAATTATCCCTCCTTTTCTCTTTAATTAGCTATTAGCCTAAAGAATATAAACTAAGGAGATCTCTATTACTATTTCCTTCTTTTTTACCTATTTCTTAAAAGTAAAGAATTTAAAACTACTATTAATACGCTAGAAGGCTAGGTATTTCTATCTTAGAAGTCTTTATCTCTTAGCGTATCTTATTAGCTCTAAGGAGATCTAATCTTTTAAAGAGAATAAAAAGGTATTAATATAACTAGTAATATTATCTATAATTAGAATCTAATATCGCTCCTTAATAAATCTAAATAGTTTTATTTCCTAAGTATTAATATAAAATTTAATATCTAATAGAGAATACTATTTCTAAGGTATTCTCGAAATTTATTTCTTTAACTTATTAAGCTTATAGGGTTTATAAGTAAAGTTATTCTTAGTAATCTTATTATTTAGGTTAATAAGTACCGTATTTTTAAGAGTAGACTTAGTCTTTAGTTTACTAATATATCTAAGTCTATAGTAGATCTTATAAGTAGAAATTAATTAAAAAGTAGATTTATCCTTAGATTTTAATTTACTCTTAATCTCTATCTTATCTAAGTCTAAAAAATTATTATCTAACTTTTCTCTCTTATAAAGGGGACTATCTAAGTAATAAAGACTATCGATTTTAATAATATAGCTAATAATCTTATACTTTAAATTAATAAGTAAGTATATAATTATATTAAGGTAGTAATTAAACTTCTTAATTAAAATATCTAAAGCTATAAGGTATAAATTAACTTTTAAGGTATAGTAGCCCTTTATAACTACTAAGGAGATATTACCTCTAATATTATAGAAGTTAATTAGAAGCTTTTTAATACCTTTAGTTTTTATTAGTTTACTATTAATATTAGTATAGATATAAAGCTTTTTACCTTTTTAAAAAGGTTAAAATTCGTAAAAATCTAATTTATAAGAAGTTAAGGGATAGCTATAGCTATAATTAATTATTTAGAAGTTACTTAGTTTAATTTAATCTTTTATAACCTTAATTAAAGGTTTTCTATAAGTAAGGAAAGCTTTTCTATAGTCTTAGGAATATTACTTAGTAAGTATATAATATTAGATTTTATTCTAAGGTTTAAAACTATTTTAGAGATTATCTTAAAGGTAGAAATATCGTTATATAGTATATCTTTAAACTCTATAGTAAGTATATTTACTATCTTTATACTATAGGTTCTTCTCCTTTTATTCTTTAGCCTAATCTTTAGTAGAAGTTCCTTTTAGGGATATATTCTTCTAATAAGGCTTTAAGTTTTCTTTAGAGTCCTTCTTAGATTTATTCTTAATATCCTCTTTATCTTTCTTATTACTCTTCCCTTTAGCTAATTTATTATTAGTTCCTTTAAACTTCTTTTAATTATATAATTCCTAAGCTATATTTATAATAGAGAATCCTTTATTATATAATTTAAGGATTAACTTTAAATATTATCTCTTAAAGTCGTCTTTAGTAAAGGTCTTAGATACCTTATCCTTAATATTCTTATAAAAGTATTTAATAGTTCTAGATTCTTCTTTAAGTTTATATAAAAGAATAAAGAGTATATTAAATATAGAAGGTTCTACTATATAATAGGCTAATCTATTATATTAATTCTAGAATACTAAGATATAGCTTTTAGCTATTATATAGGTATTCCTTTTAATATTATTATATTTAATAATCTCTTAGCGGATATTCTCTATAATATCCTTTTCTTAGATAGATACTTCGATTTCTTTTTAGAGAGTATCTATATAAGAAGGGAAGGATAAGTTACCTCCTTTAAAAGTATTAATAATATAGTTATTAACTTAGGTTTAAATCTAGCTATAGATAAGAGATAACTAATATTTCTACCTTAAGTATTTCTTATCGGATTAACTTAAGTAATTAAGTAAAGTATTAATAACTCCCTTAATATTATTAATTTCTAAAGTATTATAGATAAGTTATTACTAATAAATAATATTAGAGCTATCTAGCTTAAGTTTCTAGATATAAGTAAGCTTAATTTTCTAAAGATATAGAAGGTATAAAGCCTAGTTATAGTTAGCGCTAATAACTAAAGGTTTATCCTTATCTAATAAGTTAGAATCTAATTTTATAATATAATAATAATATTTCTTCTTCTTTTTTAGTTCTTATAAGATTCTATAATCTTTATTAGAAAGGTTAGGGTTAGAATATTATATCTAGTTTAAAAGTTACTTAGGTTCTATATAGTTATTATAATTAGATTAGTTAGTAAGATTAATAGATATACTTAGCTTAATATATTTTAGGGATTAATTCTCTCTATAAGATCGATAAGTATTATATAGCTAATTATAAGATTATAAGATAATATTACTCTCTTTAAGATCTTTAGGATTATAATTAGAGTTATTACTACTATAGTAAGATACTATATTAAAAATAGCTTAGAAAGACTATAGGTTATTCTTTAAATAATAATTAGATAGATACTTACTTAAAAAATAAGTATTAGAATAAAAAGGATATAATAGGTACTAAGAAAATATAAAGTGATAATTAGTTTATATAATAAAAGAATTATAGAGAAAGGAAAGTTTTAATCTAGTATTAAACTAATAAAAACTCTAATATTTACTTTATATAATAAGTTTAATATTTATACTATTTATAATATTTATTTAGAAAATTTCCGTTTTAGGTAATTATATAATAGTAAAAACTCTATATTAATATATAATATAAGAAAATTCTATATAGATTATATAATAGTAAAAACTCTATATATATAAAGTTATATAATTTTAGCGAAATTTCTATACGGTTAAAAACTTAAGTCTATATAAAGGTAATATAGTAAAGTCTTTTAATCTACAACTTACGATTAACTATTCCTACTTATCTATATAAAGATAATATACGTAAAGAATAGTCTAAGATATTATTATCTATTAAGATCCTTAATAATCCTTAGTTAATAACGAGTCCTATATACTTAATACTTATAATAACGGAGATCCTATATATTAATAAGCTTACTATTATAGTTTTAGAGGTTTCCTAGATAACTAGTAACGTTATAGTAAGTCTATATAAGCCTATAGGAACTATAGGTAAGGCTAATACTATCCTATAATCTAGTCTACTCTAGGTCTTAGTAAACTTAAATATAGGTTATACTACTTAGTAAGAGCTAGAAAGGGGTTATAACCTATTAGAGTATATAATATATTTACGAACCTTACTAGAGTGGTAAGCCTACTATATAGTAGAGTTATAGTAAATATCACTTAGATTATTATATATATCTAACTTAGAATCTCGGAGAACTAACTAACTATGTAGAGTCTGTCCGTAGGTATATAATCGGTCCCGGAATAATCATATTCCGGTCCCGGGACATATCCTCGGAACAATCCATTTCCGGTCCGGGGAAACAACTCCGGAATATTGTTGTTCCGAGTCCCGACACATCCTCTGAATCAAATCCCTGATACAGCCCCACGTTGCTACAGGTCTCTGAACTATTCGAGGGGTCTGCAACAGACCTCACAGACAGCACTGCTGGGCACTACAGCTGTAATTCACCTAGATAGACTGTGTCATGGACCTAGCGTAATGCTCAAGACAGTATAGGTAAAGCATAGAAGTCAAATTTTAACTCGAGTGTGATCAAGAATTCAAAAATTGTTATGTATTTATGGGATAACTAGATGACTATGAAAAAGACAGAGAGAGAAGAAAGCAGAATATCAGGTCCTGAAGAACAGGGAGAAGGCAGCCACAAGCTCAACTATCCCCTCTTGATCTTTCCCCTTCTAGATATCAATGACTGCAACAGCCTTAACCTCAACAATCATTCGCGGATCAGGAAGCTCCCTGACGCCAATGGTGGCTCTAGCCGGCGCAGCATCTCGGGTCTTGAAAATCTTGTTCCACTCCTCGTTCATGCCAGCGTATTGGCTCTCCATGTCCAGGATATACACGACAGCGTCAATCAGGTTGTAAGTCTCGGCGTCTTCTTTCTTGAGTGGGGCTTGTTTGTCCCCTTTACCTATCTGACATCCTACGCGCTTGATCACGGGAGTTCGGAATCCTTTTCTTACATGCTTCTCTCCTTGATCAATGCCGCTGGGGTGTTTGGTAGATGGCTTCCAGGATTTTATGCGGATCGGTTGGGAAGGTTCAACATGCTCATCCTCACGGTTCTTGGCAGTCTCCTGAGCATCTTGTGCTTGTGGCTACCGACAAAGTCAAGCGAGCCACTTATGGTGGTCTTTGCCTTGGTTTTTGGCTTCTTCGGGGGCAGTAACGTAAGCTTAGCCCCGGTATGCGTCGGCCAGCTGTGCGAAGTTCAGTCGTTTGGTCGATATTACTCCACCGCATACATCCTTGTTAGTATTGGGTTAGTAAAAGATCTTCTGACTCGCTGTTCCTTCAGAGCTGATGCATATCGTTAGTATGTTCACTGGTACAGCATTGGGCGGTAAATTCATCAAAGCCTGCAACGGTCAGTATAACGGTGTGATTGCGTTCGCGGCAGCAAGCTATTTGGCAAGCTTCGTTTGCCTTGTTACCGCAAAATTGCTCTGCTGTGGGAAAAGTAAGATTTGGTCAAGATTTTAGTTTTGTCGTGTATGTGAAATCTTTTGTCCCGACACATCTGAGCCATGCGCAGGCTCCCACAACTATTTATATCTTGGTGTTTACGTGTCAAGTGCACCAGCCTCGTCAATACCTATTGTGGCCGGATTGGGTTGGCACCCTGATACCTAGTCAAGGTAATTAGCGGAGTGTTTAAATCACTCGGTGATCAAAAGTGGCAAGTGGTAAGTGCTAAAATAGAAGTTAAACGTCAAAATGGGTCTAAAATCCGGTGTGCTAGATATATACATGGAGCAAGGTCGCTGGTCCCCCTGGCCCAATTGGGATGTCAACCGGGCCATTTAAGGTGTAAACACATCTACAGAAAGGTTAGAGCCTTCCTACCACAGGTGAAACTGCAACAAATTGGCATCGGAAATTCCCACAAGGTCCAATTTTGCGGAGATAATAATGTATTAATGTAGTCGTGTAGATATTTAAAGCTTGGCACTATAGATCATCCAACGCTAATAATTAGTCGGCCAATTACCCTGCCATCTGACCGAGTGTTCGTCATCATCGTCAATGACAAGCACCATCCACACACCGATCTGCCCGTTATTCGCCAGCAGAGGCGTACAGTGGATCCAGCGATGACGGCCCTGGACGTTAAACTTGGTTATCCACTTTATACGAGCTGTAAGGCTTCGCCCGGCCTTCAAAGCGTTGGTGATGTTTTCACGTTTCACGCCTGTCTCGCCGATGCGGTTTAGGAAAGAGGATTGAAGCATGCCCGGGATTTGCAACGACGGGGAAGTGAATAGGACTCGCAGGGAGGGGTAAGGGCGGACTAGGAGGTACTGGTGGGACTTCTGTGAGCCTTTTCATGCTTATCCCGGTACAGGGAAATGAAATACATACGTTTTTGTAGACACCAGTCAAAGACATACTAGGAGCCGGGGCTGGTATATAGTTCTGTGGCCCTTGAGATGAGCTGTGTATCTCACTCTCGGTGTCGGAGTCTTGCAGGAACAGACGGTGGTTGGGATCTTCGTTGATGATCGGTTGGAAGAGGCTTCCGCCGTGCTCGCGCACGTTCTGCAGCTCGCGCGGACTGAGGAGCTCGCCAAGTTCTTGGAACTCGCTCTTTGATTCTTTGCTTATTTGGCCGCCCGTCTCTAAATTTTCCTTTTGTGCTTGGATGTCTTGGAGGGATTCCATTTGTGCGCCTTCCATTGCGAGTCCGGAGACGTCGATCTGGGCGCCTATGAAGTAGCGGATGTTACCGCGGCTGTCGCATAGAGGAGCCATTTGGAGGAGGTTCATGAATGGTGAGCCGTCACGTCGGCTGTTACTACGGATTAGTTTTGCACATTGAGTTCGGTTGAAGGCACATACTAGTTGAGAAAAAGCTCGGAATGGTGTCTCCCAGCTTTGAGCGCTTCTCGGATTCGTCGAACACTGTTGGGATTAGTCTTCGGCCCTTGCAAGAATCGACAGTTTCGTCCTAGGACATAGTCCATCCCGTATTGTGTAGTGTTATGGAATTCTAGATTGTTCGTTAGCCAATTTTGTGTGCTAAGTGTGCAGTAAGTCTAAACACACCCCTTGAAGCAAAGATGATAGGATTATCTGGCCGCGATGGATCGGTCAGACAGAACACCTCACCCAAGGCATCTGCCGTTCCCTTAAACTTATCGGGCAAAGTCCCGCGCACACGCTCTTCTACTACCTTGCCAGTAATGTTGATACAGGTAGAAGTAATGAAAGCAGGTAGTTCCTCAGCAGTCAAGGCATTTAGCGCTACCTGCACGCGCTGTTCAAGGGCCAGATTTACAGTCGGGCCAACGGGGTGCTCTGCAGTTTCAATACCGGGTGTAGGTACATCAACAGCTAA
This sequence comes from Penicillium italicum, assembly GCA_002116305.1. Lineage (NCBI taxonomy): Eukaryota > Fungi > Ascomycota > Eurotiomycetes > Eurotiales > Aspergillaceae > Penicillium > Penicillium italicum. Next base: position 33,186 of record KZ108116.1, on the reverse strand, counting down.
ACTCACGAGCGCATTAGCATACTGAATTGCTTTGACAGACTTGGAAGCATTCAGATAATAAGTCAGGGTCGAAAATGACCCTGGACGCTCCTGGGAGAGGAACTCGCGGAAGCGAGCAAGATAGCGCGGATTGCTCAGAATTGCCAGCATATGGTCCGAACAGAACATTAGGTCCGCTTGTTGCTCCAGACTATGTAGTGGCGTTGAATCGCCCTCGTATGGAGCGACCAAATCAAAAGATGCTTCCTCATTTTCTTCAATGATAGGATTGAATTGGTCGGAGCCCTCGTTGGGATTCGTCTGCTGGAGAATCGGGAGTTCGTTGGTAACAAAGCTGCCTTTGAGTGACCTGCTTGAAGCAGAAGAGTGGATATCGCGGGCAGATGAAGTAGGCGATCTGCATAATTAGCAAGTTATTTCAGCGATTGGGACTCTTTGGCCTTACGAGACATAGCCACGCTGTGGCGCACCTATAGAATGGTAGCCAAGTGATTGGTTTCCGACAGACTGCTCGTCCAGAGAGAGGGCGCTGAGAGATCTTTGGTCAAATGGTTGATGGCCTGTTGCGGTTGAGGAGTGTTTCTCGCGCCGTGGTGGCTGGCCAATGGCGTGGAAGCCTAGATCTAAGGTCGCAACTGAATCCGCGACTGATTCCTGGTCGATAGAGGCTTTGCGGACAGACTGCTCGCCATTATAGATGCCATTAGATATACCATTGTCATTGAATCTAGGCATTGATCGCTCTTGCGGTCTCATAGATGGTCTTCCAATAGCCGGTTGGCCAAACGCTAGCGGCTCAAATGCTTGCCCTGGGGAATGCGAACGTGAGGAATTAGAATCATGGGTCGAGGTTTTGAAATGAGCGGCAAAGCCGTCCGGCTCAACAATAGTGGGTGTAGAAGACATGTCAGAATGTCTCTTACGAGGACGAGTATCTGGAATGCATGGCGGTTCCATGGCGGCTGGACCTGACTATTTGAACTGAGGGATCGGAATCGAGATCGGGTTGTGCTCAGACCTTTTCGGGCCTTTCAAAACAACGGTGAGATTGTTCATGGTTAACTCGCGAGCCCACGAGGCTGATCGGCGGGGGGTTTTTTTCGTTTTGATCCTCGCCCCTGGTTCCGTTCAAGCGAGAGCGAATTAATACCATCTTTTAAGCGCAAACTCCCCTGGATGTCCCCAACAGCTGGGAAAGGATCGGCAACCTAGAAGTTTTCAAGCCCGATCTGGCTCGATCGGTCGATCTTCAAGTCAAAATGAATTTCCTTACAAAATCACAAAGTCAAAAAGCTCAATGATGCAACAGCTACGATGGTCGAGATCCTATTTGGAATTCGACTCTTGCCGGAGATCTGCACGTAGTTCATCATTCGACAGGCTCTACCTTGGCCTTTTCTTCTGGAGGGGGCTTTGAGGAATTATGGGGCAAGGCCTGCTCAATGGTCGCCGATCTCACCAATCAGCGTTCTCTGATACATAACCCGAAATCCTCGCACCAACTTGGGCCCATCCAATTCTCACCTTATACGAATAGATCCGATCCAGCGAAGGGAGGAAGGCAACTGAAATGGTCAAGCTAAGATGTGTATAGTCAAGATATCATATCGGCCCCGAGATCCCAAGGGCGGCGCAAAGAGCGCAGATGCACTCGGTGTTCTGGTCTGCTAGTTGGCACTGCTACCGAGAGTAGTTTCCTGCCGACAACCACAATTACGGGCGACTAAATGTGCCATCTGGGGCACAACTCTCCTATTGGTTAATATTGCCTGGCAGAATCTTAGATGCACTCTCACTTCACAAGATGTTTCCTAACTAGGGGTCGCAAACTGATTAGTTATTAGCAATATTGATACCTAAAGCTGCCTGAATTACTAGATGCAAAATTCAAGTGTATAGCATTGAAGCATGTAAAATCGAAGCATGCAAAATTGAAGCATGTAAAATTGAAGCATGTAAAATTGAAGCATGTAAAATTGAAGCATGTAAAATTGAAGCATGTAAAATTGAAGCATGTAAAGTTCAAGTATACAAAATTCAAGTCCGAAAAATTGAAGCATGTAAAATTCAAGTGTACAGAATTCAGTGATGAAAAATTCAAGTATAAGAAATTCAAGCAATCAAATTAAAGAATACCCTAACCTATAAAAAGAGGTGATTTTGCCTTTATATAAATCAAGATTAACCGTAGGTCGACGGCCTAGCTAGCAGTATATTGAGGGAGGTGTGAGAACAAAGATATGCTTCGAGAGGGCGGTAAAAAAATGCGGTCGGGCAGTATCCAATGAGAGAGTTGTGCCCCGGGTGGCACACTTAGTCGCCCGTACACAATGCGTAGGACGTCCGCTCCGGAAGGACCATGATCGCCATTTTATTATTTAAAAAGCACGTTCAGGTGAGATAGAGGCTTCATTAATCGAGTCCTCACTATCTGTGTAGCCTCCTGTTTTGCGTAGCTAACAAAACCAGTCAGTTGATCTCAATTCAAGCTTGCTTGAGGTGAAAAGAATCAAATTATACAAGTCCGTTATGTGCTCACTGACCCATGATACGGGTTCCGGTTGTTGCAATAAGGTTGGGTGTTTTGACCGGGGCTTAACAGAGCTAAGCTGGAAAAACCAGCTCACATTTGCAGAACTCGTAATATCAGGGACGTGCAACAGGAAAAGAAATTGTTGATAGAGGTGAGTTACTAAAGAGGGAGAGGAGACGGATGGAGAAAGAGAGAACCCGAAAGGACCAAAGGTCGGCCTAAGACATAAAGACCACCAACGGCGACATGTATAAAAAAGTGTATTAAACGGTATATTTGATGTTCTCGGTACCCAGTAACTTTGATTTAATACGAAATCCATCGTTTCTTTGGTACCTGTTTGCTATGTATTATCAGTTCTGAGACAAACAATCTGTCAGTTGCTTTCTTCTGCAAATAATCCAGCAGCCCCCTCTTCGCAAGCCGATTCAGCCATGGCTACGACGGACATCCACATACGGGGCTCATATTATGCACATGGAAGCACATCGACGAGAACGAGGACACAGAGAACTTGGTTCATGATGAAGGCCACACACAGTATCATTATCTAGTTCGCAGACTAGGCTGGCTGGCAATGGGAACACGACCAGATCTTGAATATCCAGTCATAGAGCTTCAGCATCCAATGTCTACCTCAACCCAATGAGCGATGATTGCGGCACGCTAGGCCTATAGATAACTTGAAGGCAACACAGAGCTTGGAACTACACTGGACAAAGTTCAATACCTCGTTCCGCCTGCTTCGCTACCTCTGCTGATTGGTACGATGCGAAATCAACTGAGGGGGCAATTTGTTAGTCCGTCTGCTGGAGCCCCTATCGCGTGGCATTCAAAGAAAAAACGCTAAATACGCCATCATCATTATCGTACGTGTGCGGAATGGGGTTTTCTCAACCGATCTATCTGAGATGCGAAAGGATTTTGAAGGATCGCGAGAACATCCAATCTGCTAGATGCGGATGGTGTGATCGGCATTATGACGGACAACATCAACATACAGCTACTCATAGCGAAAGAAACACAAACAACGAAGCTATTCCATGGATATGAAGTGGTTATTTGTAAACGAGGCTCTTCACGAAGCAAAAGTCGATGGGTAGCCCGGAAACAGCCTCGAGATTTATATTCCCCAATCAGAGTGAGACAATCCAAAAGCTAACGGAATACCATGATTCTTCGCAAAGCTGCTTGTGCTGCTCTATCAACTACCGGATTGGCGAGCACCATGCTACATCTGGTAGCACAGCTTACAATGAGGTCGATGACATCGTCGATTATATCTTTGATACGCCGTATGAATTATGTTTTATCTACATCATGCTTCCAATTTTGCATTTACTAGGCAGAGATTCTACGAAGGGATTGATTGGCTGTCAACTGGGAGGACGGTAAATCGAATGAAGATGTGGAGATGAATATGCATGGCGCTTCCTATTATCAGAATCTCACACCTACTCTTATTGAACTAAATCCTCTTTCGTATTAGGTACAGTGTCCGTTCCAACGTTGCAAACAAATCCATTTGTACCATGGTACAATGACAAGCGCACTGTGGAATCACTTATCCGCACCTCGGGTGCCTTAGGACTGCGGACTCCCGACTGTCGGGGGGGGAGTTTGTTTTACTAGTTTTTTTTATGCGTTGCTTTTCTTTTCTTGATGAAGGAATAGAGGCACCGGGCGGAGTATTGTCGCTCCGAGAGCGGTCATGTTTTGCTAGGGCAGCGGAACCCGTTAGTTCCTCCCTATTCTATATGGTTTATAGTTTTAGAAAGAATCTATCATCGTGTTAACTAGCTTCATTTCTATCGGACTTCTTATGTTTTCCGTTAGAACTAAATATTAGTAAAGTGGTCCTTCTAGAAGGTATTAGGAAGAATCCGATAGAGGAACTAACTTATAGCGGTAGGTTAGGTTTCGGCCTAATAGATTTTCTTAGTAGTTCTAGAGAGGGGCTTACTAACGCTAATAGAAGCGATCCTTCTTTTATATTTTCTTTATAATTAGCGATCTATCTAGTAAATAGAATATCTACTATCTATACTAAGTAGAAACCTATTAAAAAGTAGAATTAATTCGGAGGTAGTCTAAAAGGCTATAGAGTTAGCTAGGGCGAAAGTCGGTTCGTTATTACTATCTAATTAGGACTATCTAGAAGTAGCTAAATAAGTACTATAGGGATTAATAATTAGTAATATATCTTCCCCTTAGGAAGAGGCTAAGTTAGTAGATTATTAGATTATTCCTAAGAAGGTTAGGATTATTCCTTAAAAAGGACCTTTATTAAGAAAATACTATTATAAATTAACCTAATTATCCTCTTTTAATAAATTTAAAGAGGACTAAGTTATACTAATATCTTTTAGAGTAAAGGCCTTTAAAGGTCTTTAGGATAGATTTAAGGATCTAGTAGACTTTATTAAAGATATTAAGATAGCTATTAAAAGGGATTATACCTAGGAAACTTTAGTACTAAAGATAGCTAAAAAGTAAGCTAACGCCGATAAGAGAATATATATTAATAAAGAAAATACTCTCTAGGATAAGAAGGATTAGGATTACTAATTACTTTTCTAATAGAATATTAGTAGAAGGGTAGATACCTAGTATAACTATCTTAGCTAAGATATCTACTAAGATTAGGCTAGACTCTAAGCTAGCTACCTAAAGAGGTATTATCTTCTAAAAGAAGATCTAATAGTAAATATCTTATAGATAGAATCTTAATATAATAGGATAAAGTAGACTTAGGATAAATCTATTACTAAGTATCTTAAGTAAGCGGATAACTTCTATACTTAGTATAGATCTAAGAAGGTCTACCTTAGAGTAAAGGTTATATAAGGCCTAAAGGACACTTATAAGTAAGATATAGTTCTATTCTATCTTTATTAGAAGAATAAGATAGGGTATATTACTATATAGAAATTAATTATTAATACTTTCTTAGGGATTAATAACCCATTTATTTATAATAAACCTAAATAAAAGAAAGAATTATCCTTTAAAAATATAATACGTAATACGATATTAGAGGTAATTAAAGGCTTAAAGTATTTAATACTAAAAAAGGCCTAGAACCTATAAAATTAGGGATATTAGAGCTAATAGCGGTTAGGTCCTAATATATCTTATAGATAAGGGAAAGAATTATCTAAAAGCTAAAGACTAAGATAACCTCTAGATCTTAGCTAGGTTAAATATTAGAATTATAATAAGAGGGGTTATTACTTAAATACTTATCTCTAGCTTTATATAAGCTAACTAGTAGTAGCGAATACTACTTTACCTAACTAGATCTTATCTTAGGGAGAATAAGTAGAGGATATTATCTAAAAAAAGCCTTCCTCTTTAGCTTCCTTATTATCTATAATATATATACTAACTATAGAGCTAGAGCTAGTAATAGCGGCTAATTAATCTCTATTAAAGAACTAAAGAGGGAAATAGCCTTAGAGAGGCTATATATAAACTTCTAGTATTAGATAGAGATTATATAAAGCTATTTAATAGGATATAGCTTAGATAAGCTAAGGGTTCTAATAAATTACTAAGGAATAAGCTCTATAGGTTATATAACTAGTAGATATCTTCCTATTAGGAATTAGATCTAAGGAAACTCTATCTATTATATAATAGAGTACTATACCTAGACTATTAAATAGTCTAAGGGAGTATTAGATATATAACTATATAGTTAATCCGACTAGAAATTATCTATCCTATAAGATAACTATAGAGATATATTAGAAGGAGAGGGTCTAGATTAGAGTAGAGCCTCTAAAGGTACCTAGACTAATCTAGGTAATTAGTTTTAGAGAATAGTTCTTAATCGCTAAAGTATTATATAAGATATATATAATAATTCTACTTACCTAATTACTTAATTAGTTAAAAGCGATATAAAAGGAGCTTATATAGTTCTTATAAGACGTAGCCTTATAATTCTAGGTCCGCTAAGTAAAGATCTATAATCTAGTTAGCTTTATATTAGATAAAGTAGGTAATAGTACTAGTTAGACTAACTATTTAATAATTTACGCTCCTATAGTTACTTTTAAAGCTCTAAAAGATAATAGTTAGTCTTCCCTAATATTTATAGAAGTATAGATTAGGAATAAGAAAGTTCTATAGATACTATTAGATAGTAGATTACTAGTAGAGCTAATCTCTAAGAGGATTATAGGATAGATTAATATAAATACGTATATAGATAATAGTAAGGAAATTAGTCTAACTAATAACTATACTATAGTACTTAAGAAATATATATATCTACTAGTAAATATAGCTAGAGTAAGAGTATTTATTAAATACTATATTATTAACGTAAATACTTATAATTTACTATTAGGAGTCCGATAGATAAGAAGAGTCTATTATATAGTAGACTATAGCTAAGGATAAGTAATTATTTAAGGATCTAATAGCGTTCTAGTAACCTTAAATACTATATTAGCCTTAATTAAGTATCTTAATAAATTATTAGTTATCTATATTAATAAAGAAGGAGTAGATAATATCCTTTAATAAGTAATTAATAATACTAAAATAGGAGTTATTAAGGAACTCTCTAACTAAGAGGGTTTCTAAATACCCTAAAAGACCTCCTTTAGTTAGATAGGGTAGTTATTTAAATAGTCTAAGGGAATACCGCTTAATAAGGAGTAGGGAAATTAATACTATAAGAGAATTAATAGTTAGATATAAATACTTAATATTAATATATTAGAAAAGATAAAACTCTAAAAAATATAAAAAGGGTCTACTAGACTAAGTAAATTAAGATTATTCCTACCGAAGTTAGTAATAAGGATATTAAATATATTATTTAGCTAACCCTAGGTAGTATAGCTAATATTATTAAAGTATCTATCCTTTATTAGGTAAATCTATCGGACTATTATTACTCTTAGTACTATCTAAAGGTATTAGATATTATATAAAGAGATATTAAGAAAGCGGAATATCTCTAGTTATTATACTATAAGAGACCTTTCTACTATCCTAAGAATTAACGCTAAGGTATTATAATATTAGTTAGTATAGAGAAGGTTTAAACCCTATTTAAGATAAATAAGGTTAGGAAATTCCTAATAAATTAGAGGTTATAACGATAGAAACTAAGTAATAAGGACTAAACCGTTATTAATAACTAATTTAATTAAATAGAGTTAACTATTAAAGAGATAGCTAATACTCTATAACGGTATAATACCGTTAAACGATTATTATATACCTAGAGAGATTACTTTATCTAGTTAATAAGAGATATTAAAGCTACTAACCTTATCGAATATTTAATTAATTTAGTACCTAGGGCTAAACCTATTAAGGCGAAGATAAAATATTATACCTAGGTAGAAAGGGACTTTACTACTAAAGCTTTCCTAGATATAGAAGAAGCTAGGATCCTATATAGAATAGTATCGTAATAGGGTATATAGACGAAATTTATCCTAAAGAAACTCTTAGGTAATCTTTAGATTATATATAATTTTATTCCTATTAATAAATAGTCTATCGGATATTTATACCTAGTATATAGTATAGATAAGGTTATTAATATAATACTTAAAGTAAAATATATAATATTTTTTATAGTAGATACTTTATATAGATATTAGGCTATACTAATTAAACCTAGAGACGAATATAAAGTAGCTATAGTTATACTATATAGATAGTATATCTACTATTAGATAGGTATAGGGTTAAAAAATACTATATATATATATATAATTTACTAATATAGTTTTTAGACCCTTTCTAAAGGTAGAGAACCCTAATAATCCTAATTAGGAAGTAGATTAGAAGGAGATAATTATTAGAGATTATAGTAACGCTAGTTTTAGTCCTTTTATAGATAACTATATAGGATCTACTATCGATTTTAACACTTAATTTACCTTTTTTTATAAGAAATACTTCCTAAAAGTGATTTTTAGTCTAGTATACCTTACTAAGAAGAAAGTCTAGGTATTTAAATCATCCCTTAAAACGGTTAGATTTAAAGGGGATAAAGATAGTATCTATCCCTTAATCTAATATTAAGAGAAAGTTAGGGAATAGCTAGTTCTTAATAACTAGGAAGAATTTAATAATTTCCTATAATTAATACTATTCCTATAAAGATTTATATCTAGTCGGTTAGAGTATATTATAATTATAAAGGAAGTATACCTTAAGAAAGTACTAACGAAACCTTATAAGACTAAGGAACTACCTCTAGACCTTAAGCTATATAATATAGACTTTACTAAGAAACTAAAGTCGATTAGAAAGAAGATAAATATGATAATAGTCCTAAAGATAATCTATACTATATAGGCTAAGAAGAAATAGTAGTAGATTAAGAAATACTAATAGTTATTTAATATTATAAAAGAAACGATTACTAATAATACGTACTTAGGAATAGATTATAAGCTATAATTCTATTTAGTGATAGATACTTTAGTAATAGGTATTAGTAGGATACTTTTCTAGCTATATAGAATAAAGGACGGTACTATAGTAGGACCTAAATATTAGGATATAGAGCGAATTATAATATTTCTATTATTCTAACTATTAGATATAGAGATAAGATATTTAAACCTAAAGAGAGAGTATCTAATAATTATAAAATATCTAGCTAAGATCTATTAGATAGTTATAAGAAGTAAATTCCCTATAATAATTTATTTAGATTATAATATATTAAGAATAATTCTTATAAAAGGATCTAAAGGGAATACTTAAATAGTATAGTAGGAGAATTATTTAGGGGAATATAACTTCTTAGTATATTATTATCTAAATATAGATCCTATAATTAGCTTAGTAGATAGTCTAAGCTATATACTAATATACCTAATTATAAGATCTAAGGTAGAGGATCTAATACCTAACTTAGTATATATAGCGGATAAAGAATAGTTAACTAAAATATCGCTAATATATTTAACACCGCTAATATAACGATTATAGTATAGATAGGATATTACTAATCTATAAGGTCTATTCTAACGTTCTCTAATATATTAAAGGGTTATTAAGGTTCTTTAAGATAAGAAAGATATACTATCGTAAATATCTAGGGTATAGAGGAGATTAAGCTAAAGATAGTTAAAGAGGATATAGATTTATCTAATATATATTAGAACCTTATTATATTAGGAGAAGAATAGAATATAAACGCTATATCTCTTAGAACCGGAAATCTAAGATAACCTTTTAGCCTTCTATAATAATTAAGGCTATTATTCTACGTTACTTACTATCGACTAGATAATCGGATAGGTATACTAGCCTAAATAGGTAATAGATATTATAAACTAGGTTCGAATTTATAAAGTATATTAGTTCTTCTTCTATAAACTAATAATAGGACCTATATAGTGGATCTAGGAGTTAGAGCCGCTTAATATAATCGGTATAGATTTCCTTAGGCTAATAAAACCTTAGTATAAGATAGGAGTAAGATATATTCTAATTATAGTTAACTATTTCTCGCGATTTATATAAGGATAGGTAACTAAAGGTACTAAAGGAAAGGAAGTAGAGTATTTCTTTAAATAGATATTCTTATTAGTATTTAGCTAGCCGGCTAATATATATAGCGATAACGGACCTTATTTTATTACTAATAACGTCCTTAAGATATAGATACGCTATAGGGTATACTATTATATATCGCTTATATATTATCTAAATTTAGTTAGAATAGCTAAAAGATTAGTTTAGTTAGTCGCCTTAATCCTAAAAAAAGGATACTATAAATAGCTAAATAACCTAAGAAGATAGAGTTAGGTTCTATATAAAGGTATAATAGCGATTAATACTTAACTAGTTTATATTTATAGGTATATACTAGCGGAACTCCTTCTTAGGTTTAACCTATTATCTAAATAGTATAATCTAGGGATAGCCTATCTAGCGACCTTAGAGGACTAGTAAGTAGCTAAGCCGATCCTATATTACCTTACTTAATTATATAATATATATTATAGGGAATATAGGTAGGATAGTATAAAAGCTATTACGTTAATAAATATATTAGCTAATAAGAAGGAATATTAGAGGTTAGACTCTTAAAGAGAGGCCTTCTAGGAAGGAGATCTAGTTCTTATCTAAGACCTAAAAAATAAGAAAATTAGTAAAGATAAGATAAAGCCTAAATAGATCGGACTAAGAAAACTAATTAAGATTAATCCTAATTAACTTACTACTATAGTAAGCTAGATATATAGTAACTAGACTAATAAGTATTATCTAGATAATCTCCGGTTATACTATTACTAGGAAAATAAGGACTTCTACTTCGATAGTTACTATAAAGAGATATAAGGATAAGGAATAATACCCCTATTTAGTATAGATAGGATAGCGATATCGATAGCGCTACTTATAGGCTAGCGATCGTTTAACCTCTACTAGACTTAAGATATTCTCTAAAGGGGATAAAGGGTATAGGTTTACTAAAAAAGAAAAAAAAAAGAAAAAAAAAAGAGAAAAGGAGAGAAAGGAATAATCCTAAGTAGCGAATAGGTAAGTAAAGGCCTAGAGATCTAGGTAATAAGTATAAACTAAGGGATATTATCTAAAGGAAAAGATATAAGAGAGATATAAAAAAGAGAGAGATATAGAAGAAGGAGAGATATAGATAGGGGGAACTTAGGGGTTAATATATATTAGTAGATAAGGAACTACTAGATAAAGAAACCCGCTAAATAAAGAACTCGTTAAGGCATTTCCTAATTAGGAAGCCGAATAGGTATAAATATTAATAGTTTACTATTATTCTTAGCTAGTAGACTAGCTAAATAAAGAAATCATTAAGGTATTTCCTAATTAGGAAGCTAAATAGTTATAAATATCGATAGTTTACTATTATTATTAGCTAGTAGATAAAGAAATAGGCTAGATAAAGAACTTATTAAGGTATTTCCTAATTAAGAAGCCGAATAGTTATAAATATTAATAGTTTACTATTATTATTAGCTAATAGATAAAGAAACGGGCTAGATAAAGAACTCGTTAAGGCATTTCCTAATTAGGAAGCTAAATAGGTATAAACATTAATAGTTTAGTATTAAGTTATCTACTAGAAGATATATAAATACCTACTACCCCCTATTAGTGCTATTTCTTACTCCTATAACTCTCCGTTATCTAGATTTTTTTTTTCGTTTATATTTTATTATATCTATTATTTCTATCTAATCTATTATTAATAATATTAACGTTACTATTATTAATATCCTTATTATCTATATCTATATTAGTAAAGTCCCCCCCTCTTTATTAATATTACCCTTTATATCGTTAGCTATCGGTTATAATATTATCCGGATTTTACCTAGTTAATACTCTATAGTAAGAGCTAAGATCGGTATTAAGGTTAGATATAGAGCCTAGTATAAAACTAGTAGCGACTATCTTAGAGGGAGATAAACCTAAGTCTAATAATAATAATAATAGAGATAATAAAGGAACGGATTTAGACCTTCTACTACCTTAACCGTTTAGGTTACGATACTTATTTTAAGAGGATCCTTTAGGATACTAGTCTACTAGATATTATAAGAGGAAAACTAGAGAGACCTACTTATTATCCGTTAGTAAGGAAAGTTTACTAAGTTATCTAATTAATTAGAATATTAAACTAAGTTTAGAGAGCTTAGCTAGATATATTTTAGTCTTCTAACTCCCTCCGAAACTATAAGATAGAATATATATAAGACTAGAGAAAGGATAGTTAGGGCTACTAGTTAGATTATTCCTTAATAATCTATTTAAATTTATAGATAGGGATATATTAGAGGATCGATTACCCTACTATTAGGTAGTATTTATAAATTTTACTATAAGTATAATTATCTAATAGAATATAGGGTTAGTAAATATCTAAGGGAATAAATCTAAATCAGTTAACTAAAAGAGAGTTCTAATACTAAGCTATACTACTAACTATATTAGCTTCTTTTATAAGTATATAGTCCTACTAATTATTTATAGATAGGAAGTAATAGTTTACTTATACTTATAGATAGAATATAATAACTATATTATTCCTCTTTTCTAAGACTACGATTTTAGTAAAGGATAAGATCCTAATAGAGAGTAACTATATCTAGTCTAGCTAATAGTAAGTACGCTAAACGGAGCTTAATACCTCCTATTCTTCTACTACGATCTTATTAACGATATTATATATAGTTATATACTATAAGAGTTATTCTAGAACTTTATATATTATATAGATATTATATATATAATCTAGGATTAGATTACCTCTACCTTTAGGAATATAATATATACTATAAGGAAGGCCCGTTTAGTATATCGCTATTTACGTAATAAAATAAGAGCTACCCTAAACCGCCTTATTAGTACCTAGCTCTAAACGCTTAGAGTCCTAGATCTAAAGGTACTATAAGTAGGAGGAGTAACCGTATTTAAGAAATACCTAGATAATAAAAAGGGGGATAACCTCTACCTAATAATTCCCTAGATTAATAAGAAGATTAGATTATAAAGACTAATTAGATTTAATAACTACGAGATATATATATTTTAGAAGCTAGGTAAATTCTCTATCTAAGGAAAGGAGAGGTTTAGATATAATAAAGTTATAAGTATAGATCTATCCTATCTAAAGAATTAGAGGAGTTAGGCTAAGGAAAATACTTTAGATATAAAAGTAATCTTAGCTTAGATAGATATCTAATAGCTCCTAAAGATTAAGAAGGAAAAGATTAATTATAAGAGAGAAAGTAACTTAGATACCTACCGATTACGATCCGGATTCTAGTTTATATTAGTTTAGGATAAAAGAAAGGCTCTACTAACCTTACTATAACCTATATTTATAGATAAGGAGCGAGGCCCTAAAATAGATAACCTTATATAATAACTAATATATAATATATAATATAACTATTCCGATAAAGATAAACCTAAGGAAGTATTAATATCCCTTAGTAAACGCCTATAGAAGAAGCGCTAAACGGTTAAGTAAAAGTCACTAGAATCTAAGATTCGTATAATACTAGATTATCTACCTAATCCCTAACTAGTTTAGGATTAGTCTCTAACCTCCCCTCTAGTTATTAGGACTCTAAATCCTCCTCTAATCGCTAAGACTCTAGACCCTCTTCTAAGTATTAAGACTCTAGGTCCTCTTCTAGTTACTAAGACTCTAACCCCTTTATTAATTACCTAGACTCTAATACTACTTCTAACTATCCCTTTAGTAAATACCCCTATTATTATTCTATTAGACTATTCTAAGCCTTCCTTAAAGCGTTTACTACTAAAGAAAGTACGATAGTTAAAACTCTTAGCTAGTTTACTTAAGTAAGAGAAAAGGTATACTTAAGACTAAGTAATACGGCTAGATTTCTTCGATCTATATTATAAGTTACGTTTAATAAGGAGCTTATTAGTATATTAATTAGATAAATTAGAAAGATAAGCCCTTTAGGTAGAATTCTAGTATTAAGAGTATACTATAGAAGGGTTCGGTATAGCCTACTTAGAACTAACGTTAGGCGCCTAGAAGTCGGTAGATACTAATAAGATCCTAAGTATAATATCTACCCGATAGGTATAGATATATAAGGGATATATTAATAAGGGATCGGAGGTATATAGTTAATATTAAAGAGATACCGTAACTTAGGAATTCTAATTACGTCCTAATACTAAAAAGCTTAACCTAGAGGAAGAGTTCTCCGACTAAATCCCTTCTCCGACTAGATTCTAAGAATCGTTAAGGTCGACGATATTCTCTAAGGGAGATATTATCGGGGGGGGAGTTTATTTTACTAGTTTTTTTTATACGTTACTTTTCTTTTCTTAATAAAGGAATAGAGGTACCGGGCGGAGTATTATCGCTCCGAGAGCGGTTATATTTTACTAGGGTAGCGGAACCCGTTAGTTCCTCCCTATTCTATATAGTTTATAGTTTTAGAAAGAATCTATTATCGTATTAACTAGTTTCATTTCTATCGGATTTCTTATGTTTTCCGTCAGAACTAAACATCAGTAAAGTGGTCCTTCTAGAAGGTATCAGGAAGAATCCGACGGAGGAACTGACCCACGGCGGTGGGTCAGGTTTCGGCCTGACACCGACCTTGGGAGGTCGAACGCTTATCGGGGTGCTCGTTGTGGATAATATCGTTCAGCCATATATCTACGCGCTTAGTCGTTGTGGATTGTCGCCTATCTCCTGAGGATAGAACTACTTAAAATTACTAGTCGTTCGTAAGTAGCACAAATAGCCGTCGATTATTTGGTTGTTTTGCCGTCGCAACCTTCCATATCTCCACTGCAATCTGGTCCGGATGTCCAAGCCGAGTACAATATCTCAACGTGAATCAGACCACTCATTTAACACAAGCATGTCACATCAAGCCCCTAGCGCGGGCTTGTACTTCGCCAAGCATAATTGGGTTGCAACGGCTTGTGCATAAAACGAGAGCGGATTCCCGCCATCCCCACGTTTTGTACCGGCGAAGCTCGGGATCCCCGGCGGGGTGCTCAGTACCTTGGCGGATTCCACACGCTGATACGTCCCCGGCTATCTTGTCGGTGAACCCGGTGATTTCTCCGGGTTTCCCGTGCTGCGATAAGAGCTGGGGGGTCATCACGCGGAGGTAACAAGATAGTACTTAATTAAGGCATTGCGCTGGATTTATTACTCACGTGCTACCCTTTTTTCTTTTTCTTCCGTTGACACTTACTGTGAGCTAGATACGATATTTCTGCCCATTATGAGCGACTCTGAAATTACCTCTACCTCTACGTCGATTGGAGGCCATGGAGATAGGAAAGGGACCGAGTTTATCAAGGTGCAGAATGAAGATGAGCTGCGGTTGGCTCAGATGGGTATGTTTTGGGTTCTGTGTTGCTGGGATATATGGTATTGACCTCGACGCAGGACATAAACAGGAATTGGACAGACATTTCTCACTTTGGAGTTTAATTGGACTGGCGGCGAACTGTACTATCTCATGGACAGGTTAGATCGGCTCATCCAATCGCTCAGCACTCGGCTCACATGATAATAGGCCTCGGCTTGGGTTTAATGACAGCTATTAACGCAGGTGGACCTGGCGCCCGTGAGTTCTCATCCCGTATCGGTCGCAAGAAAGCCAGCTAATAGCCTGGCTTTAGTGATCTATGGCTTCATCCTCGTTTTCATCCTTCAATCATTCGTCGGTGCTTCCCTGGCAGAATTTGTGTCGGCATACCCTACGGAAGGAGGAATGTACCATTGGATTGCTGCCATCGCTCCCAAACGTTATAACAGCATGCTCAGCTTTGCCACTGGATGGTGCACTGTGTTCGGATGTGAGTTGGTCCCTAACATCAAAAATCTTGGCATGGAGCTGATGAAGGGTAGGGATCTTCACAACTGCATCAACCAATTTGATGTATGCCACAATGACCATGGCCCTGATTGCTCTCTACCATGACGGCCTGGTGATTCAACCGTGGATGACTTTTGTTGCATACCAGATCCTCAATATCGCGACTGCGGGTGTGGTCATGTTCGGGAATCGGTTTATTCCGACAATCAACAAGTTTTCGTGTAGGTTGCCTCTTCTTCCTGCGTGGTACAATGATTAATGAGCGTCAGTGGTCTACTTGCAACTGGCTTGGTTTATCACAATGGTTGTCGTGGCCGCCAAAGCGCCAGTTCATAATGACAGCAAGTTCGTGTTCCGCACTTGGATCAACGAAACCGGCTGGGACAACAATGTTATCTGCTTTATCACCGGATTAGTGAATCCATTGTACGCCCTTGGCGGTCTGGATGGAATTTCGGTAAGTTGTACACATTTACAAGGTGCGGAAGAACGCAGCTGCTGACCATTCCTATAGCACATCACTGAAGAAATGCCCAATGTAAGTTGAGGCAGAGCTGAGACACAAAATCTTTGATATCATACTAACCGGTTTTCACAGCCCGGAAGAAATGCCCCTTTGGGTCTAGGTTAGTTTGGTGGTAGGGTTGCTTGCATTGAAACTCTAGCTAACTGTATTCATCAATAGCCATCACCCTGTCAATTGCGTTCGTTACCGGACTATCATACATGCTCAGCTTAATGTTTTCGGTTCAAAACTATAGCAGTTTGGCTAACACACACACTGGACTCCCTCTTGCTGAGCTCTTCTGGCAGGCAACCTCTACAAGAGGTGGGGCCTTCGGGCTTGTGTTCATGATCTGGATCGCTCTTGGACCTTGTGTTATTGGTTCGCAGTTGAGTCAGTAGTGCTTGTTAATATCGAAGATAAATCCCCTTCTAACTTTGATAGGTACCGGGCGAGTTTTCTGGGCCTTTTCCCGCGATGAGGGCCTGCCATTGTCGAAAATATGGGCCCGTGTCAACACTAAACTGGGCTCACCGTTCAATGCGCAGCTATGTGTTACCGTCATCACCGGCCTTCTTGGCTGCATCTATTTGGGATCGACCACGGCATTCAACTCCATGATGAGCTCTGCGGTGTAAGTGTTTCACGTGCTACAAAACAGTGTGCAAGTGGCTAAAACTAACATGGGAAATAGAACAATCAACAATCTCGCCTATCTTGTGCCCATCCTCACAAACGTCATCTTATTCCGCCGAACCATGCGTCCTGGTCCCTTCTTCATGGGCCAGACGATAGGAATGACGGTGAACATCATCTCTGTGGCGTGGCTGGTGTTTGCCATTGTCTTTTTCTCGTTCCCGTACCAGATGCCTGTAACTGGTATGTCCTGCGATTTTCCATCACTCCTTGGTATTTTGCATAAGCTTTGTGCTAACAATCACGCAGTATCAAACATGAACTATACTTGTGTTGTTGTGGGCGGATTCTTGACCATTGAGCTTGTTTGGTGGCTCATTGCTGGAAAAAAGTACTCTGCGACTGTACAGAGAGCCAGAGAAGAGGGCACTAGTGATACAGTAGTTATTGGTGATGGAAAGTCCGCTGAGTAAAGTTAGGAGGTAGTAGGCAACTGTGGTTTCCGGGGGTCATCTTCTAGTATATCGCGTCTCTGACAATCACAATTTCCACCCATTTAATTTTTCTCTTTTTTCCCTTTAATCCACATCAACCATTGTTTAATCTGAATTCCATCATATTCTTCTCACATCATGTCTTCAACTCTACACATCAACATGATGGAAATTTACACCCCAATCCGAACTCAAGCAGATGACCTGCCACAATTCAAAGAAATTGCTTTTACAAACTTCAGGAAGCTGTCCAAATTCTGGAAATCCGATATATCCATCTCGCCCTTGGAAACCACAACCTTTGGGCTGTCATTAACCACCACCTGCCCCAGCCCATCCTGGAACATATCTACTACAAGAACTGGCTGAAGTGGTCCCAGCTTGTCGGGAGGTGGCTGATCCGTAATTTGGAAGAGGAGTCTGTCCTCCTCGGATCTACTCACCCTCGCCTTGATCTGGCTGCCAAAACATACTCTTTCCATTCCCTTGGTACTTATGTCGCCGCTTGGCGTACTCAATCTTTTGGTATGGACCATCTTCTCACGTTTCCTTTCTTATATTCCCAACTTGGATTTAGCTACATCATACTTTAATTTGTAGAAGTTCGGCGCCATTCAAATCCTCCATTCAAATCCGACTCATACCAGGTGGACTGGAGTATGCGAGGACAGCTTGTCCGGTTACGAAGGAAGAGTTGACATCCTCAAGAACGGGCTTACAAATTGATCAAGCGAAGATTGTGATGCTTGATGCTGATTTCTCCCATTGCTTACGTGGTTTCTCTATAGGTGTAGACTCTTACTATCCACCTTTCCTCCCGAGGTCTCTTTCATAGCCTCATCCACTCAACAATATTATCATGTTAAAAGTTTTATTCTTCGCGATCGTATCTACTAGCTCGTTGATTAAAACAGTTGAAAGCTACATCGTGGAAAAATTTCTGTTCAGCATCCCACCAACTTCTGGGCTGTCAAGAATTGGCGCAGTCCTTTTTCTTGCATTTGCCTGCTGTCATTGATTCCGAGCTACGTACGGGCGACTAAGTATGCCACCGGCACATAACTCTTTCATTGGTTGCCTCCTCACCGCCTATTTCATTACCGCCTTCTTGAAGCATTTACACTATTTTCAATTTGTAGACTATTGTCAACCCCTCTTTTATTTTTATACCTACAATTCACAATGGTACGAATAAGCAACGATCTTAAACCCCATAGGAGGGTACTTCTTAACTAGTATCTTCGTCGATATAGGTATTTGTTCTCATAGTATATGTTATACCCCAATTTGACACACATACTTTAATTTGAGATACTTCAATTTAACACATACACTTCAATTTGACATATAAACTTTAATTTAGCATATATCAGTTTAAGATACTTCAATTTAAGACACACATTACAATTCAAAATGCTTCAATTTGTGCTTCAATTTATGCTTCAATTTAATATGCTTCAATTTAAGATGCTTTAATTTAATATACTTCAATTTAATATGCTTTAATTTGACATGCTTTAATTTGATATGCTTCAATTTGTGCTTCAATTTAATATGCTTTAATTTGACATGCTTCAATTTGACATACTTCAATTTGTGCTTCAATTTAATATGCTTCAATTTGACATGCTTCAATTTGACATGCTTCAATTTGACATACTTCAATTTGTGCTTCAATTTGACATGCTTCAATTTGACATGCTTCAATTTGACATGCTTCAATTTGACATGCTTCAATTTGACATGCTTCAATTTGACATACTTCAATTTGTGCTTCAATTTGACATGCTTCAATTTGATATACTTTAATTTGACATGCTTCAATTTGACATGCTTCAATTTGATATGCTTCAATTCAATATGAAAGAAGGGAATTCCAGGATTTGTATTTTGCGATTAGCGTTAACATTTAGCACCTATTTTTGAAGGTATCAATATTATTAACCTTATAATCTAGGTATTCAGGCATCCCAAGGTATTATTAGGCTTCAATATTACTGATTTTCACATAATTCCACGGTTAGTTTTTGCAAAGTGAGAGTGGATCAAAATTACTGCCTGGCAATATAAACCAATGAGAGAGTTATGTGCCGGTGGCACACTTAGTCGCCCGTAGTAGGGGGATGAGCGTGCATAATGCTGATACAGAGGTGTTGTGGGGAGACTACGCTAATTACTGGCGACTCATTTTTGTTATTCGAGAACTTTGACTAGTTTAGTGCTTGAAAATAAAAATTCCCTCCCATCTCTGTCCAGGCGATTTTGTTTGTCCATTAACTCAGACAATGTTCGCTGACTCCAAGTCACTAATTATCCATTGGCTCTGGCATTGTCCATTGAAGGTAGACAGTATCAATCCTAGAAAAAAACCCCATCAGCTGAACAGATTCATCAGTCCAACCATACAATAAGAGACTTACCAATGACCCATCTTCCTTCCAACATTCTCCAATTGCCCTTTTTGAACAAATCCCCATTTCATGTACCATTTCCTCAGTCTCTCTCCATCAGTTGGAGCCTCGGTGTCATAAGGTATGATTGCAATGATATTCTGAACAAGAGAAGTCTTCATGACACCCATAGAGCTACAAAATCCAATGCGTGGAATATCGCCCACTCTCTCCTCACAGTGGTGTTCAACTTCACCCTCCTGCACCAGGCGCAAGAGCTTTCTAAGAATAATGGTTCCATAGCCATATTGCTGCTGGTCATAGCGCATGAAGATCGACATCTCAACGGTCGGTGCATAGGACAGCAAATGACCACGGAAAGGAGACAAGTAAGCGTAGCCAAGAATTAAATCTGCTCCGTCTGGTGTCTTCCGAGTGTCAGACACAATAACATAAAATGGGAGGTTTCTTCTCATCAGATCCCGAAGGATGTCCTCATAGTGGGATACCGGTGGTGGGGTAGTCGTAAAAGTGGAACAGCTGTTAACAATGTACCAGTGGTTGATATCCCGAACTTGGGGGATATCGGCCAGGGTCGCGGGGCGATTTGTGATCATTTTTGGTGTTTTAGTGTAAAAATACAGGAATATAAACAGTGAATGTGAATGTTCGAAAGAAGAGATGTCAGACAGACGTGAGTGGGCAGACATGTTGTTGAGGGATGTCAATTTCCCAAGTGGGATTAGCGCATGGCGTGGATACGCTAGCCGCTTCAGGACTGGTGCATACAATCGCCCGCCAATCAGAAGTATGGGAACAAAAAGAGGGAAAGACAGGTGCATTGTCTTGCGATCACGATCGCAGTCGCTTTTTATTTCTGTAAACACCAGAGAAAAGATGTGATGCGATCAAAATGTGTCCCTTTGGGCTTGTCGCACGATGGCACTTGCCTCATTCGATCGGGTCCCCCATTTTTCGCGTCGTTGTTTCCTTGCTCACTTTCCCGTTCCTCGTCCCTCATTTTTCTAACAGTGATTTCCTACTGCCACAGCATAACAACATGGCTTCTAACCGTGCCACTTCTGAGCCCGATGGCAATGGACAGGATGGTGGCAAAGAAAGTGAAGATAAAATCCCTCACTGCACTGCTGCTCTGGAGACGCTCGCTTCCGTCGCCGTGGCTACCGCTACACCCGCCACCGCACCCACCGTCGAGCCGCCGACTATGGATGATGAAGTACCGACAGTTGAGACTATCGAAGACATTGCCAAACTCGCAGGTGACAACGCAGACGGTGAGACAGACGGCACAGACGACATCACAGAGGAGGACATCCGTGAGGCCATCAATCAGGTCATGCATGATACATTTCTTGAAAACCTCCAGTTTATCCCTCCACACGCCTTTACGTCGGGCAATGGAGAAGAAAGCAGCTCTGCACCTGCCTACCGCCAGCATGACTGCATTGTGGCCCGTACCGTGAACCGTCATGCGCCCTACCTGGCAGAGGTTCCAGACCGGGTTCTTGGGCAAGTCTGGATCGATCACATTGTCAGTCCTCAAGGTCATTTCTTCAGATACTGGTATACTAATTGAGAGGTATAGGACTCCCTGATCGGTGTTCGAACCCCGCATCAGACCGACGAAATGCAGTATTGCATTGAGCAAACAGACCGGATCGTTCAGTTGGCCAATAACGTCTTGAAACAGCAGAGGGAACTTTTGGCGGATCTGAGACGGATTTCTAGCGAGATTCCTGATTTCAGAGACAGTGATAAAGACGACGGTGACGGTGACGGTGACGGTGATGGCTCTGGTGATAGCTCTTCCGTCAGCGGAGGATGTGCTTTGAATGAGTAGGCGCCTCATTTTCCGTCTCTGTCTTTCGCCTGCCGGTTTTCTCATGTCTTGAGATGATCTCTTGTTGTTTGGACATTGAATACTTGTTCTGAGCAAGACTTGCGTTGTGTTTCTTTGCACCCCGCTGTGCCAGCGGTCTTGAACTTGCCTATACCCAGTCTGTTGTGTTTGCCATTGAACTTGTTTCTTTATTTTATCTCATCTTTTTTTCACATCGGGGACTAACCAAGGCACGCTTAGCTGGCTCCTAATCATGGCTTTGTAATAGTTAGACCGCTAACCGTATTTAGGTCGATAAGTTGATACTAACTAGGGGAGATGGCCCGTTACTACCGACCTATTAATAGCTCCCAAAATCTCTCAAGATATTTACACGGGGTGGTGGTGTTCCTGGCCCGACCTTTGTGTATCAATTCAGCGGTTCTTTTGCATGTCATTGTTGAAGTACAAAACAAGTAAGATGAGGTAACATAAAAAAGTGAGAGCCACGTGTGTTTCTTATTCAACGCCAGGTTATTAAGGCGGATGTATTTCTTCTCATTCCAAGGCTCCAAAGGTTGTCTTCACACTTCATCTAAGCTTTTCCTTTCCGTGAAAAGTCCCAATGTACTTCCACGGCCAATTATGATAGGTCGAACTGAACAGACCCACAAGGCTGACACGGGTAGATCACCCCATTCTTGTGCTGTGATTGGTGAAGTTGATCTATACACCTCCAAATGAGGGTCTTGGTAACACTGGAGCCTACCTGAGTACCTGGGTACTTGGGGTACGAACCTTGGAAAATGCCTCTGCCTAAGTTACCTAGGTACACACAGTACAGGTGTACCTACAGAGGAAAGTGCAGTGTCATTCTCCCAACGGCTCTCGCCATTTTTGACTTCCCCGACAAAATCTCTGATTGACATCATTTTGGTTTTTTCTTTGTTTTGATTTCGGTTTCTCATCTACTCTGCGCCTCCATTATCAGCCTAAGCCTCCGACACCGAAACTATCCCTCACATCATCATGACTGCACCTACGGAATCTCACGACGAACCCACAGCAGACAAGAAGAAGCGAGCGCGTCGCGCGCGCAAAGGAAACACTCCCGGTCCTGTCGCTATGAAACCGAAGAAGACATTGTTTGTGGATGAGATTGGAGATTCCTTGATTGATCAGCTCTATGAGACAGCCAAGCGCAACGACGATGATGACAATCTTGCTGCCTCGTCCATTTCCCTCCTAGATCACTTGCGCAGCAACATCACAGCACGTCCGGCAGCCTCTTCCTGTTCGAGCTCAGGAAGCTTTCATACTGTATCTGGTTCTAGTCCCGCGACAAGTGTGAACAGTCATGAACCCCTCCAGGTCACCCCCGCGCAACTACCAAGCAAGCTCGACGTACTGCACCCAACCACGAATTCCCTTCACACGAAAGCAGAAGTCCAAGACCAAGATGCGGTATTCAGACTCGATGATTTCAAAACCGTGATAGCTATTCAACAGATAGCTGCACTACATGGCAGAGTGGCACATATGGGAATCCTCGATCATAGCTACCAATTCTTCGTGAACAAATCAAGGACGGCAGCGTTGTCATTTAAGATCCAGAACGGGGTTGCTGTCATCGGCGGAGATCCATTATGCAATAAAGACGAAATCCCCGAGCTCCTGTCGGAATTCGCAGCCTACCGACAACGACATCATCTCAGCATAGCATTCATGGGGTGCAGCGAGTCCTTCCTCAAAGACTACGCCAAACCAAACGGCTGGACAACAATTCGCTTCGCTACAGAGCGCGTGCTCAACCCCCAGACAAATGAAGTGATCCTCGAGAACAGCGGGAAACGCATCATGACCAAGAGCCGTCAGCTTATGAACAAAAACAAAGGTGGCATCACCATGGGCGTCTATGCCCCTGCCGTGCACGGCATAAACCAAGAACTACAAGCCAGCCTAATCACCGTCTACGATGCCTGGCGCGCCGAGCGAAACGCCTCCGCCAGCCCACAAGCCTTCATAACCGTCTACGACCCCTTCGCCGTCCCCGCCCTGATGACGTTCATATACACCTGCACCCCCGATGGAACAATCAACGGCTTCGCCGCTCTTCGACGACTCGGCTCCGGCGGCTACCACGTCGACCCATACATCGCCGCCCCAGGCAGCGTAAATGGAATCAGCGACCTTCTCCTCATCATGGCAATGGCGCTCCTCAGACGCGCCGGCGTCTCATACCTCGGCCTAGGCGTCGAACCACTCCAATCACTCACTCGCGAAGACGTCAGCGGCATGCCGTGGCCCTGTAAGAAAGTTACACGCGGTCTGTACGGTCATGCATTCCAGCGTCTACCCATCGGAGGCAAAAAGGCATACCATGATAAATTCCGTCCCGACCCAACCCAGGACTCGGATCTTTATCTCGTCTTCCCATCTGGCATACCCAGTCCCCGACACATGCTCGCCATGACCCATATGGCTAACATCAGTTTGCGGAAGATGTTCCGGGCGGATGTTGAGGCGTTTGCGTTGACTCGCAAGTTGAAGGCGGGTGGTGAGGTTGTTATGTCGCTTGGTGGTAAGAAGGAGGATCCGGTGGAACAGTCCGAAAAGGGTAAAGGGTTTGACGACGAGGTTCTTGTGTTCTATTCGCCTTGTGTGCGTTAGAATATATTCTTCTCCTTCTGTTGTTGCCATGCCAGCGATCCTGGACACTACATCATACTCAAGGCGTTCTGTTCTACTTGCTTGGCGGGTGTTCTTGCTGGGATCTTTGTACTTTAGGTTCTCTGAAAAAATTCCTTGTCCGATTGAATCTATGTATCTTCTTTCTGTCTGTGCATTGGAGCCATTCATCCTAATTGGTGTTGGAGTAGTGGGTAGCAATTGTTATTAAGATTTTGTTCTTTTCTGTATAGCAATATCTTTCTTGGGGAATTGAAATACTCGAAATAGATATATGCAGTGAGGAATTTGAGGACTTCATACTCGAGCATATGTTCAATGCCAGTATCAACTCGAAATGTGACTCATAATGTACAACAAAATGCAAAAAGCGATTCCTAACGCGCATCCATAAGACTTGTCCCGCAGCACTCTGTAAACGAGATGATACAATTAACAGATACGACCGAAGAGAAACTCTTTGACGATAGGGGAGCCCGAGAACTCCGGGTTTAAAAGGACACAGCTAAAAGAGTGTGAGAAACAGATCTAGAAAATGAATGCATTGTACTGGAGGTGCGGTGGGATACTGACTTGAGAAAATACTCCAAGCCCACACGCCTTGATTCCAGGAATTTGGGTCGGAATTTATCTGTCATAATAATCGTTATTAGCTTATTGGGTGGCAATATGAAGGGGAAAAGGAGCCACAGGAACATACAGATAACACTCTTCGGCGGCAATGCAGGCAATGCATTCCTCGCATGCGGGAACGAATCAACCAGCCGCTGGCGCAGGTCATCGAACTCGGAGTATCTATAGTAAATCCAAGTATCAGCCGAACATCCTCTCAAACGCGCCCAAAGATGAAAGTGGGGGGTGGGATAAGCAACACACCTCATCCGAACAACAATTGGACCACCCTATACCAGAAAGCATCAATATTAGAAAAAAGCCATCCCAAATACATTCCCCCTCACGAGATCCAAAAACTCACATCAAGAGTCTGAACCGTACAATTCCATACAACATACGACCCAACTCCAGTCATACCGCGCACAACGACATGATCATCGATAGCAACGCTACTCGCCCAGAGCCCCCGACTCGTCTCCGAGTTCGGGTCGGCGGTGTGATCTTCGAGGGTGATGTGCGCCGCGCCATGCAGCGACGACTGCGACACGTGCGAGGCATTGCGCTCGTGTCGGCGCCAGTAGGGGGGCACTACGGCGGAGACGGGGCGGGAGGTTGTCGAGGTTGAGGATGCGGAGCTCTGGAGCGGGCCATTTTGGCTGTAGGTGTTTGTCGTGGTGGGATTATCATAGGTGTTGTCGGTCTCGGTCTCAGGTTGGAGTGCGGGGAAGGGCTGGGTATCTGGGTGTGGGGAGGAGGGGTGTGGCTTAGATGCCGGTCCGGCCTCCTCGGGTGCTGGCTCCATCCATTAGATGCTGTGATGGATAAGGGTTTTTGTGGTCTGTTTGGTGGGATTGATGCTTGTTAGCTTTACTGTTGGGGTTCAATGCATCTGCGTTTGGGGTGGGTGTGGCTCGGTTCGCGGAGGTCTTTTCCCCCCCCATTATGCGGGGTGGCAAGTATAAAATGGTAGGTGGAGGAATCGGGCTATTTTGGACAGGGTTGATGCAAGGATGGGTCGGACTTTGGCATAGTTGCACAAGCGATCCGAGGTGAGACAGACTAACCTTGGGAACTGTATGTGGTGGCAAGTGAGAATGTGAAGTTTGTAGATTAAGTGGTAGACTTAATAAAGAAATTCAATTGGAGTCGATTTGAGACACTGGCGGTCACGGGCTTCGGCTGGTTCGGGTTAGTGGCTTAGCTAAGGCTATCTGGGATATGGAGATACCGAGGAATTGACCAATTCCCTTTTTGATTGACGTCTTTGATTGTATTTCCTCCTTGAGATCTCAGATATGACGAGAATTTCAATCTTGTCTGCTTTTGAACTTGAACTTGGACTTGACACTTTTAAGAATTTCATCCGACTGCTCAAAGCGAAGCTGCACACTAATCCCAATATGGTAAGCGTTGCTTGATTGCCGTTCTCTAGTCTTTAATTCTCTCAACTCAGACTGAGACATGCCACTTTCCTATCTTTGTAAAGTACGGTGTGTTTGCAGTGGATACCGGGGACATAATGACAGATGTGACACACAGTGAGCTGTCCACCTCGGCCGGACAAACGTCGAGATCATCGAGACATCCCCGGATCGACACATCTCAAAGCCAAACCCCTATAGCGGACCCTTCTTTCAATGAATTCACACCTCACTTCCAAAGCAACGGGTATCACTACTGAGTTCGCTTGGCAGGGATTACATTGGGCTTGCCCAGAAATAAAAAAAGAAACAAAAACAATCGCTGCGGTAGAACCGCGAGGGTGGCACTAGTGCGTGCCACCATGCAAACCAACTAGTGCATTCTATACATAGGCAGTTATAGTCCTGTGATTGCCTTATATTTGCTTTATTTTATGAGCTCCCCACTCCTCCCTTGCTGGCGACATTTTTTTTCTCCTCCAGCTACTTGTGCTCCTACACCTGTGCACTGTCAAAGAACAGTCTCTTCCTAGTGGCCTTAGATCATCATCTATCATCTATATCCCTCCTCATTCCTTGCCTTATTCTCGAAAGAGTTTAGGAATCCAAGCTTAGTAGGTTCCAAAACATTGCCTGATTCCAATCCATCTTTCCCCCTTCATTCCATCTGCCCTCGGTATCTATCGCTGTCTATTGCCATCTATACACTTTTGTTCTAGAGCGTGTGTCAGACCATCACTGGCATTCTTGAACTCAAAAACGCTAACACTTGAATCCAGCAGCTATTTGCTGCCAGTTTCTGATCTTTCAACTTCCACCAAGCTGAACCGGCACCATGTTGTCCTTGACCATGTTCATCCTCGCCTCGGCTGCCACTCTAGTCAACAGCCAATTTGACCCGACATCAGTTCCCTATGCTACAAGAGGTTAGTCAATGACCTCTCTCTTACTTGTAAAATCATCACACTAACATGTCACCCTTCCTTCAGAGGCCTGGTGTAACTCCCAAACATCAGCATGTCCCCTCCTCTGCCTGCAACTACCAGGAGCCTCGGGTCCACCAACATCAAACACCTGCTCACCTGTAAGTCTTTCACCTAGCAAGCGTTCCTTGAGGGGAATATCAAAGGACCAACTGACCCCAAATCCCCAGGCCACACTACTCTACTATTGCCTATGCAGCAACAATGTCACCCCCAATGCCACCGAATATTCCCAGACGATCCCCTACTACACCTGCACGGAAACAAACAACCAGTGCGTCCTCAAATGCAACGGCGACTCTACTTGCCAGAATAACTGCAGAGTGCAGAACCCCTGTGGCGCCCAGGATCCCAAGCGTGTGAATGTGACTACTACTACTACTACCGCCAAAGCTGCCACTTCTACTGCATCAGAGACCCCTGTCAATACTCTTGTCAATGGAGCCACTGGTGCTGCTCCACGGATGGCCTCGGTTGATATGAGTCATGTCTACGGGCTTTGTGTTTTGGTCGGTGGGTTTGTTGCCGGTTATGCTACTCTCTTGTAGAGTGTAATGGTCGAGACATTTTCGGCTCGCCCTGGGGCCTATGATTCAAGAGCCAATTGGGTTATTTGGATAATGAAACTCGGAGTTGAGGTTGTTCTTGTTCGAGACTTTACTAATATTGGCTAGTCTTAAGTTGATTTTTTGGGTTTGCATTTTGTGGCTGCATTAGCATTGAGCGTTTGCTTTCTTTCCATCTTGCTCGTCATCTTATGGAGTAATCTACTGCTGGCCACTCATTCACCGCTTTTTTTTCAACATTGCCTACATTGGCAGTGTATTTTGCCATAGATCTTTATTCAACCTTATTTAATACACTCATAATCGAGTCTCCAAGTACTGAATCAAAACGCATTTATGGGTCTCAATCACCGTCAGGCTCAATGGACCTTTCATCCTCATCAATCCTACATCTTTGCCCGCACCTTCGTGCTATCCATCCGCTGCCCTTCATCATCTTGCTCTGCAACCTCCAAAACTGGGAACTTGGCCGGCATAATCCGCCGCGGCGTAGCTCCTGGGATTACAGAGTATTTAGAAAAGTCCGAGACTCCACATTTCTCTCGGAGGAAGTCCTCATCTGTATCTAGTAGCCCGTTCACTACATGATGTGGGGCACGAAGCATGGCCAAAACAGCGTCTGAGAATACTGTCTGTTGCAGCGTGTCAGCATTGAGAGACCAGAAAAAGTCGTTAGTATAATGAATCCAGAACTGGACATACCGGCTTCCTCAAATCCTTTTTGTGGGATGTGTCAGATCCTTTGTTATACTCTGTAGCAGTTGATTCAATCGACTGAAAGTACTCCGTAATGCAGTCAGCAATCCCCTCACAGACTCCAGCTCAAGATAAAACCAAGACCAAGACACCTACCGATGCAGGCCAGATACTCGTCACCGCCATTTCATTTCGGCCTTGACGGACAAAATCCACGGCCAGGCCTTTGACCAAGACACTCATGCCGACTTTGCCTACATACAACACATCACAAATTAACAGATGTAGTCAAAAGACTCCATGTCGACCCCAGCTTCCTAAAGTCCCAGATCAAAGACATAAACTCACCCATCGCATAAGCAGTCTTCCCCCTAAAGAACCTCGAATAAATAGGCGGCGAAACAACAACAATGCGCCCTTTCCAACCCGCTTTCTCAAAGAAAGGCAAAGCAGCCTGAACAGTCGCATACAATCCCTCGGGGTTCACCTGCTGCATAAGCTTAAACCGCTTTAGAGGCGTATTCTCCACAGACGACCACCAGATCGCGCCGGAGTTGTACACGAGTACATCGAGCCTACCGAAGATATATACCGTATCTTCGACAGCACGCTGGATCTGCACGGCGTCGCGCACGTCAACGGCGACCGTTGCCACGTGCCCGCCCGCTTCGCGGATCTCGCACTCTACAGTATTAATGGTAGACTGCGGTGAGTTCGGGTCTGGTGGGAATGGGGTCACTGTTGATGCGTCCGATGTTGTTTTTGCGGATAGCATTACTAGGTTTGAGGTTAGTCTCGATGATCTTGATGATACATGTGAGATTGCATGTGGCTGTACCAGCGTAGCCGTTCTTTGCTAGGTCAATGGCGATCTGGCGCCCAATTCCTCGTGATGCGCCTATAATTAGGGCGACTTGCTGTGGTTGGGACATTTTGACGGCTTGGGTGAGGTATTTGGTTTTGATTAGACTTACTTCATATATATTTCGGCGTCTGTGATTACTGAATGCCGAGCTTTGTCGATTATATTTCTGTTTATGCAGTCGACAAAGACAAGGATTATAATCAAAATACTCGGGTCTCTGGCCGCTTTTATATACCCGAATGGCTGGAAAGATGTTTAATTTCCTGATTACTCAAGTTCCGAGGTACAGACATCCAAGTCCACTCCACGAGCCTGGAGAACATTTAGCGCCTCAGACACCCCAATTAGTATCCAATCCCAAATAGTAATCTACAACAAGTTTTCTATTTCTCAATGCCTCCATTACATGCTGCCTGATGGTCAGAAGACTCCTATGGTAGCATGTCCAGGCAATCAAACGGCCCAATGGAGATATATTGTTACGAATTGAGCAAGCAGCAGTTTCCCAAGTCGTTCTAGCCGTTGTGTTTTTTATTGGTCCATGAAGCAAGAGATGAAAAGAAGGTTTTGATTACTCTCAGAGAATCACATTGTCTTTGCTCGTTCATCGTGTTCATCAAAGGAACTTCTGGATGGCGGTATATTAGGCGGTTGGATTCTGCCAGATAATCACCCATCACAATGATCGACTGACTGATTGTCACCCACCTGTTGTGCTCTCTGCCATAAACAGCATATTGTTCTTAGCGTGCAAGCTAGTTGCTGTCTTTCTTTGCTGAAAAATTAGCTTGTTTATCAAGCCCCAGTTCTTTGACACAATTTGCCAGTGCTACTTCTCCCCGCAACCCGCAACGCATCATCTGAACAGCCCGACAATATGGACACCACGCTTCCAGATGCATCTGGTCTGTCTCGGGCAGATATGGATACTGCAGCTCTGGAAGCTACTACAGCTATTACTACTCCCCGAGCAAGAGTACTAGTGAAAGTCGAAGGTATGTTAACCCCGGCGCGGGGCTAGATTTCCGAAGATGTTTGTGACCGAGCAACGCTGATATGCTTAATCCGGCAGAGCCCCCCAAATTTGACCTCGATACTTATATTGCAAACTACACTGGTGGGTAAACTTTCTTCTCTTCCGGCAGACTTCATATTCTCATGCATCACCAGGGCGCACCCGCTACGACCGCCTTTACCTCATCGGCACATGCTCCCCATTGCTTTCGACCGATGCCCTCAAGGCAGCCATCGCCGAAGCCAGAACCAGCAAAGACGTTTCGAGATACGAGAGGGCGGTCCGCGCGCTGGCGGAAGTAGCTCCGAACGACCCTGATGCTTCTCTTGACGCCGCCTGGGTCCAGGAAACCAATCGATACGTACAGACTCAGACTGAGCGATTGGAACATGAGCTTCGGGGATACAAAAACAATTTGATTAAAGAGAGCATCCGAGTAAGGATTGGAAATATTTTGCTCGGTGATGTTTGACACTGACCTCTCTAGATGGGCCACGAGGATTTGGGCAATCATCATTACGAGACTGGTGACCTGGCTGCTGCCTCGAAGGCTTACTCTCGCATGAGAGACTTCTGCACCACCCCGAACCACATCACTTCCATGCTTTTCAAGATGGTCAACGTCGCTACCGAACGTGGTGACTGGATGTCGGTGCAGTCAAATGTGAACCGACTGCGCAACTCTCAGTCAAAGCCAGAGGACGCGGCCAAAAACCTATCCAAAATCTCAGCCGCTTCAGCTTTGTCACAGATGCACCAAGGCTCGTACCTCGAAGCAGCAAAATCCTTCTTGTCTGTCCCACCGGAACTGGGCGACACCTACAATGAAGTCATCTCCCCCAACGATGTCGCCGTCTACGGTGGTCTGTGTGCTCTCGCATCCATGAACCGCGACGAGCTGCAGAAAAACGTGCTCGACAGCCAAAATTTCCGCACTTTCCTCGAACTCGAGCCTCATATCCGCCGTGCCATCGCTTTCTTCTGCAACTTCAAGTTCCGCCAATGCCTTGACATCCTCGAAGCTTATCGCCCTGACTACTTACTTGACATTCACCTTCAACGTCACATCCCCCAATTGTATAAACGCATCCGCACCAAATCCATCGAGCAGTACATGATTCCGTTCAGCCGTGTCACACTCGACTCTATGGCGAAGATCTTTGCCCCTGCAGTCGTTGGCGGCGAAGCGCGTCCTACGGATATTTCCTCGCCGTTCGTGCAAGAACTGGTTGGTCTCATTCAGGATGGCGTGCTCAACACCCGCATCGACCTCGAGAAGGGATTGCTAGTGTCTAACCAGATCGACCTACGGGCAGAGGTGCAGCGTACCACGTTGGAGAGCATGCGCGAATTCAACGAGGAGGCCCATTGGCGGATTCTGCATACCGCCTTTTTCCAAGCAGGACTAGAGATCAAGCCCGAAAAGACCGACGGGCCTGGACTAGGAAAGGGTTCACAGTTTCTTCGAGGTCCGGGTAGGGATTAATTGATGGAGACAGGACCGACCCCCCTCGACTCCAGGCGATCCGGGCGCATGAATGATGACGAATGAGATAATACCCCGATGCTTCAGCTGCGATTGCAACTGCAATGCAGATACTGCATGGCTTACAGAAATCAATTCAATTCTCAGTTAGCTCTTCCTGCAGGTAGACGACGTCTACTTTTACACAACCAATAATAGTAGAGCCCATAAACAACATGGAACATCGCACAAACTGCTCTCTTTGGAATGATCACCGGGTAGCTGAAAACTTCTTATTCTCACCTTGTCCGACCATCGACAGGATATCAATCCCGCCGATTCAATCCGGTTATTAGTCCTCCGTGCAACACGATGACCTGGCTAGCGGCACACTTCGAGTTTTGAGAAATAGACAGAGCACCTGTACTAAGAAGGCACCCAAAACACTCTAGGTGTCCATAGAGGTAAAGCCATTCGGAAAAAAAGATTTAAAGATCAACTAGGGCTCGGCCTCCTGCATGGGATAATCTCTCCAAGGAGAGATCTTATTACCGCCTTTTCTACCGCCTTAAAGGACACTCTCTTTGTCTCTTTACCCTACAAATTGTCATTTTTCAAATGATGTCTACCTTTTCCTCGTCATCTCTCAGTTCATCATCATTCGGGCCATCGAGCCTCCATATATAGTCATCATCAATGACCGAGCTTGCCTGATGAGTTGAACTAGCCCAGGGGAAGCAACAAGCATTCCGGCTTGGACAATAGCACCTCCTGGGCGAGTACGCTAAAATGTTCCGGTCCGCTCGTTCAAACCCACGGCATGGTCTTCCAACCTGCCATCCGTGTTGACCTCCTGTTGTCCTCATCGCTGCCTTTAGTGCCCAACAAAGTTGAACCTCAGAGACATGAGCTCCAATGCTGCTGGGATAAAGGAAAACGGACTGGCGATGTATCCATCCCCTCGGAAGCGAACACTGTCACCAAGGTGGTGCATAATTTCACCGCTCAAAAATGCCAACCGGTGTTAAACATTTATACCGGCCTAGCTTACAGGGTGCCGATTCCCAAGCAACCGAGCTAGAGCTGTTGTACGCCCCCCACCACACCCCC
>KZ108115.1:272365-336081 GCA_002116305.1 Penicillium italicum | reverse complement strand
TTTAATAAGACTACCTCTCTCTTTAGTAAAACTATACCCCTTTCCTAAATAAGACTACCTCTCTCTTTAGTAAAACTATACCCCTCTCCTTAATAAGAGTATCTCTCTCTTTAGTATAACTACCTCTCTCTTTAATAAGACTACCTCTCTCTTTAGTAAAATTACCTCTCTCTTTAATAAAACTATACCCCTCTCCTTAATAAGACTACCTCTCTCTTTAATAAAACTATCTCTCTCTTTAATAAAACTACCTCTCTCTTTAGTAAAACTCCCTCTCTATTTAGTAAAACTCTCTCTCTCTTTAGTAAAACTATACCCTTTATTAATAATACTCCTCTTTCTCTAATAGGACTACCTATCTTATTTTATATTAGTAGGACTTTACTATATACTAAGTAGTATACTAATTACTATATTAAGTATCTTATAAAAGAGTGAGCTAAATAGAAAGTAAATTATACTTAATTAAACTATATATATCCCTATATAGTAGTGATTATCTTAATATATAACTTAGGTAACTTTTAAATTCCCTATTACCTAATAAGTTATATTAAGAATAGTAGTAGTAAATAATTAAGTAGATTATATTAGTAAGATAGTTACTTATTACTAGGGTATAGTAAGGAGGTAGGCCGCGCTATGCGCGGCCTAAGACCTTGTACTAGGTAGATAATAATGATAATGATGATGATGATGATGAATTTATTGACCCGATTTAGCTCGCTATTACATATATGCTGCTATGCGGGGTTTGCGTCCTAGAGCCCGCTCCCGATGATAAATGGTGGTGCATTCCTAGTATATAAATCTACCCTATAGATAGGACTCGATTTCTCGAGGTCCTGCTACCTGAAAAGTAAGGCTATAAACCGGCCGGCGTAATGCAAATAAGATAAAAGAAATTAAATGTAACGAAAGCAGCTATCTGCCTAGTGTAGATGGTTTCCTATAGTCCCTATAGGCGTAGAGTGTCCCCTTCCTTTCTATAATATACCTTTTACTCCCTTACTCCTTTATCTCTCCCCTCTCTCTATCTAGCTCCCTGAGTTACTAAGTCCCTATATCACTAGGACTGCCAGGTTCGCTTTACTTACTATATCACTCTGGTTGATCATATATAAATAGGTTCGGATTATGGCGCTATACCTTATTATCTTTGTTAGTAGTGTACGTTATTCTCTATATATATTGGTATGAGGTGACCTCGGCGGACCTAGCGCCCGGCCACTGTTTTATGCTTCCTATATCTCTAACACTCATAGTGTTTTGGTTTTGTTATATTATTAGATCTCGATAATCCTTAATCGGATCATAATAGTCCTTGATCGGATCATGATCCTTGTCCCCTGCCCCCTTCTCCCTACCTATGGCGACTAAGTGAAAAAACAACTCTTTTTACCTAGATTTAATTTTTATTCTATCTCGCTAACTAAGGGCCTATAGGCTCTTAAAATTAGTTTATATTCTTTCTAACTTCCGGCTCTATCTTTTAAGCCTATTTTTATAGGGATTAAAGGATAGCTATCGCTAGTAGTAGAAGAAAACCGAATTTACCCCCTAAAACTAAGTTTTTAAAAGCCCCTAAGAAACTATATAACCACTTTAGTACTATAGAGGAGCTCGCTTAGAGTGCTAGAGAGGTACTAAAAATAATGGAAAATGACGGAAGAGGTAAGATATATATTATCAATTTTATTAAATCCGTTAAGTAATACGTATTAAACTCCCTAAAGGGGGATAAACTATAGGTTTAGGTTATAGACAAGGTATAATAGGCACTTAAACGACTTAACTAGTATATAGATAGTATTAAAAAAGCTACGACAGCAATTAAAGCGATAGTAATAATACCGTCTATATAAACTATAAGTACGAACGACTCGGCGGCCTTCTAGGTACGGCTCTAGAAATGGGGATAGGGAACCGGCTTTAGCCCCCCCCTATCTCTCCCGATAAGTAATGGATTATCCTTAATTAGGGTTTCGCTAGCTAAGCTCTACAAAGATTAGGAGATTATCGTTAAGGTTCGTGATAGCGATACCTATAAGACCCTCCGCTAGCGTATACTAAGGGAAATCGTTAAGTAGGCTAAGAGGATATAGGAATAAGCTACCTAGAGGAAAGCTAGTACTCCCCTTAGTAGTAGCTACTACTTCTTAGCGGCGAAGGTTCTCCCCTCTAGAGATATGAAGATAACGGCGAATAGCGCTTCTAGTACGGAGTTACTACGAAAGTATGCTAACGGCTAGTTAAAGTCATTCGGCCCGGCGGTATATATTAGGAAGCCGATATAGGGGGTAGTAGCGCGTGGCGTCGATACGAAGACGATGCTACTTATACCGGAATTGATAGTGGGGATAGCGAAGGAGCTAGTACGCTAGAATAGCTACTCCTAGGGTGATTCCGACTTTAGGAGAGAAGTTAAAGTCCTCTACCTTAGCTAGCTAGTTAAACCTAGTAAGCGTTATAAAGGCTCTATCGTTATTAAGTTTACCGATCTAGTAGTTATAAACCAAGCGATCACGTAGGGTACGCTCTAGTAGTACTAAGTATACTAAACTACCTACTTCTACTAAGAAGGATATTCGAAATTATACCTAAAATGTTAGAAACTAGGATATGTATACTTATAGTGTTTAAACGAGTATTAGTGCGGCTACTATACGAAGTAATACCCGACCTAGGAGTATACTAAGTAAGGTAACGTCGTCGAAGTGAAATACGCTAATTATAGCGGAGGCTATAGGCTAATAAGCGATACTTATGAAGTGAGAATGGTAGCGAAGGAAGGGGTAAGACTAGTACTAGCTAATAGCCCTCTATTCCACTATATACCACTCTACTTCTAGTAAAGGGAGACTATAAAGGGTAGTACTACTACCTCCTAGTCCTAATAGGGACTTGATACCTTAATCTACGCGCTGTAGTAAGCTATATAGCGTACGACAATATATTAGATAGTACCTATATCAAATCGGATAGCATCTATATCGCATCCGATAGAGAACGTATCGCATCCGATAGAGAACGTGCCGTATCCGATAAAGGATATAACCTAGTAAGTGGCGAAAGCGTTGTAGTAGATGATACTAACGTTAATAGCTCTTATAAAGACTAAGATAAGTACCCGCTTCCTAATACCTATATTAAGCGAGATTCGGAGGATATATATAAAGGTTAGGGTAGAGAAGCCTTAGCGGAGAAAGGAGCCTAGCCACGTTATAAGAACTAGATTAAGAATATTAGAGGATGATAATCTACCTACTATACTAGAGGAACTTACTAAAACTACCCTGGTAGTAAGCTAGTTAGCTTGATCTTTAAGGTTATAAAACTAAGAGATTATATAATTTATGATAGATCCTAAGAAGTAGCTCTAGATATTATATAAGAAAAGGAGGATAATAGTACTAGCTGATAATATGGCGGAAGACTATGTTATAGAAGAGTAACCCTAAACGATATAGTAATACTAACTGGTACGATATAAAGCTGTCGAGGTTAAAGATAATAAGGATACGGAAGATGAATTCTACGATACGTCGGAGTATAGCGATAATCTAGGAACGGATACTAACGATACCATCTTATCTTAATAAATTACTTCTAAATAATTTAATATAACGTATATAACGCCTATCTAGTCATAGCGTCATTTTTACTAGATAAAGTAGTCTAGAAAGCGGATATGATTACGATCTAGGAACCCTAGATCAACTCTTAATTAGCGATAACCCACTACCTAAATAAGGCTACCTACTAACTAGTCTTCCTAAAGGAGTTAGAAGGTAAGCGAGTGAGGGTCTATCTATTCGTATCGAAACGGATCGATCTAGGCTCTTAGTTATATAAAATGGTATCGAAAGGATACTAGCTACTAAAACTATAGAGGAACTACTATCACTTAGATAGATAGACCGACCTCTTTATATATAATATATATAATAATGACGAGGGTAAAACGGTCGAAAAGCTTAATAGAGAGCTTGCTTAGTGATTATATACGGAATATATCCTGATCGGGGATATAAACCTATACCACCCGATATAGAGCGGGATAGGTCCTAAAGCGAAAGCGAGCGTAGTAGCAGAGAGACTTCTAGATATCGTAGGGACTTATAACCTATTATTAATAATAGAGGCTAGATTACCGATATAGTGAAGAAACGAATAGGAATCAGTCTTAGATCTCACTTTTATTAGTGATATACTAGTAGAAAGGGTGGTTAAATACCGGATTAGGAGCGATTATAGCTTAGACTACTACCTAGTAGTAATAATAGTCGATATTATTACCCCGCTATATAAGCCACTAAAGAGGAGAAACTAGAAGGCTATAGATAATAAGAAGCTAATAGAATTCATTAAGCGATAACTTACTAACACTAGTACTACTACCACCACTACCAATACTACTACCAACCCTAAAAACCTTATAACAGCCGATAATATAGAAGCTAAGTACTAGGCATTTATCAAAATCATTAACGATATAGTCAATATCTTAATACTATAGGCGATCCCTTCGTAGTAGGCGAATCCCAGCTTGATACTAGAGTGTTAGGAAGTAGTTAAAGAAGTTCGATAACTCCGCTATCGATACGAACGGATAGGGGACCCTTACAATAAAGAGCTATATAAAGCGGCACGAAACC
Source organism: Penicillium italicum (assembly GCA_002116305.1). Lineage (NCBI taxonomy): Eukaryota > Fungi > Ascomycota > Eurotiomycetes > Eurotiales > Aspergillaceae > Penicillium > Penicillium italicum. The sequence continues at coordinate 331,423 of KZ108115.1, read as the reverse complement.
AGAAGACCTAGCTAATTAAGATCGCACTCTATCGATACCACCGCCGTAAGGTATAGGAGGTTATTAAGGAGGGTCCTAGCGGTATATAGAGGATAAGTAAATAGGTAAGATACCGGTAAGGGGTATATAACTAGGGGGTCACACCGTTAATCAAGATACTAGGGAGACTAGCAGAAACAGTCGAAGAGAAAGTAGCTACTTTCTAGGAGGCTTTCTTCCTAGTACCGCTACCGGTAGATCTCTCTAATATCAATCCGATAGAGCCTAATCATAATCCGACAGAGATCAATCATGATCCGATAGCTATCTACTTCCTAGAGATTACACACTAAGAGATCGAATAGGTAGTTAAAGCATCGCTACTAGATAAAGCGCTAGGGGAGGATAGCCTTCTGAACTCCCTATGGTATAAGCTTATCGAGATACTAGTAGTACTCGATACTATCTCTTAAATTTATAACGCTTACGTACGGCTTAGTACCAATCTAACATACTTCTAGAAATTCATTATAGTGGTACTACGTAAGGCTGGTAAGCGTGACTACTAGCTTATAAAGTCATACCGGCTAGTTACGCTTCTTAATATACTTAGTAAGTTCCTCGAGGCAGTGGTTACTCGGCGAATTAGCTACGTAGTAGAAACATATAAACTACTTCCAGATACCTATTTCGGTAGGAGAAAGGGGATCTTAGTCGACCATACTATCTAGTCGATCATCGGCCGGATATAAAGAGCGTAGGGGAATAGTAAGATAGTAAGTATACTACTACTTGATATCTCCGGAGCGTACGATAACGTTTCTTATAAGAGGCTACTCTACAACCTACGAAAAAGGGGACTAGGCTAGCTTATACCTTAGGTAAAAGCATTCCTTATATCGCGGAGTATAAGGATCTATATACTAGAAGGGGTATTAGCGAATATCCTAATACTAACTAGTATCCTATAGGGGTTACCTCTCTCCCTAATCCTTTACCTAATCTATAATATAGATCTGGTCGAGGGCTATAAGGGCGTAAAGATAAGTAGATAGGTTAACGACGTTACCTTTATTATTATTAGGAAGAACGAGTATAAAACCATCTCGAAGCTAGAAAAGGTATGCTAATATACCGATACCTAGGTAGCTAGACATACCTTAGTATTCGATCCTAAGAAGTACGCCCTTATATACTTTATTAAGCCTAGCGAAGAAGAAGGGCATATACCACTAGCACTATAGAGTACCATAGTATAGGCTACCACAATAGCGGAGCGGTACCTTAGGGTCTGGCTAGACCTAGGGTTAACTTTCTAGTACCACCAGTAGTAAATACTTGCTAAGGCTAGCGTTAGCTTATAAGCACTAAGAGGATTAGCTAGCTCTATATAGGGAGCATCTCTCTCTACTATACGCGCTATCTACCAAGCAGTGATGATTCCATAGATGCTCTTCGGAGTAGCTACCTGGTATTCACCCCTTACTACTACACTAAGAGAGAGAAGCTATATAAAGTAGTTCGTAAGCATATAGTCGAAAGTAGTATGTTTGATAAGCGGTACTTTTAAGATAACTACCAGGGAGGCATTGGACGTTGAACTATATTTACTACCTATATAGTAGTAGCTTGACCGGCTAGTCTAGTTAACTACCATTCGTATACGTATAGGCCTAGTATATATAGTGCTGAAGACAATGCTAAAAGAGAGAGGATATATATAAAAGTAGAGGGGGGGATAGATACCAATAGAAGCTCAGTCCTAGAAGAAGGGTGGATACCTTACCGACCTAAGAACTTTAGAAGGCGACTAGGAGAGTAGGAAGGTATATATCTAGGCGCTATAGACCAAGCCCCTAAAGGTATATATTAAGGAGAGAGAGTAAGTAAGAAAGACATACGAAAGGATTAAGAACTAACTATATACGCCAGTACGACTATATATAGATAGGAGTGGGTACTAGGGCGGTATTGGTATAGCGGTATATCCGGCATACCTAGGCACCTAACATAACACCAGACTATGTAACATAGGGACCGACGACGATACCACTATATATGCTACCGAGCTACGTGCTATTAAGATAGTACTAGAAGTCATCAAAGAGAGATTTATTAATGGGTAGTAGTAGGACTACCTAGCCAGGAGTAGTGTGGTTATCTTCACGGATAACCAAGCAGCGCTTAGAGCTATCTAAAACCCGCGAATACCATCCGGCTAGGTATATCTTAAAGGATGTCTCCGGCTACTAGAATGGTATAGTGATAAGATCGAGGTAGAACTACGCTAGGTCCCCGCATATGAAGGCATTCTAGGGAATAAGACTGCCGACATATATATAAAGGAAGTAGCTACTACCACCGAGACTAACATTCATAGTACTAATACCAATACCAACACTAATACTAATACCAATAATAACACTAATACCAATACCGACACTAATTCTAACACCATTATCAACTATAACCGACTTATCCGGCTTACCGCCGTAGCGAGTAAGAGTATGAAGCGAGAATCGACGATTGCGTGGGAGAAGGCATAGATAAAGGGAGGATCGAGGAGGATAGCGAGGAGGATAAGGAGGATAATCGAGGCACTAAGCAAGTCAAATTTAACTTATTAGAAGGGCCTACGGAAAGTAATAATATCAGTTTTAATCTAACTCTATATAGGTATTATCGGACTTACCAAATACGTATCCAAAATCAAGCGAAAAGACTTACCGCACTATCAATATAACTTAGGAAACTAGAGTATAAAGCACGTCTTACTAGAATGTCCGCTTCTAGAGGAACTGCGGTCGGAGATAGTAGAGGAATTATACGAAGCGGGGGTATCGACGACGCTTAGGGAATAAGTAATGTTAACGGAAGGGAAGGTAGCACCGATCGTGGTAAAGTTTATGATCGCTTCGGGACTCCTAGGATAGTTTTAGTTAGTGGACTCGGTCGCCATAGGTAGGGAGAAGGGGGCAAGGGATAAAGATCATCAAGATCTAATAATATAATAAAACCAAAATATTACTAGTATCGGAGACATAGGAAGCATAACATAGTGGCTAGGCGCTAGGTCCGCCGAGGTCACCTTATACCAATAACACACATAGAGAACAACGTACGCTACTGATAAAGACGACGAGGTATAGCGCCACGACCTAAACCTATTTATATATAATCTACCGGAGTGATATAGTAAGCAGACCTGGCAGTCCTAGTGATATAGGGACTCGGTAACTTGGGGAGCTAAATGGAGAGAGGGGCGAGATAAAGAAGTAAGGGAGTGAAAGGTGCATTACAGAGAGGAAGGGGACACTCTACGCCCACGGGGACTGTAGGAAACCATCTCTGCACTAGGCAGATAGCTACTTTCGTTATATTTAATTTCTTTTGTCTTATTTGTATTACGCCGGCCGGTTTGTGGCCTTACTTTTCAGGTGGCAGGACCTCGAGAAATCGAGTCCTGCTTATAGGGTGGTGCATACTGGGAATGTACCACCATTTATCGTTGGGAGCGGGCTCTAGGACGCAACCCCCGCATAGCAGCATGTATGTAATAGCGAGCTAAATCGGGTCAATGAATTCATCATCATCATCATCATCATATGGCGACCGAGTCCACTAACTAAAACTGTCCTAGGAGTCCCGATACTATTATGAACTTTGCCACGATCGGCGCCGCTTTCACTTCTATTAACATTACTCGTTCCCCAAGCGTCGTTAACACCCCCGCTTTATATAATTCCTCTACTATCTCCGACCGTAGTTCTTCGAGAAGCGGGTACTCTAGTAAAACGTGCTTTATACTCTGGTTTCCTAAGTCATATTGATAGTGTGGTAAATCCTTTCGCTTGATTTTAGATAGGTATTTAGTAAGTCCGATGATACCTATGCGGAGTTGGATTAAAACTGATATTATCGCTTTCCGTAGGCCCTTCTAATAAGTTAAATTTAACTTGCTTAGCGCCTTAATCATCTTCCTTGTCCTCCTTACTATCCTCCTCGATCCTCCCTTTATCTATGCCTTCTCCCACGCGATCGTCGATTCTTGCTTTATACTCTTACTCGCTACAGTGGTAAGCCGGATAAATCGGTTATGGTTAATAATGGTAGTGTTAGTGTTAGCCTTAGTATTAGCATTAGTATTAGTATTAGTGTTAGTATTAGTGTTAGTATTGGTATTAGTATTAGTATTGGTATCGGTATCATGAATATTAGTCTCGTTGGTGGTAGCTGAGACGGTGCCAGGCTACAGATACAACCAAACCAACTGGTGAAAGGTAGGTGCTTGGTCTATTCGGAATCTTATTGATAGAGAATGGGATAGGCCCGGTACCTGGCACTATATATATATCTCTCCTCTCCGTTTGCCTTCGGTGGCCGGCATACTAACAGACCTAATTAGGCTACCGCTAGGACTCGCCCGTTTACTTATCTCACTCTATCTACCAACCCCTATGCTAGGGGAGCCCCGAAGTCGGGTAGGGGTATAGGGCGATATCCGTTGGACGTGGCTATACTACGTAACGGAAGAGTGCTATATATTCTAACGATATAGGGGTTAATTCCCGCTCGCCCCGCCTTACCGCTTCTTCCTACACTTCCTTCGCAATCCGTGCTACCTCGCTAGCATAGGGCCGCTCTAGGGGTGGTATTAGCTTATCGTCGACTTCGGCTGGTTCGGTATTATCGGTCAAGTCTACTACGTTAACTAGCGGGGCGAAGAGCGCCGGCCACTATCCTTCGTCCTTTACGTCTAGGCTGAGTACTAAGGCTATAGTAAACTAAACGCGGTCCTCTAGCTACGCTAATAGCGTCGCCCTAACTACCGCTACTATTATAAGGAGACCTCGGAGCGTCTTATTACCCCCCTACGAAATCGGGTAACTGCCCTTAGTTACGTTAACGTAGGCTAGTTCGCTTAGTTACCTTTCTAGTAGTATAGGGCTATTATCGTCCTTATTTGGCCGCTAGAATTCGTCTCGGTTGGCGTGCTCTATCTAATAGAGTAGATTCATAGGAGGCCCTGCCTTATTTAGCTCCCTTTAGTGGAATTCTATAAGCTTTTTAGGTGAATTAGTAAAGTTCGATGCCGGGTACCAGTCTAGATCGTTGTTATATCCTATCTATTTGATACGGTATTAAAGTTTGTTGGCGCGAACCCTACTGGTAAGGATTTCTTCGACCTCGTATTCGATATGGTTATTTATAACTACTAGTGGTAGTAGGTCTGTGTAAAGAATACTAGGATTTCAGGCTAGTACCTGTCGACCAGGCGGGTTGAACAACAGTGGTAGGGAAGTGTATTGTATTCTTCATGCAGAAACTGATACTTGCTAGGAAGGACTTTCCTGGAGATTCCAACATGAGGATATCTTCATGGAGTCGTGGGTGTAACTATGACGATACTGCTCCATACTTCTTTCATGGAGTGTAGTGGTCATAACTCCGCAAGCACAAAGAACGATATACATAGATCCTGAGGTACTAATGATGGCCTTAGGTTGTTAAGGATTCTATCCTTTACAATTATCTCCCCTTCTATGTATGATGATGATGATGATGATGATGAATTCATTGACCCGATTTAGCTCGCTATTATATACATGCTGCTATGCGGGGGTTGCGTCCCAGAGCCCGCTCCCGACGACAAATGGTAGTGCATTCCCAGTGTGCAAATCCACCCTGTAGACAGGACTCGATCCCTCGAGGTCCTGCCACCTGAAAAGTAAGGCCACAAACCGGCCGGCGTAATGCAAACAAGACAAAAGAAATAAATGTAACGAAAGCAGCCATCTGCCCAGTACAGATGGTTTCCCGCCCCCGCGAGCGCCGAGTGTCCCCTTCCTCTCTGCAATGCACCTTTCACTCCCTCACTTCTTCATCTCTCCCCTCTCCCCATTTGGCTCCCCGAGTCACCGAGTCCCTGTATCACCAGGACCGCCAGGTTTGCTTTGCTTGCTGCATCACTCCGGCAGATCATACCCGAACAGGTTCGGATCGTGGCGCCATGCCTCGTCGTCTTCGTCGGCAGCGTACGTCGTTCTCCATGTGTGTTGTTGGTGTGAGGTGACCTCGGCGGACCTAGCGCCCGGCCACTGTGTTGTGCTTCCTATGTCTCCGACACTCGCAGTGTTTTGGTTTTGTTGTATTGTTAGATCTTGATGATCTCCGTCCCCCGCCCCCTTCTCCCTACCCATGGCGACCGAGTCCACTGACTGAAACTGTCCCAGGAGTCCCGATGCGATCATGAACTTTGCCACGATCGGCGCCGCTTTCACTTCTGTCAACATTGCTTGTTCTCCAAGCGTGGTCGACACCCCCTCCGCGAACAATTCCTCCACCATCTCCGACCGCAGTTCTTCGAGAAGCGGACACTCCAGCAAAACGTGCTTCACACTCTGGTTTCCCAAGTCACATTGACAGCATGGTGAGTCTCTTCGCTTGATTTTGGATAGGTATTCAGCAAGTCCGATGATACCTGTGCGGAGTTGGATCAAAACTGATGTTGTCGCTTTCCGCAGGCCCTTCCAATAAGTCAAATTTGACTTGCTCGGTGCCTCGATCATCCTCCTTGTCCTCCTCGCCGTCCTCCTCGATCCTCCCTTCGTCCATGCCTTCTCCCACGCGATCGTCGATTCTCGCTTCACACTCTTGCTCGCTGCGGCGGCAAGCCGGATAAATCGGTTGTGGTTGACAATGGTGGTGTTGGTGTTGGCATTGGTGTTGGCATTGGTGTTAGCATTGGTGTTGGCATTAGTGTTGGCATTGACGTTGGCGTTGGTGTTGGCGGTATCATGGATGTTAGTCTCGGTGGTGGTAGCTGCTTCCTTTGCATACATGTCGGCAGTCTCATTCCCCGGAATGCCTTCATGTGCGGGGACCCAGCGTAGTTCCACCTGGACCTTATTATTGCACCATTCCAGCAGCCGGAGACATCCTTTAAGATATACCTGGCCAGATGGCATTCTCGGGTTCTGGATGGCTCTGAGCGCTGCCTGGTTATCTGTAAAGATGACCGCGCCGCTCCCCGCCAAGCAGTCCTGCCACTGCTTGTCAGTGAATCTCTCTTTGATGACTTCTAATGCCATCTCAATAGCGCGCAGCTCCGCGGCGTACACCGTCGTGTCGTCGTCGGTCCCCATGTTACACAGCCTGGCTTCATTCCGACTATACGGGTATGCTGGGTACACTGCGGCCCCAATGCCGCCTTGATACCCGCTCCCATCGGTATAGAGCCTTGCCGGTGCATAGAGCTGTTCGGTGATTCGCTTATGTGTGTTTCTTGCTTGCTCTCTCTCCTCGATATATACCTTTGGTGGCTTACTCCATGGTGCCTGGATGTATGCCTTCCTACTCTCCTAAGTGCTCGCCAAAGACCCTGGGAGTGTGGTAAGGCAGCCACCCTTCTTCCAGGTTTGGGCCTCTATCGGTGTGTACCCTCCCCTATGCCTTTGCATGTATCCTCTCTCTACCAGCATTGTTTTCGGCACTGCGTATGCCGGGCCTATACGTATACGAATAGCAGTCAACTGGACTAGCCGGTTAAGCTGCTGCTGCATAGGTAGCAAATGCAGTTCGATGTCCAGTGCTTCTCTGGCAGTTGTTTTGAAGGCACCGCTCATTAAACACGCTGCCCTTGACTGGATGTTCGCAAATTGTTTCACGTAGCTTCGTTCTCTTAGTGTGCTGGTCAGCGGTGAGTGCCAGGCAGCCACTCCGAAAAGCATCTGCGGAATCATTACTGCTTGGTAGATAGCACGCATGGCGGAGAGAGATGCCCCCCAAGTAGACCCAGTCAGCCCCCGTAGCGCTTGCAAACTGACCCCTGCCTTAGCAAGCAATTGCTGCCGGTGGTACTGGAAAGTCAACCCTGGGTCTAGCCAGACCCCAAGATACCGCTCTGCCGTTGTGGTAGCCTGTACAGTAGTGCTCTGTAGTACTAATGGTGTATGCTCCTCCCCCCTAGATTCCGGGTTGACAAAGTGTATAAGAGCGTACTTCTTGGGATCGAATACCGAAGCATGCCTGGCTGCCCAGGTATCGGCGTGCTAGTATGCTTTTTGCAATTTCGAGATATTTTCTTGTTCGCTCCTCCCGATAACGATGAAGGCGACATCGTCGACCCATCCACTTATTTTCACACCCTTATAGCCCTCTACTAGATTAGCGTTATAGATCAGGTATAGGATTGGAGAGAGAGGTGATCCCTGTGGGATACCAGTTGGTGTCGGGATACTCTCTGATATCCCTTCTGGCAAACGGATCCTAGTACTTTGGGATAAAAGGAATGCTTTCACCCAAGGTACGAGCTGACCGAGTCCCCTTTTGCGGAGGTTATAGAGTAACCTTTCGTGAGAAACGTTATCGTACGCTCCGGAGATATCAAGTAGTAGCATGCTTGCTATCTTACTATTCCCCCAAGCTCTTCGTATCCGGCCGATGATTTGTTGAATGGCGTGATCAACTGAGATTCCTTTTCTTCTACCAAGATGTGTGTCTGGGAGTAGTTTGTATGTTTCCACAGCGTAGCTGATTCTTCGTGCAATGACTGCCTCGAGGAATTTACCGAGTGTGTTAAGGAGTGCAACCGGTCGGTAGGACTTCGCAAGCTGGTAATCCCGCTTACCAGCCTTGCGTAGTACCACCGTAATCGATTTCTGGAAGTGTGTTGGATTGGTGCCAAGCCGTACGCAGGCGTTATAGATTCGAGAGATGATATCGAGTACTGCCGGTATCTCGATAAGCTTATGCCAAAGTGAGTTCGGAAGGCCGTCCTCTCCTGGCGCTTTATCTGGTGGCGATGGTTTGACTACCTGTTTGATTTCTTGGTGTGTGATCTCTGGGAATTGAATTGGTCCTCGATTAGACTCTATCGGATCATGGTTATTCTCTGTCGGATCATGGTTGATCTCTGTCGGATCATGATTGATCTCTGTCGGATCATGATTGATCACTGTCGAATCGATGTCAGAGAGATCTGCTGGTGGCGGCACTGGGAAGAAAGCTTCCTGGAAAGCAGCTGCTTTCTCTTCGACTGTCTCCGCTAGTCCCCCTGGTATCTTGATTGACGGCGTGATCCCCTGGTCGCATGCCCCCTTCCGGTTTCTTGCCCATTTGTTTATCTTCCACATTCCGCCGGGCCCTTCCTCGATAACCTCCTGTACCTTACGGCGGTGGTATCGGCGGAGCGCGATCTTGATCAGCCGGGTCTTCTGGTTTCGTGCTGCTTTGTATAGCTCTTTGTCGTACGGGTCCCCTGTGCGCTCATGCCGGCGGCGGAGTTGTCGAACTTCTTTGACTGCTTCCTGGCATTCCGGTGTAAAACTGGGGTTCGCCCACTGCGAAGGGATCGACCATGGCGTAGAGATGTCGACTGCTTCGTTGATGATTTTCATGAATGCCTGGCACTCAGCTTCTACTTCGTCGGCTGTTGTGAGGTTTTTGGTAGTGGTGTTAGTGAGCTGTCGCTCGATGAATTCTATTAGCTTCTTGTCGTCTGTGGCCTTCTAGTTTCTCTTCTTTGGTGGTTCGTACGGCGGAGTGGCGATGTCAATCGTTGTCACTACTGGGTAGTGATCCGAACCATGATCGCTCCCGACCCGGCATTTAACTACCCTTTCTGCTAGTGTGTTACTAACAAAAGTGAGATCTAGGACCGATTCCTGTTCGTTTCTTCGCCATGTCGGTGATCTAGCCTCTGTCGTCAATGATAGGTTATGAATCCCCGCGATATCTAGAAGTCTCTCTGCCGCTGCGCTCGCCTTCGCTTTAGGACCTGTCCCGCTCCACATCGGGTGGTGTAGGTTCATATCCCCGATCAGGATGTGTTCCGCGTGTGGTCTCTGAGCAAGCTCTCTATTGAACTTTTCGACCGTTTCACCATCGTCGTTGTTATATATATTGTGCATAAAGAGGTCGGTCCATCCATCCAAGTGACGGTGGTTCCTCCGCAGTTTCAGCAGCTGGTATCCTTTCGACACCGTTTTGTATGACTAGGAGCCTGGATCGATCCCTTTCGACATAAATAGGCAGACCCTTACTCGTTCTTCTAGCTTCGGGAAGACCAGTTGATGGGTAGCTTTATTTGGGTAGTGGGTCGTTGCTGATTGAGAGTTGATCTAGGGTTCCTGGACCGCAATCACAACCGCTTTTTGAACTGTTTTGTCTGACAGAAATGACGTTATGACTGGATAGGCGTTGTGTGCGTTGTATTGAATTATTTGGAAGTAATTCATTGAGATGAGATGGTGTCGTTGGTATCCGTTCCTGGATCGTCGCTGTGCTCCGACGCATCGTGGAATTCATCTTCCGCATCCTCGTTGTCTTCAACCTCGACGGCTTTGTGTCGTACCAGTTGGTATTACCGTGTCGTTCGGGGTTGCTCTTCTATGACATAGTCTTCTGCCATATCATCAGCTGGTGCTGTCATCCTCCTTTTCTTGTATGATATCTGGAGCTGCTTCTCCGGATCTGTCATAAATTGCACAATCTCTTGGTTTTGTGACCTCAAAGATCGAGCCGACTGGCTTGCTACCAGGGTAGTTTTAGTGAGCTCCTCTGGTATAGTAGGTAGATCGTCATCCTCTGACGTTCTTGATCTGGTTCTTATAATGTGGCTGGGCTCCTTTCTCCGCTAAGGCTTCTCTACCCCAACCTTTGTGTATATCCTCCGAATCTCGCTTGATGCGGGCATTGGGAAGCGGGTGCTTGTCTTGGTTTTTGTGAGAGCCGTCGACGTTGGTATCATCTGCTGCGACGCTTTCGCCGCTTGCTTGGTCATGTCCTTTGTCGGATGCGGCGCGTTCTCTGTCGGATGCGATGCGTTCTCTGTCGGATGCGATGTGGATGCTGTCCGATTCGATGCAGGTGCTGTCCGATATGTCGTCGTGCGCTGTGTAGCTTGCTGCGGCGCGTGGATTGAGGTATCAAGTCCCTGTTAGGACTGGGAGGTAGCGGTACTGCCCTTTGCAGTCTCCCTTTGCCGGAAGTGGAGTGGCATACGGTGGAATAGAGGGCTATTGGCCAGTGCTAGTCTTGCCCCTTCTTTCGCTGCCATTCTCACTTCGCAAGTATCGCTTGTTGGCCTATAGCCTCCGCCACAATTGGCGCATTTCACTTCGACGACGTCACCTTACTTAGCACACTCCTAGGTCGGGTGTTGCTTCGCACAGTGGCCGCACTGATACTCGTTCAAACACTGTGAGTGTATATGTCCTGGTTTCTGACATTTCAGGCATAATTTCGAACGTCCTTCTCGGTAGAAGCGGGTAGTTTGGTGCACTTGGTGCTGCTAGAGCGTACCCTACGTGATCGCTTGGTTTGCAACTACCGGATCGGTAAACTCAATGACGATAGAGCCTTCACGACGCTTGCCAGGTTTGACCAGCTAGCCAAGGTGGAGGACTTCAACTTCTCTCCCAGAGTCGGAATCACCCCAGGAGTGGCTGTTCTGGCGTACTAGCTCCTTCGCTATCCCCGCCATCGATTCCGGTGTAAGCAGCATCGTCTTCGTGTCGACGCCACGCGCTACCACCCCCTATGTCGGCTTCCTAACATGTGCCGCCGGGCCGAATGACTTCAACCAGCCGTCAGCATGCTTTCGTAGTAACTCCGCACCGGAAGCGCTATTCGCCGTCATCTTCATATCTCCAGAGGGGAGAACCTTCGCCGCTAAGAAGTGGCAGCCACCACCAAGGGGAGCACTGGCTTTCCTCCGGGCGGCTTGTTCCCGTGTCCTCTCAGCCTGCTCGACGATCTCCCTTGGTGTACGCCGGCGGAGGGTCTCACGGGTGTCGCTGTCACGAACCTTAACGATGATCTCCCGATCTTCGCGGAGCTCAGCTGGCTCCCCTTCTATGTAGGTTGTCTCAACCTAATCTTACAAGTTGTAGTCTTAATAGCCGAGTCCTGATTCCGGTGAGACACTCCTACGGTTTGCAAGCGATCTCTTTATAACCTAGGGTGGCTGTTTCGTGTTTCGAATCAATAAAGGATAAATAAATATTATAATTAGTATCAATAAGATAAAGATAGGTCTTTAATAGAATTTCCAAGGCAAAGATTGGTATAAAACTGTATTAAAGGTATTTTATGAAGAAGGTATAAAGAGAGTGAGTAGCCTACGATTCTTAATTGATTCATCGGTATCTCTCTATCATATCTCTTACTTAGTGGTATTTAAACCTTCCTAAGGTTTGCTAGGTAGCTATAGAACCGATAACTCTATAGTGTCTTATATGCTTTAGGTTCGCCGTTTCGAATTATGAAACCAATATAGAAAGGGTAATCAACCCTACTATTTATACTTTTATAAAATCGACTTCGGTTTTATGCTAGCGTTATAATAACCGAAATACAATTTATAAGCCGGTATGTAAACCCTAAGATATCTTCGTTTTAGGGCTGATCTATTTAGGTTCCTACCGGGGTTCTACGAGATATAGTTGATTTATATAATATATTAGTGTGGTTAGAGGTCTTTTTTAATAAAGTTATTAACTAGCTAGAGGATTTAAGAGCGGATATCTCCGAAGCCGGGTATAATCTTATAAAGGCTTTTAATACTATGCTTATAGTATATTTGTCACATTTTAGGCTTATAGGAGCGAAAAGGGACTAAGAAGTAAGTTTCCTTTATCGTTTTAGGGGGAGATTATAGCTGATTCCTTCTAGTAATCTTACGTAAGATACGAAGTTTTCTTAGCGGGTCGTTAAGAGGATATAGATCGTATGCCTAAAATTGCTCTACCTATATAGGGTGATCGCTATCGAGTGTTATGTCTTTACCCTTGTGATCCTAGGTATACTAGCTAGGTAGCGGTAAAATGGCGGTTTATCACTATTATCTATAAACGGCTTGATTTCTGGATAGGTCTATTAGGGCGTATTCTTTTAGATAAATATACTAAAGATAATCTATTAAACACGGAACTGATTAAGTAGATATTCTGAGTCTTCTATATTCGTCTCTTAGGAGTGTTTATTCGACGGTACCCTTTATCGTTGATCTATAGATAATCACTGGCTTAGTCTAGCTAATGCGGTAGGCTCGATCCTACGCCTAGGGATCTTACTTCCCCGGAAACTACCCGTTTAGGGTAGTTCCTACGACCGTTTCCGGTCGTTAGGGTCTTAGAGGCGTAGGAGGAAGAAGGAAGAAGGAAGGATTAGATCTAGTAGTAGAGGTTTTTTATAGTTAAGGACTAGACTGTTTAGGGTTGTAAACCCTAATTAATATTATTTCTGTAGTCGGTTTTATTCTTACTTTTACCTTATCCTTACTCTTACCTCTATTTTATTTTATCTTCCTCTTTATTTCTACTTCCTATATATTTTAATAGCTCTTTAGGCGTGAATCATAGCCTCTTTAGGTACCTATTAGTTATATTCCGAGGGCTAACTAGTCCATTTTACTAAGTAGTGTGGCTCTCTATCGAATTTTCTATTATCTTTGACTTCTTTTACTTCCTATTTATCGTTATCCTCTAACTCCGGTATTAGTAGGTTATTATTCCCACCTTACTCTCTTTAGTGCTATGGTTATAGTAGGGAGATAGGGAATATATTATGGATTAGTATATATTCGTTTAGGAGGAGGAGATAGTACGCTTATTTCCTAATAGTTTTAAGTACTTAGAAAGGTCCGATATACTTTAGGGATAGCTTCTTTAGTGTTTTTAGCTATAGATATTTTATAGATAGTACTACTAAGTCTCCTATATAGAATGTTTTAGGTTTATGCCGTTTGTTATAGTATTTAGCCTAAGTTTCTATAGTAGTTTACTAATATTTTTTAAGCTTCTCTCTAAGCTTTTTAAGCTTTTTAAGACGTAAGAGTGTAGCTAGTACCTCCCTTTCTATAGTACCGTCCTTAGCGCGTAATTAAAAGTTAGGATCATAACCTAATAGGGTTTAGAACGGAGTATAGCCTATTATGCTATTAACGGTATTATTATATATATATTCCGCTATTATTAATAATTTCGGCTATTGTTCTTGGTTTTTAAGAGTGAAGTATCGTGAATAATACTAAATGGTTTGGTTTATTCTTTCTATTTGGCCATCGGTTTACGGATGAAATATAGTGGAAAAGCGTAGTTTTATACTATTAAGATAGTATAGTTTCCTCTAGAATTTACTCGTAAAGAGCGAACCGCGATTAGAGACGATACTATTAGCTAGTCTAAACTGTAGTTTAACATATTAATAAAATAACTCTACTAGTTTAGCTACGTCTATTGTTATTAAAACTAGGAAGAAAAGTGACTATTTCGAGAAATAGTTAATAATAACTAGGATAGTATCGATATTTCTATCTTAGTATATAACTAGTAGGAGTCCTATAATAAAGTCTATAGATAATTCTACGAAGGGTCTCTTAGGTATAGGGAGCGATTAGAGCTCTCTATATAGGCGATACCTAGGTATTTAATTCCTTTAGTATATTAGGTATATTTTGATATATCTTTTAACGTCTTTCTATAGATTAATCTAATAGAATTATCTTCTTAAGAGTTCCTCTATCTTTATACGGCCGAAATAGCCTACCGTTAGATTATCGTAATAGATCTATAATAGTTTATTACGAATACCTTCTTATTTAGGTATATAAAAACGCCCTTTATATCTAAGAATACCTTAATTATTAAGGGACTATCCTTTTTAACCCTTTTTCTATGATAATATAGCGGTTTTCCGCTATTAGGCCTTATTATCTTCGGCTTATAAGCGATAAATCCACGTCTAGATATCTTGCTTATTACTTTATATAGAAATAGCTTTAACTATAGCAAGTTTTAATCCGGTAAATATAATACTAAGATTATCATATATCATTTCCTATTTAGCCTAGTTAGCTATTTTAGTACTAACGCTTTAAGCGTATACCGGGTTTAGTATACTAGATCTAGGATCTCCCTATTAAGGCGATTCGCCTAATCTAAACTAGGGTTTTTCTGATATATCAATTAAAGAAGAGTTAATAGTTTCGTTAAGATAATCTAGCTCTTCGTCTATAATCCGCTCTTAGATTAGGATTATTAACTCTATATTAGAAGTGACCCGTTCTAAGTTTAGTATTCTAGATAATCTATCTATAGGGTTTATTTTCCCTAGTCTATGCTTAATAATAAAGTCAAAGGATGTTAAGTATATATACTACCTCGCTTATCTTCTATTAAGCTTTAGTTAGGTCATGAATATACGTAGATTAGCATGATCTATTAGTACCTTAATAGTACACTTACTCCTATTAAGATAGTGTCGCTAGTATTAAAAAGAATAGACGATAGCGTATAGTTCCTAATCTAGGGTAGTATAATTAAGCTTAGGTCCTAAGAATTTACGGGACTAAAAGGTAACTAGATACTAATAGCCTTTATAGTCTAGCTAGGATAAAACTCCCGCTATACCTTCGTTTAAAGTATTGGTTTCTAACCGTATCTTTCTTTTAGGATCGAAGTGTTGGATTAAGTTAGCCGATTTAAAGGCTTCTTTTAGATATTAGAACGTAGCTAATTCTATACTAGAAAGGTTGATTAAACCTAGTTTCTTCCTATTTTTAGATCCTTTAAGGAGATTAGTTAAGGGGGTAGTAATAAGGGAGAATTGTGGTATAAACTAATAATAAAAGTTATAAAATCTAATAAAGACTTAGATATCTCTATAGGTTTTAGGTTTATCCTATTATAAGATAGCTTTTACCCTTTATTCATCTATTATAATACCCTTTTCATTAATAATAAAGCTAAGGAATTTAACTTCTTCTTTATAAAACTCGTATTTAGATAACTTACCATATAATCCCACGTTTTATAGGCATTCTAAGATTTCTTTTAGAGCTTTTATATAGGATATTCGGTCTTTTAAAAAGATAAGGATATCATCTAAGTATACTATATAAGTAACGTCGAGTAGATCACTTAAGGCGTTATATATATAACTCTAGAACGTGGTAGGAGTATTAGTTAGCCTAAAAGGTATAACTATATACTTAAAGTGTCTATATTGTATACGGAATACTATCTTCTATTTATCTCCTTCTCGTAGATAGATCCTATAGTATATATCTTTAAGATTAATCTTACTAAAGATTTTAGCTCCTATAAGACGATCTAGGATCTCTAAGACGAGTAGGAGTGGATACCGATTCTTAACTGATATCCGATTAAGACCACGGTAGTCTATATATAGTCGTAGTCCTCTATCTTTCTTTAGTATAAAGAGGATTAGTGCTCCTATAGGGCTTTTTGATAGATAAATTCGTCTATTCTTTAAATTATCTACTATATATTACTATAGTATTTAAAGCTCTTTTCTAGAGAGAGGGTAAAGTGGTCTAAAAGGTAGGGAATAGCCTTCGACTATTTTAATAGTATGATCTATAGCCTTATTCGGGGGTAGGGTTATAGCTTTAGAGTTATTAAATACTTTCCTATACTCCTCTAATTTAGGGGGAAGTCAGTCTAAGTTTAGTATCTTTTCTTAGTTATCTTCTAGTAGCTAAATCTCTTCTAGTATCTTTACTACTATATAGTAGTAGGCTTTATTTTTATAAGCCTTAGTAAAGCGATAAGTATTAACTAATTCGAACTAAGTGGTTCTAAACTACTATATATGTGTTCTATAATAGATATTAAAATTAAATTCACGAAGGAATATTATTAAAAGTAAAAGTAGACTATTAAATAGACAATCTAGAGCTATATAAGGTTATGAAAATGATTTTATGACTCCTCTTCTATCGGTAAGGGTAAGAGGTACCTAGTAAATACTATAGGTTTAAAGCTATTTCTGATCTACTCCTTATAACGGTAGTACTGAAAAAGGTACTTATTATAGTTTATAAGTAAGAGCGAATTACTTACTAATTATATCTAGATTAGTATAAGTGTTAAGATCTATAGTAGTTTCTATATCTTTATAGAGTAGAATTGCGGTATTTAAACGAGTTTTAGTCCTAATTAGTATATATTAAGCCGGCGATTTAGGACTTATTCTAGCTCTTCTATTTTTCCCTATATTAGGGTAGATTTAGTCTTATTCTTTTTCTCTTACTCTTTGCGATTTATCTTACTAATTTATTAGATAGTAGATTTCTAGGGACATTTATTTACCTAATATTTAGGATCTCTATAGATAAAATAGGACCCTTTTAAGGACTCTTTAGTTCCTTTCTATAGTTATCCTACTAGGTCTTTATTAGCTCCTAATAAATAAGATTTTTAGTAAGAATTAGATTCGTTTCTTCTATATCCTCTACCTTAGCCTCTTCTATAGTAACCTCCTCTTAGGTTTCTTCTATAGTAGTTAGGGTTATTATTAGTAGTATGATTCTTATTACCCTAGTTAGTATTAGAATTTAACCCGTTCTAATCCCGTTTCCCTTACTTATTAGTAGGGCTTTAGTTATATTCACTTTTGCGTTTACATTTTACGAAATAGATATACTATTATATAACGGTATAGGTAACCATATTATCTCTAGTTATATCGTCTCCTTATAGTATTCTACTATAGGCTTCTATTCTTTCTTGTAATTATAGATTGAGTTTGCTAAAAAATAGCTATACTCTTACGGATACGGTTTAGGTTTCTAATCTATTCTCCTATCCTATAAGGTATGTATTAAATATACTTAGATCTTAACCGATCCGGTATTATATTTCTTAGAGTTTAATAGCGGCTATTATTTAGAGGTTTAGTACGTTTCTTAATAGAGTCAAAGTCTATTTCTTGAAATTCTCCTAGTTTTCTTCGATATTTCGGCGCTCTTCTAGGTTCTTATTATATAGGTAGCTCTACTATTTATCTTTATAGTTATTATAAAGGTAGTTTTTAGTAGCTAAAACCTTCTAAGAATCTAAGATATACTTCTTTAGGGCTCCCCTAAAAAGTATCTCTAGATCATAAATCTATCTCTCTTATTACTTAGGGGAGAAAGCTTTATTAAAGTTCTTAATATCCCTTTTGATTTCTCCCTTTTAGCTCCTATCGCTATAACTATCTTCTAATCTACTCTCGTTTTAGTAGCGTTTCTTACTCCTTACGTTAGTTTCCCGTTCTAACTTAGTGATCCTTTATTATAGACGTTAAAGCTCTAGGGTTTAGAGTCTTTATTATATCCTAACTAATAGAGGTTCTAGTTAAGTTTAGGGTATTAGTATAATTCTTCCTTATTATATTTCTTTAGTTATGATTTCCTTAATACTGTCACGACGTCTTACTAGAAGGGTCGCAGGACCCGGTGTATAGAACTATACCACCGAGAGACCGGAGGTGGAGAGTCATGTGACCTCGCTTACCCGCGCACAACTATACTAGTAGAACTCGGAGCAATGTTAGAGGGCTCAGAGTTCAGTTTGAATACATGCAGTACTAGTGTCAATACTTCGCAGTAGTATTTGTATCGTATAATACTCCTTTCACTCTGATCAATTAAATGAAGACCCATCCATAGGAGGGTCTTCACATTCTGAACTCTCTACATCTTTCGATCGGACTGTCAGGGGTAATAATGGTACCGGCACACCGAACCTATGCAGCAACCGAGCAAGGCCGAGGACTCGACGACGACATCATGGAAGACAACTTCGACATTGACCTCGAAGGACCAGATGACCCCGAGAAGGGATATGGGAGAGAGTAGGGAGGCCTAGCAAGGATTGCCAGAGGGTAAAGCGACCCTACGAAGCCTACTAGGCCCGCCATAGAAGCTTTATCTACTAGCGTAGTCCAAAGGACAGCACCTTCGACGTAAGAAGAAGACGAACTCGAGGCCATAAGAGCCCGAGTACACTGCCTTACCGAGCTCGTAGAGTTGATAGAGAGACAATCCTAAATGGAGGAGCGTATCGCGAAGATCACCGTAATGACGGTAATACTAGCCCACTCCATACCAAGAAGGACCCTACTAAGGGGCCTCTCCGCGAGCGATACCGAGGACGATAATAGAATAATAGTCGACGTACCGTTAGGACACTAGGTCATAGGTACGAAGTGTCCTACCTACCCATCTAGTATCAGCAAGTACTCCGGGAAGTCATTCTAAGAGTATAAGATCTGGTAAGCCTAGCTTAATAACCACTTCCGATAATACCCTTACTACTTTATGAATGATGTTATAAAGATCAGCTAAGGCTTCGAAGTACTATAAGGAGATATAATGATGGCATGGGAATCCCATGTAACATAGGAAGGAGTACCTGAAACATACTCGGAGTTTACCCGCTTCATATAAAGTATGGTGGACAACCCTTAAGTTATCTACTAAGAAGCCAAAGAGTAATGGTATAGATATATATAGAGGCCAGGAGAATCGGTTATGACGTACTCTCTCTATCTAGACTAGATAGCTAAGAATATACGCATTCCCCCTACCGAGGAAGCCTATAAGGACTGCTTGATCACGGGGGTACGCCTAGAACTAAAAGTCGAAGAGCGACGCCGAGTAGAAGTGGATCTAGACTATACCTATAGTGACCTATTAGCGTGGTATCAGTCCCTCAAATCTAATATCTAATCCGTAAAGAAGGCTTAACTAGGTTCGAAGTAAGAGTACTCTAAGCTAGAGAGGATAGAGAAGCCTACCTACCGCGTAAAGCGACGGTACTCGAAGATATAGGACTTGGACGAAAAGGTACCTAAGAAGATAGGGAAGCTAGAACACTCGAATACTAAGTTTAAAAGGGACGGGAAACCCCTACCTATTTACGATTACTATAATAGACTAGGTTATAAGAAAGACGCCTATTACAGTCTCTATAGGAAACCTAGCGAGCTAAACCAGCTAGGAAGTAGCGTAGATAAGATAAAAAAATAGAGATCTTAACACTTTAAGCTACGGCTGTATTAGGAGTTATCATATCTAAAACGTATACCCTAAAAGCCCTCGTAAGTGAGGCACTTATAGGCATTAGACTAGAGAATATCGCTGCCTATATCCTTATAGATTGCGGAGTAGAAAGATCTTTTATTAGCTAAAGATGGGCGAAAGAGTATCTAGAAGACTCCTAATACCTACTACGAATGGTTAAGGCTGTTGATGGGTAAGAGATCAAGTCCTATAGGGTAAGAGAAGTGAAACTTAGTATAGTAGATAGTGTAGGGGAGATAAGAAGTCATACCCTTGTAATAGAAGTAGTAGATATGTAAGGATACGACTTAATCCTAGGATTCGACTAGTTAACTAGCGTAAATCCTATTATGGATTGGAAAGTAGCCTTATGGAGGTACCGTAGTAACCACTAAGGAGTAGAGATAGAGAAGATCATGGCCTAAGAATGCGCCTAAGAGCTCCTCGAGGGTTCATAATATACCCTTACCTACCTCCGGTTAGAAGTAAAGGATGCTATACGACTAGCGGCTATATAAATAGATAGCCTACTAGAAGAATATACGGACTTTGTAGATGTATTCGACCTGGTAGAAGTAGGAATAGTGGTATCATACTCCGACGTAGATCATATAATTCATCTTAAGAAGGATATATAACCTCTATAGAAAGCCATATACCCACTTTTATAAGAGTAACTATAGGTACTAAAGGAATATCTAGTAATAGCCCTATAAAAGGGGTGGATATAGCCTTCGAAAAGCCTAGTAGGAGCGCTAGTACTATTCGTACTAAAGAAAGATAGAGGCCTTCGTCTATGCGTTGACTACTGAGGTCTAAATGAAATCATTATTAAAAATAGATATCCACTGCTATTGATAGGAGAATCGTTAGATTGCCTCTTAGGAGCGGTGATATTTATATAGCTAGACCTAATAGATATATACTATTAGCTTCGTATAAAGTAAGGAGACAAGTAGAAGACCGCCTTTCGTATAAGGTATAGACTCTACAAATATAGAGTTATACTATTCGGCCTTTCTAATGCGCTAGTAACGTTCTAGAGCTATATTAATAGAGCCCTCATAGACTTTATCGATATATTCGTGGTTATCTACTTAGACGATATCCTGGTCTTTTTAATGGACGTTAAGACCTATATAAGGTATATCAGAAAGGTACTAGAGAGACTCCGATAATATAAGTTATACGTAAAGAGATCGAAGTGCGTATTCCATACTAAAAGGGTGGAATTCCTCGGCTATATTATCACCCCTAAAGGGGTAGAAATAGATCGGAAGAAGATCGAGACCATTCTAGATTGGCTAGAACCAAAGAGCATCCATAATATCTAGATATTTATGGGATATATGAACTTCTATAGGAGATTTATAGTATTATTCTTAAAGATATACGTACCTCTTAACGCCTTAGTAAAAGGACTAGATATATATAAGAAGGGTATAAATAAGAAGACTTGGGGCTTTATCTTTATAGAAGAAGCGAGAGAGGCATTCGCCGCCCTAAAGTAGTACTTTATAAGTACTCCCCTTCTTACCTACTTTAAACTAGGCTAAAAACTCCTTATCGAAATAGATGTATTAGGATTCGTATTAGCGGCGATCATCTTATAACTAGAAGAAGATAGATAATGGTACCTAATTACTTTCTATTCGAGAAAGCTAAGTGGGCCGGAGACAAGATACGAGACCTATAATAGTAAGCTATTAGCTATTATAGAGGCATTTAAAACCTAGAGATACTACCTCGAAGGAGCTAGGGATATTCTTGTACTATTAGATCATAAAAACCTAAAAGGATTTATGAACCTTGTACCATAAAGTCTTAGTAGGAGATAGGCGCGATAGGTAATAAGACTTATGTCTTTCGACTTCGTGATATAGCATAAAGTAGGTTCTAAGAACCTGGCCGATACGCTAAGTCGGAGGTCTGACTACGCTAAAGAAGTGAGAGAGATAGAGTTAGTAGACCTAGTAGAGGATAAGCTATTCTCGAGAATCAGGTAAAGCCTACTGAAAGGCCCTTTCGCAAAGGAAGTAAAGGAGGTAGAAACGATTTAATTAAACGTTATTACCAGAGTATAAGCTATACTAAACCCTAAGACTAAGGGTATTATAGGTATAGAGAGGCTAGAGTCTAAAGAGTAAGATAAAAGCCCTAGAGATAAGGAATCCTAGGTATAGAGGGAGGTCGTAACTACCCTTAAGGAGTATAAAGATACCCTCGGAGAAACCTACGTAGAGTAGAAGCTAGTAGATAAGTACCAGGTTATTAGTGATAATAACGGTCTGGAACGGTATATCACCTAAGTAGAAGTAGTAGTCGGCTTCGTAGGAGAAATAGCGCTAAAAGATGCTTCTACTGAGTCTATAGTATAACTTCTTAAGCGGATCTAAAGGTAGGACCGCTTTTTAAAGGAGAAACGCTAAGAGATAGACGAAGCTAGGAGTAATAGACGCTTAGGCGGTACGCTATAGGTAGTAACCATCGAAGATAGGCTACTAAGATATAGCGGAAGAGTCTATATACTAAGAGACCCTATAGTAACGTATGAAATCATACGAACTCACCATAGTGATCCCTAAGTAGGATACTATAGGAAGAAACGAACCCTTAAGAGGATTCGTAGTAAGTATCTCTAGTATAATATGAACTAAGAGATTACTGAGTATGTGGAAGAATGCGATATCTGTTAGAGGAATGTAGTATATAGATATAAACTATATGGACTATTAGAACTATTACCAGTGCTAGAAAGGCCGCTATAATGGATAAGCATAGATTTTATTACTAGCTTACTACCCTCGAAGTAGAAGGGTAGGGTATATGATATAATCTTAGTAGTAGTAGACCTATTTACGAAGTACTCGATCTATATCCCTTATAAAAAAGATATCACTATAGAAGGACTAGTAGCCACAATATATACAAAGATCATACTACTACTAGGAATGCTAGAAAACCTAGTCAGTAACCGAGGAAGCCTCTTTACTAGCGCTTTCTAGTCTAGCTTCTACTACTACCTATTAGTTCGAAGGCGATTATCTACTGTATACCACCTGTAGATAGATAGCTAGACTGAGAGATAGAATCAGTCGATCGAGTACTATCTAAGGAACTATATAAGCTAGCACTAAGACGATTAGACAAGATAGATCCCCCTCGCGTAGTTTATATATAATACCATAACGTACTCGGCCTTAGGGATAATACCAAGCGAGGCTTTAATGGGAATAAGGCTAGAACTACACTTTAGCGTCGAAGACGATAATAAGGAGGTCTACCAAGATATAAAAGCTAGAACGACTGAGCTAGTAGAAATAAGAGAAGAGCTCTCGAAGAAGCTATAAAGGACGAAAGAAACCATAAAAAGAGCCGCGGATAAGAATAGGATAGAGAAATCTTTCTATATGACCGATTGGGTATTACTTCGAAAATACCTATATAGACTTAGGGTAGGGTACCTATTTAAGAAGCTAGAAAACCGCTACGAAGGACCCTTCTAAATCATAAGAAAGATCGGCTAGTAAGCGTACTAACTATTACTAACGCCACTATACCGATACATTTATACCACGTAATATGTTTCGATGCTAGAACCCTATAAGGGAAACCTAATTCGAAGTGAGTGTCCGGATCCCCTTAAAGTCGAAGGGAAGCTTAAGTTTAAGATAGATAAGATCCTAAAGGTGAGAAAGAGAGGTAGAGGCCTATAATACCTAGTCCGCTAGTAGGGCTACGGAGATAGCGAAAATACCTAGGAACTAAAGAGTGCACTTAAAGAAACGATAGCATTAGATATATTCGAAAAAGAGAACTCGACGGATATATAACTACCTATAAAGAAGGCTCGGAAGAACCCTTGGTAGATGGCCTGGTACTATTCGAAAAGGGGGTAAAACGCCCTACTAACTCTATAAAAACCCCGAACCTATCCTTCGCTAATTGAGGAAGACGAATACGTAGGAGCGTAGGTATACTTATAGAGAACCTTACTATTATTAGCCCACGACGTACCTATCGAGTTAGGAAGATTATGTCATATAAATACACTCTACGACGCCTTAAATAGTGAAATAGACGCTATCCCTAGGTTTGGTAAGGAGCTCGAATCCTTAAATAGACTAATAAAGGATGGATAGCCTTAGAAAAGGTAATAGGAATACGGGGGCGAAACTTATCTCGAATGACCTCCTAGAGGGTTATAAAGACTACGAAGTCAATGAAGACCTATATATAGAGACTACGTAATATAGGAGGAAGAAAGAAACCACCTAGCGTAAAGATACCGAAGAGAAATCGGAACCCGACTAAAATAACCCCCTAAAGACTGAGTATACGCTATAATAACCTAGCTAGAACCCCTCGAACCTATAATATTAGCGCTATTATTAGCGGTGGCGGTAGAGGAGGAGGCGGCGGTAGCGGCGGCGGTAGTAGTGGAGGAGGGGCGTGAGGCATAGTCGTAGGAACGAGACTAGTATTAATGCGTTATCCGAGAACGTTCTAAGTACTCCTAAAAGCCCTTAAAGTAGTCGTATAAGCGGTAGGGGTCGTAGCGAGAATAATAGCGTTAGCTTCGTTATCTAACTAAGGATCGACCTATAAATAGTTAGAAACCGAAGGGAGGCCTCGAAGAAAGCCTCGAAACCTCACCATTATATAAGTCTGATACTACTGATAATAATACTAGCACTTAAGACTAGCCGTAGAGCTTTAATAAACGCTATTAGGGATGCTACTAACGGAATTGATATACCGCATATACCATGCCTTAGCAGGGGTAATAGGTGCGGCTACCACGACCTAGTTGGTAGTACCTCTATTGAAAGATATGACGAGAAAGGGATCATAAGGGCATGCCCCTAAGAGAAGAGGGGTACGCTGCCTTTAAAAACCTTCGGAAAGACCTCGAAAACCTTCGTATAAGATAAAGAAGACCCGGTCAAAGCGTCAAAGGACTCGAAAAAGCTACCATATAAAGCGAGAAGTAAGATGCCGGCAAGAGACCAAGGAGCATGCCGAGGGCGATATGCATTGAAGAAGGGAGGTAATGTCACGACGTCTTACTAGAAGGGTCGTAGGACCCGGTGTATAGAACTATACCACTGAGAGACCGGAGGTAGAGAGTCATGTGACCTCGCTTACCCGCGCACAACTATACTAGTAGAACTCGGAGCAATGTTAGAGGGCTCAGAGTTCAGTTTGAATACATGCAGTACTAGTGTCAATACTTCGCAGTAGTATTTGTATCGTATAATACTCCTTTCACTCTGATCAATTAAATGAAGACCCATCCATAGGAGGGTCTTCACAAATACCTAGAATAGTTCCTACAATTAGAATACTATCTCTAGGGTTTAGGGTTAGTTCGAGAGGGTTTCGTGTAGGTTCATTTTTAGGGAAGGTTTCTTCTACTTCCTCTTCGTATTCTAGAGTAGGTTAACGCTCTTAGGGGTTTTCTGTACCGGAATAGCGTTATTCCTATATCTAAGAGGATTTAGGGATTAGCGTTTCTCTTATAGTAGTAGTTCTTCTTATAATAGGACGCTTTCCTTTATCTACTATTGTTCTTCCCGGGTGATTAAAGAAGAAGTATTAGGAATTGTAAAGAATACTAGGATTTCAGGCTAGTACCTATTAACTAGGTAGGTTAAATAATAATGGTAGGGAAGTGTGTTATATTCTTTATGCAGAAACTAATACTTACTAGGAAGGACTTTCCTGGAGATTCTAACATGAGGATATCTTTATGGAGTCGTGGGTGTAACTATGACGATACTGCTCTATACTTCTTTCATGGAGTATAGTGGTCATAACTCCGCAAGCATAAAGAACGATATACATAGATCCTGAGGCACTAATGATGGCCTCAGGTTGTTAAGGATTCCATTCTTTACAGTCTGCGATTTGCCTAGTAAGTGGCTCTATCGTTATAGCTTTTCTTAGTTTCTTAGTATGGAAAACTAGGTATACTTTAATGCTTTCTAGAAGGTCGATTTTGAACGATTCTCCGGATTTCTTAATAATCTTATATAGCCCTACCGCCAAGTTATCTAATTTCCGGCTCGGCCTCTATATCACCTAGTTCTTAGTCGTAACGAAAACCATATTACCGATATCGAAATCTAGATCCCGTCTATATTTATCGGCTTTACGCTTCTATACGTCTTAGGCTAGTTTTAAATTATCCTTGGTTCGGCTCTAAATATCGTATATTATTTCGGTAAATTCCTATATATTTCGTTTCGGACTACGTCTTAGAAGCGGGCTTAGCGTTACCTAGTCCCACGATATTTAGGGTTTATATCCGCGTTCCGCTATAAACGGTAAAATCCCTATTAATTCCTATAGTAGCGCTACTACTACGACGTCTACTATCAGTAGGATTTCTAACTAGTTATCCTAGTAGTATATTATAAACGGTCTTAGTCGTTACGCTATATATTAGTTTATAATCTCGCTCTAGCTATCTATTTATAGGTGGTACGTAGTCGATAATTTCCTTTTTACCCCTAATATCCGATAGAATTCTTTCTAGAACTAAGATATAAATTAGGGTCCTCTATCCGAGATAATCGAATCCGGTATCCTATAGTAGCGATATATATAACTTATAAATAGCTTTACTATCTATTTATTAGTGATATCGTTATGATATAGGATCGAAATTAGTTATTTTATTAATTAGTCTACGATAATGTATACCGTATTATATCCGTATTTATCTTTTAGTAGGGATCTAAAGTCTATCATTAGGTATTACTAAGGCTAGTCTAGCGTTAGTAGCGGGTATAATAACCCTAGTTTCTTATTATACCACGGCTTTATTTATTTGTAGATTAAATAGTTTTCTACGTATCTATTTATATCTTATTTCTAAATAGGCTAGTAGTATTACTTCTTAAGTAGCTACGCCGTTTTCTTCTTTCTTAGGTAGGCTATAGAAGCTTATTAGTATACCTTATCTAGTAAGCTTACTCGTAGGTTTCTATTATCTAGGATCTCTAGTTAGTTCTTAAATATAAGTAGTCCTACTAGCGTGATCTAGTAGTATAAATCCGGCTTAGCTACCCTTTCCTATCGTTCTATTAGACTTAGGTAAACTAGGTTTACTATTTACGCTTATTCTATAATATTATTATTATCTTAATAGCTTTCTATTAGGGCTATTATCTATAGGGCTATTACTATCTGATTCGCTAGGTATAGTTTCTTACTAGTTAGCTTAACCCCCTTTAATAACCTATCTAGTATTAGTAGTGTTTAGGTCTAGTAGTCCGTTAGGTCTTCTAGCTTATCCTTTTATGATAGTAAGTCCGCTACTATATTTTTTGTAGCGGATTAGTACTCTATCTAGAACTTGAATCTAGCTAGGGTCTAGGCTTATTATACCTACTAATCATTTAGTATCTTCTTCGTTATAAAGTATACTAGCGATCGGTAGTTAATATATATCTTAAAGGGCTCGTTTTATATAACCCTTCTAACTCTACTCTCTATTTAGCTAGGGCTTATATGATTACTAGTATTTCCCTATTATAGATATCGTAGTTCTACTCTATTAGAGATAGTATCTTTAAGAAAAATGATATAGGGTGCTATTTATTATCTTTCCCCTTCTAGGATAAGACGCTACCTACCGCGCCTCCTAATATATTAGTTTTAATCTAGGTCTCCGCTTCTAGGTTATAGTAGTAAAGAACTAGTACTACTATAAGTAGTTCTTTTAGGTCCTTAAATACTCTATTATATTCCTCTATCTATTCGAATCGGTAATCCTTCTTCGTTAGTTAGTAAAGTAGTTTCGTAATCTTACTATAGTCTTTAATAAAGACCTAGTAGAAGTTATAAAAACTAAGGAACGACTATACGCCCTTTACTATTTCTAGGATTTGCTAGTTAGTAACTATATCTATCTTTATTAGATCTACTTTAATACCCTTAGTACTAATAATAAAGCCTAGGAACTTTATCTATTAGGTACTAAACTTGTACTTCGTAATAGCTACCTATAAGCCGGCTTTACGTAGGTATTTAAGTACCTTTCGAATATACTCCTTATACTCCTTAGGGTTCTTACTATAGATAAGAATGTTATCTACGAATACTATCACGAAATTATTTAGATATTCGATCAAGGTTTCGTTTATATATCTTTAGAAAGCCGCTAGTCTATTTATTAGTCTAAAGGGTATAACTTTAAACTTATATACCCTTAGACGTGATCTAAATATGGTAAATTCCTCTAAAGCTAGGTCTATTTATATTTAGTAGAAGCCCTACCGGATATTAAGTTTCGTAAAGACCCTTACCTTACCTAGTCGTTCTAATATTTCTAGAATTAAGGGTAGGGGGTATTGATCTCTCTTCGTTATCGAGTTTAACTTCTAGTAGTCTACGTAGAACCGTAGGCCTCTATCTAGTTTTCTTACTATAATGATTAGTAAAGTGAAAGGAGCGCTACTTAGGACGATAAAGCCTTTATATAGGTTTTCGACTATATACTATCTTACTACCTTAAGCTCCTTTAGAGATATCTTATAGAGTAGGCTATACCCTAGCTTACTACCTTCCTTAACTTCGATCTAGTAGTCTACCCTTTCCTAGTATCGTAGTAGTATATTAGATTCCTTTTTTGAGAAGATATTAAGGTATTTATGGTACGCTACTAGTACTTTCTTCTTAAGTTCTTCCCGTTCTTCTTTATTAAGGATAACCTAATCGATCTTATATAGATTCGTGATAAAGGTATTACTAGCGTTCCTTTTTACTTATCTTATGAATCCTACCAATCTGATTATTATGATATTAATTAGTAGGATAGTCCTAGATAGGCTCTAGCGCTACCTACTTCTAGTATATAGCGGCCGCTCTAGGTTAGTAAGCGCGTGGTTTATCTTTAATAGTTCTTCCTAACGGTCTTACTACTAGTATCTTAGGGGGGAGTAACGTCTTTTCTCGGCCTCCTAGTTACGTCGCTCTATATCCGCCTAGTGCTCTAGGTTAGGAGGTACCTACTTAAGGATTTCCTATGGAATTACTACTTTTTATTTTATAGCTACTTCTTCTATTAGGGTTAGCTCCTTCGCCTATCGTAGTTTATACCTTTGGTAATCTAGTAATATATCGTAATATACTAACTATTAACGGCTTAGGATTATATCCGTTACTCCTAGATCCGTGATAAGGAGGGGTAGTTATACCTATTATCGTCTGTCGATAATTAGTATTAGCCTGATTAGATATGTGATTGTGTGTTAATCCTTCCTATTAAATCCTCGGATCGGATAGGGCACTTCTAATCGTTTAGTATATATAGCGAATTTCTGAGAGAGTGAAACTACTAACTCTATATCGATAATGATAAAGTAGTCCGCCCCTATATCTACTAGCGCCGTTATTATAATGGTATGCGAGTTATGTAAGAGCTACGTATTAAAAATCATACTCTGATCCGGTTTAAATATTCCCTTAGTGAGTTTAAAGGCCTAGATATCTACTACTCTACTTAGGAAAGAGACTTTTCCTAGGTATTTTAGTTTTTTGGATCCTTTAGTTCCTCTAAATCCCCTAGTTCCTCTACCCGATTAGTTAGGGTTAATTAGTTAGTAGAAGCTATAGTACTCCCTTATCTTTACTTTCTTATACGGTAGTCCCTTACGTAATACCTATTCTTTCCGTATTTATAGTACTTAATTAAGCTAATTTCTAGCTTTAGTCTTAGGGTTTTACTATCCCTAATCCTTAATAGTTAATTAGTTACTACTAGGGTAGTTAAACTCAATCTACTCTTATAGCCTTTATCCTATAGTAACCTCTTCCTTTCCCTACTAACGATTACGTCTAGTTAGTTAAATATTTGCGAATATACGTTAGTAAAGTCGTTAAAGGTCCCTAGTCCGTTTACTTCCGCGATAACTAACCTCTATAGTTCGGTAGTTAGTTTATGGTAGAGGTCCTCCTTCCGGCTCTCTAGCGCTATCTAAGCTTCGTCCGCTAGGTATCTAAATTCTAAGAGGAAGGGGCTAAACTTATCGCCCTTCTTTATTAAGAGTAGGTAGTAGCTCCTTTTCGCGTTTACTAGGCGGTTAGGGTTACTATAGATCGTATTAAGGTAAGCGAAGACTTCCTCTATATTATAGTAATGGTTAGTAGCTCTACTTCGCTATTAGGGTAGGATATACTTTATAGCTTTACCCTTATACTAACTAATTATATAAGAGATTTATAGTCTGTCCGATAGGTAGTGGTCTATATTAGCTTTAAGTTTATTTCGTACTAGTATCTGCTATTCCTTAAAGAGTGGGGACTTCCTATTTACGAAAACTAGTAGATCTAGTAGTTTCGAAGATTTTAAGGATCTCTCTTACTATAACCTAGTATCCGATAAACCGATCGCCCTAGTTAATCCGCCTATTATCGTGATATTAACTAGCGAATTCCTTCTAGGGTGTCTCCTACGCTATACTCCTATAAGTGCTTCTTTAGCGTTCTTAAGTTAAATCTAAAGCTATATATACTAGCTTAGGGTTTCCTTATGGTCTTTATTAGCGGTATCGAACGCTAGTATTAGGTTCTTAACTAACTCTAACTATCTTCGGGATCTATCCTATAGCTAGTCTATAGTATCGCTAGACTACTCGATCTATTTATGTACCCGAAGAACCACTACCTTTAACTAGTCCTAGGCTTTATCCGCGTTTATATAAACTAGCGCGATAAATTCGTTTTTTAGTTTAGGGTTCTCTAGCTCTATCTTAGACGCCGTAAATATTTCCTTAAATGTATCCGTTTCCTCTTCTTTAGTTACCCTATCGGCCTTTAGTAACTACTTAGGGCGTACTAAAGACGTAATAGGGGGAAGTCGTAGGTAACGAACGGTAGGTATGATTATTATTTTAGGTAACTCTAGTTATTATAGAGTTTTAGGTTCGGTTAGGTCCTTTAGGAACTTACCTAGGGTTAACTGTCTAGCCTCCTACGGAGGCTTCGATAGGGTTTCTAGGGGCTATATAGCGCCCTTCTAGCTTTTCGACTTTGTACGCTCTCTAACCATGATTTATTATAGCTAAAGAGAAAGGGGGGATACTTAGTCTAGTAGGTATATATAGGGATATCTAGTAGACGTTTAAGTATAGAAAATTGAAAGATGATTAATAAGATTATAAGACGGTGCTAGGCTATAGATACGACTAACTAGTGAAAGGTAGGTACTTATCTATTCGGAATCTTATTGATAGAGAATGGGATAGGCCCGGTACCTAGTACTATATATATATCTCTCCTCTCCGTTTACCTTTAGTAGCTAGTATACTAATAGACCTAATTAGGCTACCGCTAGGACTCGCCCGTTTACTTGTCTTACTCTATCTACCAACCCCTATACTAGGGGAGCCCCGAAGTCGGGTAGGGGCATAGGGCGATATCTATTAGACGTAGCTATACTACGTAATGGAAGAGTGCCGTATATTCTAACGATATAGGGGTTAATTCCTACTTGCCCTACCTTACCGCTTCTTCCTATACTTCCTTCGTAATCCGTGCTACCTCGCTAGTATAGGGCCGCTCTAGGGGTGGTGTTAGCTTATTGTCGACTTCGGCCGGTTCGGTGTCATCGGTTAAGTCTACCACGTTAACTGGCGGGGCGAAGAGCGCCGGCCACTGTCCTTCGTCCTTTGCGTCTAGGCCGAGTACCAAGGCCATGGTAAACTAAACGCGGTCCTCTAGCTGCGCTAACGGCGTCGCCCCGACTGCCGCTGCTATCATGAGGAGACCTCGGAGCGTCTCAGGTAGGGGGTATTGATCTCTCTTTATTATCGAGTTTAACTTCTAATAGTCTACGTAGAACTATAGTCCTCTATCTAGTTTTCTTACTATAATAATTAGTAAAGCGAAAGGAGCGCTATTTAGGATAATAAAGCCTTTATATAGGTTTTTAACTATATACTATCTTACTACCTTAAGCTCTTCTAGAGATATCTTATAGAGTAGGCTATACCCTAGCTTACTACCTTCCTTAACTTCGATCTAGTGGTCTACCCTTTCCTAGTATTATAGTAGCGTATTAGATTCCTTTTTTAAGAAGATATTAAGGTATTTATAGTATGTTACTAGTACTTTCTTCTTAAGTTCTTCCTATTCTCCTTTATTAAGGATAACCTAGTTAATCTTATATAGATTCGTAATAAAGGTATTACTAGTATTCCTTTTTACTTATCTTACGAATCCTACTAATCCGATTATTACGATATTAATTAGTAGGATAGTCCTAGATAGGCTCTAGCACTACCTATCCCTAGTATATAGCGGCCGCTCTAGGTTAGTAAGCGTACGGTTTATCTTCGATATTTCCTCCTAACGGTCCTACTACTAGTATCTTAGGGGGGAGTAATATCTTTTCTTAGCCTTCTAGTTGTGTCGTTCTATATCCGCCTAGTACTCTAGGTTAGGAGGTACCTACTTAAGGATTTCCTATAGAATCACTACTTTCTATTTTATAGCTACTTCTTCTATTAGGGTTAGCTCCTTTAGCTATCGTAGTTTATACCTTTAGTAATCTAGTAATATATTATAATATACTAACTATCGATAGCCTAGGATTATATCTATCGCTCCTAGATCTATGATAAGGAGGGGTAGTTATACCTATTATTATCTATCGATAATTAGTATTAGCCTGATTAGATATATGATTATATATTGATCCTTCCTATCGAATCCTTAGATCGGATAGGGTACTTCTAATCGTTTAGTATACGTAGCGAATTTCTAAGAGAGTGAAACTACTAACTCTATATCGATAATAATAAAGTAGTCTACCTCTATATCCGCTAGTACCGTTATTATAATAGTATACGAGTTATATAAGAGCTATATATCAAAAATTATACTCTAATCTAGTTTAAATATTCCCTTAGTGAGTTTAAAGGCCTAGATATCTACTACTCTATCTAGGAAAGAGACTTTTCCTAGGTATTTTAGTTTTTTAGATCCTTTAGTTCCTTTAAATCCCTTAGTTCCTCTACCCGATTAGTTAGGGTTAATTAGTTAGTAGAAGCTATAGTACTCCCTTATCCTTACTTTCTTATACGGTAGTCCCTTACGTAATACCTGTTTTTTCTATATTTATAGTACTTAATTAAGCTGATTTCTAGCTTTAGTCTTAGGGTTTTACTATCCCTAATCCTTAATAGTTAATTAGTCGCTACTAGGGTAGTCAAACTCAATCTATTCCTATAGCCTTTATCCTATAGTAACCTCTTCCTTTCCCTACTAACGATTGTATCTAGTCGGTTAAATATTTACGAATATACGTTAGTAAAGTTATTAAAGGTCCCTAGTCCGTTTACTTTAGCGATAACTAACCTCTATAGTTTAGTAGTTAGTTTATAGTAGAGGTCCTCCTTCTAGCTCTCTAGCCCTACCTAAGCTTTATCTACTAGGTATCTAAATTCTAAGAGGAAGGGGCTAAACTTATCGCCCTTCTTTATCGAGAGTAGGTAGTAGCTCCTTTTCGCGTTTACTAGGCGGTTAGGGTTACTATAGATCGTATCAAGGTAAGTAAAGACTTCCTCTATGTTATAGTAATAGTTAGTAGCTCTACTTCGCTATTAGGATAGGATATACTTTATAGCTTCGCCCCTATACTAACTAATTATATAAGAGATTTATAGTCTATCTAATAGGTAGTAATCCGTATTAGCTTTGAGTTTATTTTATATTAGTAGCTACTATTCCTTAAAGAGTAGGGACTTCCTATCTATAAAAACTAGTAGATCTAGTAGTTTTAAAGATTTTGAGGATCTCTCTTACTACGACCTAGTATCCGATAAACTAATTACCCTAGTTAATCTGCCTATTATTATGATATTAATTAGCGAATTTCTTTTAGGGTATCTCCTATACTATACTCCTACGAGCGCTTATTTAGCGTTCTTAAGTTAAATCTAAAGCTATATATACTAGCTTAGGGTTTCCTTATAGTCTTTATTAGTAGTATCGAACGCTAGTATTAGGTTCTTAACTAACTCTAACTACCTTTAGGATCTATCTTATAGCTAGTCTATAGTATCGCTAGACTACTCGATCCGTTTACATACCTAAAGAACCACTACCTTTAACTAGTCCTAGGCTTTATCTACGTTCGTATAAACTAGTACGATAAACTCGTTTTTTAGTTTAGGGTTCTCTAGCTCTATCTTAGACGCTATAAACATTTCCTTAAATATATCCGTTTCCTCTTCTCTAGTTACCCTATCGGCCTTTAGTAACTACTTAGTGTATACTAAAAACGTAATAGGGGGAAGTCGTAGGTAACGAACGGTAGGCGTAATCGTTATTTTAGGTAACTCTAGTTATTATAGAGTTTTAGGTTCGGTTAGGTCCTTTAGGAACTTACCTAGGGTTAACTATCTAGCCTCCTACGGAGGCTTCGATAGGGTTTCTAGGGGCTACGTAGCGCCCTTCCGGCTTTTCGACTTCATACGCTCTCTAACTATGATTCGTTATAGCTAAAGAGAAAGGGGGGACACTTAGTCTAGTAGGTATATATAGGGATATCTAGTAGACGTTTAAATATAGAAAATTAAAAGATAATTAATAAGATTATAAGACGGTACTAGGCTATAGATATAACTAACTAGTAAAAGGTAGGTACTTATCTATTCGGAATCTTATTAATAGAGAATAGGATAGGCCTAGTACCTAGTACTATATATATATCTCTCCTCTCCGTTTACCTTTAGTAGCCGGTATACTAATAGACCTAATTAGGCTACCGTTAGGACTTGCCCGTTTACTTATCTTACTCTATCTACTAACCCCTATACTAGGGGAGCCCCGAAGTCGGGTAGGGGTATAGGGCGATATCCGTTAGACGTAGCTATACCACGTAACGGAAGAGTGCCGTACATTCTAACGATATAGGGGTCAATTCCCGCTCGCCCTACCTTACTACTTCTTCCTATACTTCCTTCGTAATCCGTGCTACCTTACTAGTATAGGGCCGCTCCAGGGGTGGTATTAGCTTGTCGTTAACTTTAGCCGGTTTAGTGTCATCGGTTAAGTCTACCACGTTAACTAGCGGGGCGAAGAGCGCCGGCCACTGTCCTTCGTCCTTTGCGTCTAGGCCGAGCACTAAGGCCATAGCAAACCAAACGCGGTCCTCTAGCTGCGCTAACGGCGTCGCCCCGACTGCCGCTACCATCATGAGGAGACCTCGGAGCGTCTCAGTAGCTACTTCCTTTACATATATGTCGGTAGTCTTATTCCCCGGAATACCTTTATATATAGGGACCTAGCGTAGTTCTACCTAGATTCTATCATTACACTATTCTAGTAGCCGGAGATATCCTTCGAGATATATCTAGCTAGATAGTATTCGTGGGTTTTAGATAGCTCTAAGTGCTACCTGGTTATCTATAAAGATAACCGCGCCGCTCCCCGCTAAGTAGTCTTACTACTGCTTATCAATAAATCTCTCTTTAATAACTTCTAGTACTATCTTAATAGCGCGTAGCTCCGTAGTATATATAGTGGCTTCGTTATTAGTCCCTATATTATATAGCCTAGCTTTATTCTGACTATATAGGTATACTAGGTATACTACAGCCCTAATACCGCTTTAATACCTACTCCTATTAGTATAGAGCCTTACCGGTATATAGAGCTGTTCGGTAATTCGCTTCTATATATTCCTTATCTTCTCTCTCTCCTCGATATATACCTTTAGTGGCTTTCTCTATAGTACCTAGATATATATATTCCTACTCTCCTAGTATCTCGCTAAAGCTCCTAGGGGGGTAGTAAGGTATCTACCCTTCTTCTAGGACTAAGCTTCTATTAGTATCTATCCCCCCCCTCTACTTTTATATATATCCCCTTTCTTTTAGTATTGTCTTCGGTACTACGTATACTAGGCCTATACGTATACGAATAGTAGTTAACTAGACTAGCCGGTCAAGCTACTACCGTATAGGTAGCAAATGCAGTTCTATATCAAGTGCTTCTCTAGCAGTTATCTTAAAGGTACCGCTCATTAAATATGCTACCCTTAACTAGATGCTTAC
Source organism: Penicillium italicum (assembly GCA_002116305.1). Lineage (NCBI taxonomy): Eukaryota > Fungi > Ascomycota > Eurotiomycetes > Eurotiales > Aspergillaceae > Penicillium > Penicillium italicum. Next base: position 295,519 of record KZ108115.1, on the reverse strand, counting down.
AAATTATTTCACGTAGCTTCGTTCTCTTAGTATGCTGGTTAGCGGTGAGTGCTAGGTAGCTACTCCGAAGAGTATCTATAGGATCATCACTGCTTAATAGATAGCGCGTATTATAGAGAGAGATACTCCCTATATAGAGCTAGTCAATCTCCTTAGTGCTTCTAAACTAATACCGGCCTTAGTAAGTATATGCTCTCGGTAGTATCGGAACGTTAAACTAGGATCTAGCTAAACCCTAAGATACCGCTCCGCCGTCGTAGTAGCCTATACTATTATACCCTATAGTACAAGTGGTATATACTCCTCCCCCCTAGATTCTAGGTTAATAAAGTACATAAGAGCGTACTTCTTAGGATCGAATACCGAAGTATACCTAGCTACCTAGATATCGGCGTACTAGTATACCTTTTATAATTTCGAGATATTTTCTTATTCACTCCTCCTAATAACGATAAAGGTAACGTCGTCGACCTATCTACTTATTTTTACCCCCTTATATCCCTCTACTAGATCTACGTTATAAATTAGACATAGGATTAGAGAGAGAGGTAACCCCTATAGGATACTAGTTAGTATTAGGATACTCTCTAAGACCCCTTCTAGCATATAGATTCTAGTACTTCGGGATATAAGGAATACTTTTATCTAGGGTATAAGCTAACTAAGTCCCCTTTTCTAAAGGTTATAGAGTAACCTTTCGTAAGAGACGTTATTATACGCTCCGGAGATATTAAGTAGTAGTATACTTACTATCTTACTATTCCCCTAAGCTCTCTATATCCGGCCGATGATTTATTAAATAGCGTAGTCGACTAAGATCCCCTTTCTTCTACCAAGATATATATCTAGGAATAGTTTATATATTTCTATAGCGTAGCTAATTCTTTATATAATAACTACCTTAAGGAATTTACTAAGTATATTAAGTAGTGTAACCGGTTAGTAGGACTTTATAAGCTAGTAATCCTACTTACTAGCCTTATATAGTACTATAGTGATCGATTTCTAGAAGTGTGTTAGGTTAGTACCAAGCTATATATAGGTATTATAAATTCGAGAAATGGTATTAAGTACTACTAGGATTTTAATAAGTTTATACTAAAGTGAGTTCGGAAGACTATCCTCCCCTAGCGCTTTATCTAGAGGTAAGGCCTTAACTGAGACGCTCCGAGGTCTCCTCATGATGGCAGCGGCAGTCGGGGCGACGCCGTTAGCGCAGCTAGAGGACCGCGTTTGGTTTGCCATGGCCTTGGTGCTCGGCCTAGACGCAAAGGACAAAGGACAGTGGCTAGCGCTCTTCGCCCCGCCAGTTAACGTGGTGGACTTAACCGATGACACCGAACCGGCCGAAGTCGACGACAAGCTAACACCACCCCTAGAGCGGCCCTATGCTAGCGAGGTAGCACGGATTGCGAAGGAAGTGTAGGAAGAAGCGGTAAGGCGGGGCAAGCGGGAATTGACCCCTATATCGTTAGAATATGCGGCACTCTTCCGTTACGTAGTATAGCTACGTCTAACGGATATCGCCCTATACCCCTACCCGACTTCGGGGCTCCCCTAGTATAGGGGTTAGTAGATAGAGTGAGATAAGTAAACGGGCGAGTCCTAGCGGTAGCCTAATTAGGTCTATTGGTATACCGGCTACCGAAGGTAAACGGAGAGGAGAGATATATATATAGTGCTAGGTACTAGGCCTATCCCATTCTCTATTAATAAGATTCTAAATAGATAAGTACCTACCTTTTACTAGTTAGTCGTATCTATAGCCTAGTACCGTCTCATAATCTTATTAATCATCTTTTAACTTTCTACACTTAAACGTCTACTAGATATCCCTATATATACCTACTAGACTAAGTGTCCCCCCTTTCTCTTTAGCTATAACGAATCATGGTTAGAGAGCGTACAAAGTTAAAAAGCCGGAAGGGCGCTATATAGCCCCTAGAAACCCTATCGAAGCCTCCGTAGGAGGCTAGATAGTTAACCTTAGGTAAGTTCCTAGAGGACCTAACCAAACCCGAAACTCTATAATAACTAGAGTTACCTAAAATAACGATTACGCCTACTATTTATTACCTACGACTTCCCCCTATTACGTCTTTAGTATACCCTAAGTAGTTACTAAAGGCCGATAGGGTAACTAGAGAAGAGGAAACGGATATATTTAAGGAAATGTTTATAGCGTCTAAGATAGAGCTAAAGAACCCTAAACTAAAAAATAAGTTTATCGCGCTAGTTTATATAAACGCGGATAAAGCCTAGGACTAGTTAAAGGTAGTGGTTCTTTAGGCACGTAAACGGATTAAGTAGTCCGGCGATACTATAGACCAGCTATAGGATAGATCCTAAAGGTAGTTAGAGTTAGTTAAGAACCTAATACTAGCGTTCGATACCGCTAATAAAGACTATAAGGAAACCCTAAGCTAGTATATATAGCTTTAGATTTAACTTGAGAACGCTAAAGAAGCGCTTATAGAAGCATAGCGCGGGAGATACCCTAGAAGGAATTCGCTAGTTAATATCACGATGATAGGTAGATTAACTAGGGCGATCGGTTTATCGGATACTAGGTCGTAATAAGAGAGATCCTTAAAATCTTCGAAACTACTAGATCTACTAGTTTTTGTAGATAGGAAGTCCCTACTCTTCGAGGAATAGTAGATACTAGTATAAAACAAACTTAAAGCTAATACGGACCACTACCCGTTAGATAGACTATAAATCTCATATATAATTAGTCGGTATAGGGGTAAAGCTATAAAGTATATCTTACCCCGATAGCGAAATAGAGCTACTAACCGTTACTATAATGTAGAGGAAGTCTTTACTTACCTTAATACGATCTATAGTAACCCTAACCGCCTAGTAAACGCGAAAAGGAGCTACTACTTACTCTCGATAAAAAAGGGCGATAAGTTTAGCCCCTTCCTCTCGGAATTTAGATACCTAGCGGATAAAGCTTAGGTAGCGCTAAAGAGCCGGAAAGAGGACCTCTACCATAAACTAACTATCGAACTATAGAGATTGGTTATTGTGGAAGTAAACGGACTAGGGACCTTTAACGACTTTACTAACGTGTATTCGTAAATATTTAACCGACTAGACGCGATCGTTAGTAGGGAAAGGAAGAGGTTACTATAGGATAAAGGCTATAGGAGTAGATCGAGTTTAACTACCCTAGTAGCGACTAATTAACTATTAAGGATCAGGGATAGTAAAACCCTAAGACTAAAGCCGGAAATCAGCTTAATTAAGTACTACGAATATAGAAAGAATAGGTATTACGTAAGGGATTACCGTATAAGAAAGTAAGGATAAGGGAGTACTATAGCTTCTACTAACTAGTTAACCCTAACTAATCGGGTAAAGGAACTAGGGGATTTAGAGGAACTAAAGGATCTAAAAAACTAAAATACCTAGGAAAAGTCTCTTTCCTAGATAGAGTAGTAGATATCTAGGCCTTTAAACTTACTAAGGGAATATTTAAACCGGATCAGAGTATGATTTTTGATACGTAGCTCTTATATAACTCGCATACTATTATAATAATAGCGCTAGCGGATATAGGGGTAGACTACTTTATTATCATTAATATAGAGTTAGTAGTTTCACTCTCTTAGAAATTCGCTACGTATACTAAACGATTAGAAGTACCCTATCCGATCCGAGGATTCGATAGGAAGGATTAACGTATAATCATATATCTAATTAGGCTAATACTGATTATCGACGGACAATAATAGGTATAACTACCCCTCCTTATTATAGATCTAGGAGTAACGGATATAATCCTAGGCTATCAATAGTTAGTATATTACGATATATTACTAGATTACTAAAGGTATAAACTACGATAGCCGAAGGAGCTAACCCTAATAGAAGAAGTAGCTATAAAATAGAAAGTGGTGATTCTATAGGAAATCCTTAAGCGGGTACCTCCTAACCTAGAGTACTAAGCGGATATAGAGCGATATAACTAGGAGGCCGAGAAAAGATATTACTCCCCCCTAAGATACTAGTAGTAGGACCGTTAGGAGGAACTATTAAAGATAAACCGCGTACTTACTAACCTAGAGCGGCCGCTATATACTAGAGATAGGTAGTGCTAGAGCCTATCTAGGACTATCCCACTAATCGATATCGCGATAATCGGATCGGTAGGATTTATAAGATAAGTAAAAAGGAACGCTAGTAATACCTTTATCATAAATCTATATAAGATTAACTAGGTCATCCTTAATAAAGAAGAACGGGAAGAACTTAAGAAGAAAGTACTAGTAGCGTACCATAAATAACTTAATATCTTCTCGAAAAAGGAGTCTGATACGCTACTATAATACTAGGAAAGGGTAGACCACTAGATCGAAGTTAAGGAAGGTAATAAGCTAGGGTATAGCCCACTCTATAAGATATCTCTAGAGGAGCTTAAGGCGGTAAGATAGTATATAGTTAAAAACCTATATAAAGGCTTTATCGTCCTAAGTAGCGCTCCTTTTGCTTTACTAATCATTATAGTAAGAAAACTAGATAGAGGACTACGGTTCTACGTAGACTACTAGAAGTTAAACTCGATAACGAAGAGAGATCAATACCCCCTACCCTTGATTCTAGAAATATTAGAACGACTAGGTAAGGTAAGGGTCTTTATAAAACTCGATATCCGGTAGGGCTTCTACTAAATACGAATAGACCTAGCTTTAGAGGAATTTACCATATTTAGATTATATCTAAAGGTATATAAGTTTAAAGTCATACCCTTTAGACTAACGAATAGACTAGCGGCTTTCTAGAGATATATAAACGATACCTTGATCGAATATCTAGACGATTTTATGATAGTATTCGTAGATAATATTCTTATCTATAGTGAGAACCCTAAGGAGCATAAGGAGTATATTCGAAAGGTACTCAAATACCTATATAAAGCCGGCTTATAGGCGGCTATTATAAAGTACGAGTTTAGTACCTAATAGATAAAGTTCCTAGGCTTTATCATTAGCACTAAGGGTATTAAAGTAGATCTAACGAAGATAGATATAGTCACTAACTAGTAAATCCTAGAAATAGTAAAGGGCGTATAGTCGTTCCTTAGTTTTTATAACTTCTACTAAGTCTTTATTAAAGACTATAGTAAGATTACGAAACCACTTCACTAACTAATAAAGAAGGATTACTAATTCAAATAGATAGAGGAATATAATAGAGCATTTAAGGACCTAAAAGAACTACTTATAGTAGTACTAGTTCTTTACCACTATGACCTAGAAGCGGAGACCTAGATCAAAACTAACGTATTAGGAGGCGTAGTAGGTAGCGTCTTATCTTAGAAGGGGAAAGATAATAAATAGCACCCTATATCATTTTTCTTAAAGATACTATCTCTAATAGAGTAGAACTACGATATCTATAATAGGGAAATACTAGTAATCATATAAGCCCTAGCTAAATAGAGATTAGAGTTAGAAGGGTTATAACGGAATAAGCCCTTTAAGATATATACCGACTACTAATCGCTAGTATACTTTATAATAAAGAAGATACTAAATAATCGGTAGGCGCGATAGGCCTAGACCCTAGCTAGATTTAAGTTCTAGATAGAATACTAATCCGCTATGAAAAACGTAGTAGTAGACTTATTATCACGAAAGGATAAGCTAGAAGACCTAATAGATCACTAGACCTAAATACTATTAATACTAGATAGGTTATTAAAGGGGGTCAAGCCAACTAGTAAGAAACTATACCTACCGAATTAGATAGCGATAGCCCTAATAGGAAACCATTAGGATAATAATAACATTATAGAACGAGCGCGAATAGTGAACCTAGTTTACCTAACCCTAATAGAACGATAGGAAAGGGTAGCTAAGCCAGAGTTATACTACTAGATTATACTAGTAGGACTACTTATATTTAAGAACTAACTAGAGATCCCGGATAATAGAAACCTATAAGTAAGCTTACTAGATAAGGTATACCGATAGGCTTCTATAGCCTACCTAAGAAAGAAGAAAACGGCGTAGCTACTTAAGAAGTAATACTATTAGCCTAGTTAGAAATAAGATATAAATAGATACGTAGAAAACTATTTGATCTATAAATAAACGAAGCCGTGGTACAATAAGAAACTAGGGTTATTATACCCGCTACTAATGCCGGACCGGCCTTAGTAATACCTAATAATAGACTTTAGATCCCTACTAAAGGATAAACACGGATATAATATGGTATATATTATCGTAGACCGATTGATAAAACGACTAATTTCGATCCTATATCATAACGATATCACTAGTGAATAAATAGTAAAGCTATTTATAAGTTATATATATCGCTATTATAGGATGCTAGATTCGATTATCTTAGATAGAGGACCCTAGTTTATATCCTAGTTCTAGGAGGAATTCTATCGGATATTAGGGGTAAAAAGGAAATTATTAACCGCGTACCACCTATAAATAGATAGCTAAAGCGAGATTATAAACTAATATATAGCGTAATAACTAAGACCGTTTATAATATACTACTAGGATAACTAATTAGAAATCCTACCGATAGTAGACTTCGTAGTAGTAGTACTACTGTAGGAATTAATAGGGATTTTACTATTTATAGCGGAACGCGGATATAAACCCTAAATATTGTAGGACTAGGTAACGCTAAGCCCGCTTCCGAGATATAGTCTAAAATAAAATACATAGGAATTTACCGAAATAATATACGATATTTAGAACCGAACCAAGGACAATTTAAAACTAGCCTAAGATATATAGAAGCGTAAAGCCGATAAATATAGGTAGGATCTAGATTTCGATATCGGCGATATGGTTTTCGTTACGACTAAGGATTAGGTAATATAGAGACCGAGCCAGAAATTAGATAACTTAGTAGTAGGGCTATATAAGATTATTAAGAAATCTAGAGAATCGTTTAAAATCGACCTTCTAGAGAGTATTAAAGTATACCTAGTTTTCTACACTAAGAAACTACGAAAAGCTATAACAATAGAGCTACTTACTAGGTAAATCGTAGACCTACTACTACTAGTAGTTATAAATGACCATATTAAATACGAGGTCGAAGAAATCCTTACTAGTAGGGTTCGCGCTAATAAACTTTAATACCGTATTAAATAGATAGGATACGACAATAACCCAGACTAGTACCTAGTATCGAACTTTGCTAATTTACCTAAAAAGCTTATAGAATTCCACTAAAGGGAGCCAAATAAGGTAGGGCCTCCTATAAATCTACTCTATTAGATAGAGTATACCAACTAAGACGAATTCTAGCGGCCAAATAAGGACGATAATAGCCCTATACTACTAGAAAGGTAACTAAGCGAACTAGCCTATATCAACGTAACTAAGGGTAGTTACCTAATTTCGTAGGGGGGTAATAAGACGCTCTAAGGTCTCCTTATAATAGTAGCGGTAGTCGGGGTAACGCCGTTAGCGTAGCTAGAGGACCGCGTTTGGTTTACTATAGCCTTAGTACTCGGCCTAGACATAAAGGACGAAGGATAGTGGCTAGCGCTCTTCGCCCCGCTAGTTAACGTGGTAGACTTAACCGATGACACCGAACCGGCCGAAGTCGACGATAAGCTAATACCACCCCTAGAGCGGCCCTATACTAGCGAGGTAGCACGGATTGCGAAGGAAGTACAGGAAGAAGCGGTAAGGCGGGGCGAGCGGGAATTGACCCCTATATCGTTAGAATATGCGGCACTCTTCCGTTATATGGTATAGCCACGTCTAACGGATATCGCCCTATGCCCCTACCCGACTTCGGGGCTCCCCTGGCATGGGGGTTGGTAGATAGAGTAAGATAAGTAAACGGGCGAGTCCTAGCGGCAGCCTAATTGGGTCTGTTGGTATGCCGGCCCGAAGGCAAACGGAGAGGAGAGATAATATATATAGTGCCAGGTACCGGGCCTATCCCATTCTCTATCAATAAGATTCCGAATAGACAAGCACCTACCTTTCACCAGTTGGTCGTATCTGTAGCCTGGCACCGTCTCATTAACTACCTACTTGATTTCTTAGTATATGATCTCTAGGAAGTAGATCTCTATCGGATCATGATTAATCTCTATTAGATCATAATTAATCACTATCAAATCGATATTAGAGAGATCTACTAGTAGCGGTACTAGGAAGAAGGCTTCCTAGAAAGTAGCTACTTTCTCTTTGACTATCTCTGCTAAGTTCTCCGAACCTAGTATCTTGATTGATAGTATGACCCCTTAGTTATACGCTTCTTACCGGTTTCTTACCTATTTACTTATCCTCTATATGCTACTAGGCCCTTCTTTAATAACCTCCTATACCTTACGGCGGTAGTATCGATAGAGGGCGATCTTAATTAGCTAGGTCTTCTAGTTTCTTACTACTTTATATAGCTCTTTATCGTATAGGTCCCCTATTTATTTATATCGGCGGTAGAGTTACCGTACTTCTTTAACTACTTCCTGGTATTCTGGTATAAAACTAGGATTCGCCTACTACGAAGGGATTGCCTATAGTGTAGAGATATTGACCGCTTTATTAATGATTCTTATGAATACCTAGTACTTAGCTTCTACTTTATCGGCTATTATAGGGTTTTTAGGGTTGGTAGTAGTGTCGGTAGTAGTGTTAGTAGTGGTATTAGTGGTGGTATTAGTAGTGGTATTAGCAAGCTATCGCTTAATGAATTCTATTAGCTTCTTATCGTTTATGGCCTTCTAGTTTCTCCTCTTTAGTGGTTCGTATGGCGGAGTGGTGATATTAATTATTATTACTACTAGGTAGTGATCTAAGCTATGATCGGTCCTAACCTAGCATTTAACCACCCTCTCTATTAGTAAGCTACTAATAAAAGTGAGGTTAATAATAGATACCTATTTATTACGCCGCTATATCACTATCCCCCTCTCCGTTATTATACCTATATTATACTTCCCTAGGGTATTAAGTAGCTACTTAGTAGTAGTACTCGCTTTAACCCTAATCCTACCCTATATTAGGTAGTATAGGTTTATATCCCTAACTAGGATATATTCCGTATATAGTCTCTAAGCGAGCTCTCTATTAAGCTTTTTGACCGTTTTACCATCGTCGTTATTATATATATTATATATAAAGAGGTCAGTCTACCCCTCTAGATAGTTCCTCCGTAGTTTTAGTAGCTAGTATCCTTTCGATACCGTTTTATATGATTAGGAACCTAGATCGATCCGTTTCGATACGAATAGATAGACCCTTACTCGTTCTTCTAGCTTTAGGAAGGCTAGTTAGTAAGTAGCTTTATTCGGGTAGTAGGTTATTACTAATTAAGAGTTAATCTAGGGTTCCTAGACCGTAATCACGTCAGCTTTCTAAACTACTTTATCTAATAAAAATGAGGCTATAACTAGATATACGTTATATACGTTATATTAGATTATTTGGAAGTGATTTATTAAGATAAGGTGGTATTATTTATATTAGTATCTATTCCTAGATCATCGCTATACTCTGACGTATCATAGAACTCCTCTTCTATATTATCGTCGATTTTAATAGCTTTATATCGTACTAGCTAGTATTACCTTATCGTTCGGGGTTACTCTTCTATAATATAGTCTTCCGCTATATTATTAGCTAGTACTATTATCCTCCTCTTCTTATATAATATCTAGAGCTACTTCTCTAGATCTATTATAAACTATACGATCTCTTAGTTTTATAATCTTAAAGAGCGAGCCGACTAGCTTACTACTAAGGTAGTTTTAGTAAGCTCCTTTAGTATAGTAGGTAGATTGTTATCCTCTAACATTCTTAATCTAGTTCGTATAACGTAGCTAGGCTCCTTTCTCTATTAGGGCTTCTCTACCCCGACCTTTATATATATCCTCCGAATTTCGTTTAATGCTAGTATTAGGAAGTGGGTACTTATCTTAGGCTTTATAAGAGCCGTTAACGTTGTTATCATTTATTATATTATATCCTCTATCGGATGCGATACGTTCTCTATCCGATTCGATACCGGTACTATCCGATATATCGTCGTACGCTATATAGCTTACTATAGTACGTAGATTGAGGTATTAAGTCCCTATTAGGACTAGGAGGTAGTAGTACTACTCTTCGTAGCCTCCCTATAGAAGTAAAGCGGTATACGATAGTATAGAGGGCTATTAGCTAGTGCTAGTCTTACCTCCTCCTTTACTACTATTCTTACTTCGTAATTATCGCTTATTAGCCTATGGCCTCCGCTATAATTAGCGTATTTTACTTCGACGTCCCCTTACTTAGCATACTCCTAGGTTAGGTATTACTTCGCATAGTGGCCGTACTAGTACTCGTTTAGATACTATAAGTGTATATATCCTGGTTTCTGATATTTTAGGTATAATTTCGAACGTCCTTCTCGGTAGAAGTAGGTAGTTTAGTATACTTAGTACTACTAGAGCGTACCCTATATAATTACTTGGTTTATAACTACCGGATTAGTAAACTTAATAACGATAGAGCCCTTACGGCGTTTACCTAGTTTAACTAGCTAGCTAAGGTAGAGGATTTTAACCTAGGTATTACCCCATAAGTAGCTATTTTAGCGCACTAGCTCCTTCGCTATCCCTACTATCGACTCTAGTATTAATAGCATTGTCTTCGTATCGATACCGCGCGTTACTACCCCCTACGTCGGCTTCCTAATATATACTACCGGGCCGAATGATTTAAACTAGCCATTAGTATACTTTCGTAGTAGCTCTGCGCTAGAAGCGCTATTCGCCGTTATCTTTATATCCCTAGAGGGGAGAACCTTCGCCGCTAAGAAGTAGTAGCTACCACTAAAGGGAGTACTAGCTTTCCTCTAGGCGGCTTACTCCTATATCCTCTTAGCCTACTTAAAGATCTCCCTTAGTGTACGCCGGCGGAGGGCTTTATAGGTATCGCTATTACGAATCTTAACGATAATCTCTCGATCTTCGCGGAGCTTAGCTAGCGAAACTCCTATTAAGGATGATCTATTACTACTAGTTCTCGGAAGTAAAGGGGGGGGACCGGATCCTATCCCTTATCCCTATTTCTAGAGCCGTGCCTAGAAGGCTACTAAGTCATTCGAATTGCTTGTTTATATAGATAGTGTCGTTACTGTTACTTTGATCGCTATCGTAGCTTTTTCGATGGTTTCTATTCGCTTATCGAGTCGATTGAGTGCCTATTATACCTTTTCTATGACCTAAACCTACGGTTTATCCCCCTTTAGGGAGTTTAATGCGTATTATTTAACGGATTTAACAAAGTTGATAATATATATCTTACCTCTTCCGTCATTTTCTATTATTTTTAGTACCTCTCTAGCACTCTAAGCGAGCTCCTCTATGGTGCTAAAGTGGTTACGTGGTTTCTTAGGGGCTTTTGAAAACTTAGTTTTAGGGGGCGAATGTTACCAGCCAGTTCTTTTGAACAAAAGAGTTCATTTCAACGAGAATACTAAGTACAAAGAGAGAAAGAGAAAAGAAAAAAGGCAACAATGAGACAGGAACCTTTGTACGGTCCTATCGCATCAAGCAATCAAACAAACAATGCAAAATTCATCCAAGACGGAAACGCCTGGCAGAATTCCAGAAACAAACATTCCTAGTCCAGATCGTCACATAACCCCTAACTAAAACCGTATTCAGTCCCTGAATAAAGGCTTATTGTTATTAATATGGTCTTCGAGAACTCTATCTTCTTCGTCTATATCTAGCCATTCTTGTAAACGCATAGGGGGACCGGGTTTCGAAGGTTACTATATATAGAACTCCTATATTTTCCTTAGCGCGTGTTTTAAGTCGCTAGCAGGGTACCATTATAAATCAAGATCATATCCAATCTATTACACTCTGTATTATAGCTTTCGGTAATATATCCTAATATCTAGAATTTTCTTAACCTCCTATTTATCTATCTCTCCAACCTACGTTAGTAGAGGCGGATCTATATACTATCTATCTAAAGGTTCTATCGTTACTACTTTCCGTAACTTACTAGGGTAGAAGACTAGGTAAACTTAAATTACTTCTAGAAGATCTATCTTATAGGAGTTTCTAACCTTCTTAATAATCTTATATAGTCCGCTTACTAGGTAGGAAAGCTTCCTACTAGGTCAATCTTATAGCTAGTCCTTTATCGTAATAAATACTAAGTTACTAACTCCGAAATCCTCTTCTCGGCGATGTTTATTCGCTTAATAAATCTACAATTACTACGACTTTACAATTTACTCTTTAGTCTTAGTCTAAATGTCTTATAGTTCTAAAAGTATTTATACTATATCTTACTTATTAGGGGTTGTTATTCCTTAGTCCTTCTAGTCGAATATTATTAAAGGTTTATATCCTCTTTCTATAAAGAAGGGTAATTTCTTTATTATATCCTAGGGAAGTATTAAGGCTACGAAATCAACTATTAGTAGGACTTCCGACTAATTATCCTAGTTCTATTTAATATATAGTCTTAACCTCTAGGCTATATACTGATTTACAATTCTACTTTATCTATCTATCTAAGGATAATAAGTAGTTAATAGTTTCCTTTTAATACTAAGGATCCTATAGAATTTAGTCTAGAATTTAGAGATAAACTAACCCCTACGATCGGAGACAATTATCTCTAGAATACCTATAATTCGAATAATAAAGTTAATAAATAGTCGAGCTATCCGTTTCGCGTTTATATCCTTATGATAAGGAATAGATACTAGTCTCTTACTTAGTTAGTTAACTATAACTAGAATAGCGTTATAACTATAACAATCTTTTAGGAACGAACGGAAATCTATTAAGATATACTACTAGAGTCTTTTAGGAGCTAGTAGAGGTCGTAGTAATCCTAGTATTCGATCTCTCTAAGCCTTTATACGTTTATAGATTAGATAGTTATTAACGTATTATTTCACGTCTATTACCTATCTATACTAGTAATATCTTATAGATACTAGTTTCTTTAGTTTCTTAATACTAGGATATATAGTTAACGGCTAATAGTATATCTTATTAAGTAGTTAGATACGAAGGTCTCCTTTATTAGGAACCTTAAGTCGTCCTTCGTAAAGGAGTAATATATCCGCTAATATCTATTAGGAACTACTTCTATCCTATACTATCTAACGGAATTCTTCTAGATCCGCACTCTAATAGTTAGCTTCCTTAATACGTTTAACGATTTTAATCGCCTCTACCTCCTCTAAATAAATAGGAGCTAGATAAGTTAGGTAGACTCCTTCTTCTAGATAGTCTTTCGGAAGTATTATAAACTATCGTCTATTATCTATATAGGGAGATTCCTTTCGTAATAGGATATTAGTAATAATATTCTTCTTCTTAGGACGATATTTAATCGTAAAACGGAACTAAGATAAGAATTCACTCTATCTTACCTATCGCTAGTTTATTTATTAGGTTATTATAAAATACTTAAGTAACTAATAGTTAGTAAGGATCTTAAAACGATCCTTCTAGGATAGACCTTTAAGCTTAGGTCTCTATTCCTATAGAGTACGGACGATTATAAGGAGTTCTTTATCGCGTACTTCGTAGTTTAGTTCTACGGTTTATATCGTCTTTAAATAGAATGCTACTAGGTACTAGAAATCTTCCTAATCGTAATACTAAGAAAGTACTACTCCTAATACTCTATTAGATATATCTATCTTAACTTAAGTTCGTCAGATTAGATTATAATATCTAAGAATTAGGGCACTAACTAACTTTTCTTTTAGGATTTAGAATACCTACTTATATTTCTCTAACTATTCGAATAAAATATCTTATCTTATTAGTCGATAAAGTAGTTTCGAAATAGCGCTATATCCTTAAATAAATCGTCGATAGAAGTTATAGAATCCTAGGAATAATTATACTCCTTTTACTATAGTTAGTACTATCTATAACTATACTATATAAATCTTCTCTAGATCGATAGCTATACTATCGGTACTTATAATAAACCCTAGGAACTTAGTCCTTTATACTAAAAATTCCGACTTTAATAGGGTAACTTATAGTCCTACTTCCTTTAGATAATAGAGTATCTCTCTAACCTACCGTCTTTAATATTCTTACTATAGATTAAGATATTATCTATAAAGGTAACTATATATTTATCTAAGTATTCCTAGAGAATATTATTTATAAATCTCTAGAAAGTTACTAGTCCGTTTATCAATCTAAACGGTATTACCTTATATTTAAAAGAACCATATCTTATACGGAATATAGTAAGATCCTCTATTCCTAGTATTAAACGGATACGGTAGAATCCGTACTAAATATTAAGCTTTATATAGATCCTTACCTTACTTATCTATTATAGTACTTTATTAATTAGTGGTAGAGGGTAGTAATCTTTCTTAGTAATTACGTTTAGTCTCTAGAAGTTAATATAAAATCGGAGTCCTTTACTAGGTTTTCTTACTATTAAGATTAGGGATATATATAGAGCTAAACTTAGGATAATAAATCCTTTCTTAAGATTTTCTAGAATATATTTCTTTACCGCTTTTAGTTCTTTAAGTAATAACTTATAGAAAGGGTAATATCTAGGTTATACTTCTACTTCAAGAATAATATTATAATCTATACCTAGTTAGTAAGATAGTAACTTATCGGATTTCTTCTTTAAAAAGACTTCCGCTAGATTGTGATATTCCTTTAGAAGAGTCTTTAAGATCTTATCGGTTTTAGGATCCTAAATCTATATACTCTTTATATCGATAATATAATCGATCTTATAAAGCGAAGTTATAAAGGTTTTAACTTCCTTATTAGTCTTTCCTTTCTTATAGAGTCTATTAAAACCGATACCTCTAATAGCACTAATATCGAATGATAAAGACGTATCTTATTATTGAATCTTTAGGATCACTATCTTACTTTTATCGTTTAGGTTACGATTTATCTTCTAGTATTCCTTAGTCTACTAATATCTATATTATCGTTCTCTTATATATCTATATTTATCCTTTATCTTTAATTCCTTTCGGATAAAAAGGCGGTCTTTTCGGTTAGTATTAGCTTAATAATCTAAGTTCGGTTTAGGTCTCCGAAGAATAGTAATTAGTATTAGTACTACTATTTTACTTAATATATTATTAAAAAGTGTCTTCTTACCTAGCTAAATCATCTAGTATTAACAATAGTCTAATAAGACGTTATTATCTATAAACCATTTCCTTCTAAGAATCATATCGTATTTCCTAAGATCAGCGATTAATATTAGGACTTATTATTATATTCTCCTATCTATTCTATATATAATATAAGAAAAGTAACGCGTAAGTTATTAGCCTACTAAGTTTTCTATTAAATCCTTAAATAGGATACTCTTATCTAACGCTCTCTACTTTTAAACTAAATCGTTTACTAAGGAGAATACTTAATCCTTAATTTAAGAATATATATCTATCTACTCTAGTATTACTAAGCGCTAAAATAGAAAAAGAGCGTTTATTATATATTAGCTTAGTATTAAAAACTAAACTATCTCTAGGACCTCTAATTAACTTCTATAAATCTAGCAGATATAGTAACACTTTCTATCTACCTAGGTAGGAGACTTAACCTAGGTATTAACTTTTCCCTAATCGATATCTTCTCTATTAAGTTTAATAATATAAGGAGAAGGGTAGGTTATAGTAATAGTATTAGTAGGTTTCTTTCTTTAGTAGTCGCGAGTTATATATCTTTACTCCCTATAGTTAAAGTATTAACCTTCTTTTATTAAGGTATCTCGCTTAGAATTTAAGAGTCTTCTAAAGCTAGGGTTTTCTTTACGTTTTATATAGGGAGTGTAACTTTACTTCGTTATTCCTATTCCTATACTTCCGTTAGTAGTAGTAGTAGATTATAGATAGGAAGTGGCCTTCGCTTCCTACTAAAGGTTAATCTTATAGGATATACTCTAATAAGTCTTAGAGAAAGATTCGAATATTATAGTTTCCTAGTTAACTACCTATATTACCTAGCTCTATAGTAAGTATAGTAGCTTCGAATATAAATCATACTTACGGTTCTCCTTAATTATAGTAGCCTCTTTAATAAGCTATATAAACTTAGCTAGGAAATCGGTAAAACTATCCTTTAGCTTTATTATTAGCTTATAGTATATAGTATAAGCTTTAGTATATTAATTTAGGTTTATAAATACGGTTTTTAGGTAGATAATTATATCCTTAGCGTCTAGGTACGGGTAACTAGAATCAGAACTTATTCGGGGTACGATATATAGCTAAGCCTTCCCTTTATAACGACTCTATATATAGAGTTTACGATACACTAGTAATAGATAATAATCAGTATTTACTTCGAGTTTCTATCGGATTACGGTTTCCTAGGTTTCGAATCGGACTTCTTTACTATCGCTAAGCATTAGAGCGTTAGGTATCTTTATAATCTTTCGGTATAAACCGGTCTTTATAATCGGTATACTAGCTTGATTTTATAAATTCATAAGGCGAAATATAAGGTTACCTCTCTCGCGAACTACTAGGTCTCAATAAGTAATTACCTTATCTCGCTTAAGTATAAGTAACTTAATAACGATTTTAGTCTTAATCTTATCAGAGTATAAAACTATTATTTCGTCCTCGAGTTCTTATACTCTCCTCTTTAGGTTCTAGTATTCTCTCGCGAGCTCGTAAAACCGTTTACGGGTCGGAGTCTTCTATAGTCGTTTACGAATAAAGGAGCTTTCTCTATTCTTATCGTCTTTATTATGTTTACTAGTACTAACTAGTCTCTACGGTTTAGGGATTAGGGTATTCGGGTTATAGGTAACTATCTCTTACTTATTATTATCTTCTTTATTATACATAGTAACGGGCTATCTTCCGCGATTAGTGGGTAGGTTTCGTTTCGGTCCGACTATTTTAATTGGTTAAATGTCGAGTTCGGGTTTAAATCTTAGCTTATCCGGTGCTAAGGAACGGAAAGTGGGGCAAAGCTAGACCGAGATCAATCACAATAATGATCTATACAGTCGTACTACTTTATTAGAAATGAAAGTAGTACTTAGTATTATGTTACTAGCCAGTTCTTTTAAACAAAAGAGTGCATTTCAACGAGAATACTAAGTATAAAGAGAGAAAGAGAAAAGAAAAAAGGCAACAATAAGACAGGAACCTTTATACGGTCCTATCGTATCAAGCAATCAAACAAACAATGCAAAATTCATCCAAGGCGGAAACGCCTGGCAGAATTCCAGAAACAAACATTCCCAGTCCAGATCGTCACAGCAAATTCGGTTTTCTTCCACCACCGGCGACAGCGATCCTTCAATGCCTATAAAAATAGGATCAAAAGATAGAGCCGGAAGTTAGAAAGAATATGAACTAATTTTGAGAGCCTATAGGCCCTTGGTTGGCGAGATAGAACAAAAATTAAATCTGGGCAAAAAGAGTTGTTCCTTGTACTAGGTAGATGGCTGCTTTCGTTATATCTATTTCTTTTATCTTATTTGCACTACACCGGCCGGTTTATGGCCTTACTTTTCAGGTGGCAGGACCTCGAGAAATCGAGTCCTACTTACAGGGTGGATCTGCATACTGGGAATGCGGGAGCGGGCTCTGGGACGCAACCCCCGCATAGCAGCATGTATGTAATAGCGAGCTAAATCGGGTCAATGAATTCATCATCATCATCATCATCATCATAGGTAGGGAAAAGAGGGAAGGAGATTAAAATATAATACCAAGCCAAAACACTACAAATATCGGAGACATAGGAAGCATAATACAATAGCCGGGCGCTAGGTCCGCCGAGGTTACCTTATACTAATAATATATATAGAGAATAACGTACGCTACTAACAAAGACGATAAGGTATGGCGCTATGACCCGAACCTATTCGTATATAATCTACCGAAGTAATATAGTAAGTAGACCTAGTAGTCCTAGTGATATAGGGACTCGGTAACTTAGGGAGCCAGATAGAGAGAGAGGAGAGAGGGGAGAGATAAAGAAGTGGAAGGTATATTATAGAGAGGAAGGGGACACTCTATACCTATAGGGACTATAGGAAACCATCTATACTAGGTAGATAGCTGCTTTCGTTATATTTATTTCTTTTATCTTATATATATTACGCCGGCCGGTTTTTGGCCTTACTTTTCAGGTGGTAGGACCTCGAGAAATCGAGTCCAGTCTATAGGGTGGATCTACATACTAGGAATGTACCACCATTTGTCGTCGGGAGCGGGCTCTGGGACGCAACCCCCGCATAGTAGCATGTATGTAATAGCGAGCTAAATCGGGTCAATGAATTCATCATCATCATCATCATACATATCCATCGGGCCTTGTTATTCCGGTCCGACGCTATTATAATACCACGTAAAGTGATGCCTGAGCGCTATACACCTTGTTAGAGAGAGAGAGTGCTACAAGAAGTATGCAGATACTCGAAAAGTGGGAAAAACAACTCTTTTTGCCCAGATTTAATTTTTGTTCTATCTCGCCAACCAAGGGCCTACAGGCTCTCAAAATTAGTTCAAACTCTTTCTAACTTCCGGCTCTATCTGTTGATCCTATTTTTATAGGTATTAAAGGATGGCTGTCGCCGGTGGTGGAAGGAAACCGAATTCGCCCCCCGAAACAGAGTTTTCAAAGGCACCCCCCAAGAAACCATATAACCACTTTAGCACCATGGAGGAGCTCGCTCAGGGTACTAGAGAGGTGCTGAATATAATGGAAAATGACGGAAGAGGTAAGATATATATTATCAACTTTGTTAAATCCGTTGAATAGTACGTATTAAACTCCCTAAAGGGGGATAAACCGTAGGTTTAGGTCATAGAAAAGGTATAATAGGCACTCAACCGACTCGACTAGCGTATAGATAGTATCGAAAAAGCTACGACGGCGATCAAGGCGATAGCGGCGACACCGTCTATACAAATAAGTAATTCGAACGACTTAGCAGCCTTTTAGGCACGGCTCTAGAAATAGGGATAAGGAACCGGCTCCGGCCCCCCCCTATCTCTCCTAATAAGTAATAGATCATCCTCGATCGGAGTTTCGCTAGCTAAGCTCCGCAAAGATCGGGAGATCATCGTTAAGGTTCGTAATAGCGATACCCGCGAAACCCTCCGCTAGCGTACACTAAGGGAGATCGTCGAGTAGGCTAAGAGGACACGGGAATAAGCCACCCGGAGGAAAGCTAGTACTCCCCTTAGTAGTAGCTACCACTTCTTAGCGGCGAAGGTTCTCCCCTCTAGGGATATAAAGATAACGGCGAATAGCGCTTCCGGTACGGAGCTACTACGAAAGCACGCTAATAGCTAGCTAAAATCATTCGGCCCGGCGGTATATATTAGGAGGCCGATATAGGGGGTAGTAGCGCGCGGTATCGATATAAAGACGATACTATTAATACTAGAGTCGATAGCGGGGATAGCGAAGGAGCTAGTACGCTGAAATAGCCACTTATAGGGTGATACCTAGGTTAAAATCCTCTACCTTAGCTAGCTAGTTAAACTAAGTAAACGCCGTAAGGGCTCTATCGTCATTAAATTTACCAATCCGGTGGTTACAAACCAAGTAATCACGTAGGGTACGCTCTAGTAGCACTAAGTGTACCAAACTACCCGCTTCTACCGAGAGAGCCGTTCGAAATTATGCCTAAAATACTAGAAACTAGGGTATATACACTTATAATATTTAAACGAGTATTAGTGCGGCCACTATACGAAGCAATATCTAACCTAGGAGTATACTAAGTAAGGTAACGTTGTCGAAGTAAAATACGTTAATTATAGCGGAGGCTATAGGCTAATAAGCGATACTTACGAAGTAAGAATGGTAGCGAAGGAGGAGGTGAGACTAGTACTAGCTAATAGCCCTTTATACTATCGTATACCGCTTTACTTCCATAGGGAGGCTACGAAGAGTAGTACTACTACCTCCTAGTCTTAATAAGAACTTAATACCTTAATCTACGCTCCGTAGTAACTAGTATAGCGTATAGTAATAATATATCGGATAGTACCTATATCGAATCGGACAGTAATCGTATCGCATCCGATAGAGAACGTATCGCATCCGATAGAGGATATAACATAATAAATAATAATAACGTTAACGGCTCTTATAAAGGCTAGGATAAGTACCTACTTCCTAATACCTATATTAAGCAAAATTCGGAGGATATATATAAACGTTAGGGTAGAGAAGCCTTAGCGAAGAAAGGAGCTGACTACTGGTCACGTAATACAAACTAGGTTAAGAACGTTAGAGGATAACGATCTACCTACTATACTAGAGGAGCTTATAGAAACTACCCTAGTAGCAAGCTAGTCGGCTCGATCTTTAAGGTTATAAAACTAAGAGATTATATAATTTATAATAGATCCGGAGAAATAGCTCTAAATATCATATAAAAAGAGGAGGATAATAGTACTAGCTAATAATATAGCGGAGGATTATATTATAGAGGAATAACCCTAAACGATATAGCGGTACTAGCTAGTACGATATAAAGCTATTAAAATCGACGATAATACGGAAGAAGAGTTCTATAATACGTCGGAGTATAGCGATGATCTAGGAATAGACACTAATAATACCGCCTTATCTTAATAAATTACTTCTAAATAATTTAATATAATATATATAACGCCTATCTAGTTATAGCCTTATTTTTATTAGACAAAATAGTTTAAAAAGCGGATATGATTACGGTCTAGGAACCCTAGATTAACTCTCAATTAGTAATAACCCACTACCTAAATAAAGCTACTTACTAACTAGTCTTCCTAAAGCTAGAAGAACGAGTAAGGGTCTATCTATTTATATTAAAACGGATCGATCTAGGCTCCTAGTTATATAAAACGGTATTAAAAGGATACCAGCTGTGAAGACCCTCCTATGGATGGGTCTTCATTTAATTGATCAGAGTGAAAGGAGTATTATACGATACAAATACTACTACGAAGTATTAACACTAGTACTGCATGTATTCAAACTGAACTCTGAGCCCTCTAACATTGCTCCGAGTTCTACTAGTATAGTTGTGCGCGGGTAAGCGAGGTCACATGACTCTCCACCTCCGGTCTCTCGGTGGTATAGTTCTATATACCGGGTCCTACGACCCTTCTAGTAAGACGTTGTGACATTACCTCCCTTCTTCAATGCATGTCGCCCTCGGCATGCTCCTTGGTCTCTTACCGGCATCTTGCTTCTCGCTTTGTGTGGTGGCTTTTTCGAGTCCTTTAACGCTTTGACTGGGTCTTCTTTATCTCATGCGAAGGTTTTCGAGGTCTTTCCGAAGGTTTTTAAAGGTAGCGTACCCCTCTTCTCTTAGGGGCATGCCCTTATGATCCCTTTCTCGTTATGTCTTTTAATAGAGGTACTACCAACTAGGTCGTGGTAGCCGTACCTATTACCCCTACTAAGGCATGGTATATGCGGTGTGTTAATTCCGTTAGTAGCATCCCTAATAGCGTTTGTCAAAGCTCTACGGCTGGTCTTAAGTGCCAGTATTATCATCAGCAGCATCAGACTTATATAATAGTGAGGTTTCGAGGCTTTCTTCGAGGCCTCCCTTCGGTTTCTAACTATTTATAGGTCGATCCTCAGTTAGATAACGAAGCTAACGCTATTATTCTCGCTGCGACCCCTACCGCTCGTACGACTACTTTAAGGGCTTTTAGGAGTACTCGGAACGTTCTCGGATAACGTATTAATACTGGTCTCGTTCCTACGACTATGCCTTACGCCCCTCCTCTACCGCTGCCGCTACCGCTACCGCTACCTCCTCCTCTACCGCTACCACCAATAATAGCGCTAATATTATAGGTTCGAGGGGTTCTAGCTAGGTTATTATAGCGCGTGCTCGGTCTTTAGGGGGTTATTTTAGTCGGGTTCCGATTTCTCTTTGGTGTCTTCGCGCTAGGTAGTTTCTTTCTTCCTCCTATATTACGTAGTCTCTATATATAGGTCTTTATTAACTTCGTAGTCTTTATAACCCTCTAGGAGGTCATTCGAGATAAGTTTCGCCCCCATATTCCTATTACCTTTTCCGAGGCTATCTATCCTTTATTAGTCTATTTAAGGATTCGAGCTCCTCACTAAACCTAGGGATAGCGTCTATTTCACTATTTAAGGCGTTATAGAGTATATTTATATGACGTAATCTTCCTGACTCGATAGGTACGTTATAGGCTAATAATAGCGAGGTTCTCTATAAGTATACCTATACTCCCACGTATTCGTCTTCCTTAATTAGCGAAGGATAGGTTCAGGGTTTTCATGGAGTTAGTAGGGCGTTTTACCCCCTTTTCGAATAGTACTAGGCCATCTACTAAGGGTTCTTCCGAGCCTTCTTTATAGGTAGTTATATATCTATCGAGTTCTCTTTTTCGAATATATCTAATACTATCGTTTCTTCGAGTATACTCTTTGGTTCCTAGGTATTTTCGCTATCTCCGTAGCCCTACTAGCGGACTAGGTATTATAGGCCTCTGCCTTTCTTTCTCACCTTTAGGATCTTGTCTATCTTGAACTTAAGCTCCCCTTCGACTTCGAGGGGATCTAGATACTTACTTCGAATTAGGTTTCCCTTATAGGGTTCTAGCATCGAAACATATTACGTGGTATGAATATATCGGTATAGTAGCGTTAGTAATAGTTAGTACGCTTACTAGCCGATCTTTCTTATGATTTAGAAGGGTCCTTTATAGCGGTTTTCTAGCTTCTTAAATGGGCGCCCTAAGTCTATATGGGTGTTTTAAAGTAATACCTAATCGGTTATATAGAAAGATTTCTCTATCCTATTCTTATCCGCGGCTCTTTTCATGGTTTCTTTCGTCCTTTATAGCTTCTTTAAGAGCTCTTCTCTTATTTCTACTAGCTCGG
This sequence comes from Penicillium italicum, assembly GCA_002116305.1. Lineage (NCBI taxonomy): Eukaryota > Fungi > Ascomycota > Eurotiomycetes > Eurotiales > Aspergillaceae > Penicillium > Penicillium italicum. Next base: position 272,655 of record KZ108115.1, on the reverse strand, counting down.
TCGTTCTAGCTTTTGTATCTTAGTAGACCTCCTTATCGTCGTCTTCGACGCTAGAGCATAGTTCTGGCCTTATTCCTATTAAAGCCTTACTTAGTATTATCCCTAAGACCGAGTATATCGTGGTATTATATATAAACTACGCGAGAGGGATCTATCTTATCTAATTATCTTGGTACTAGCTTATATAGTTCCTTAGATAGTACTTAATCGACTGATTCTATCTCTTGGTCTAGCTATCTATCTACGGGTGGTATATAGTAGATAATCGCCTGTAGATAATCGCCTTCGAA
>KZ108115.1:242459-270750 GCA_002116305.1 Penicillium italicum | reverse complement strand
TCTTATATATATCTAGTCCTTTTACTAAGGCGTTAAGAGGTACGTATATCTTTAAGAATAATGCTATAAATCTCCTATAGAAGTTTATATATCCTATGAATATCTAGATATTATAGATGCTCTTTGGTTCTAGCTAATCTAGAATGGTCTCAATCTTCTTCCGATCTATTTCTACCCCTTTAGGGGTAATAATATAGCTAAGGAATTCCACCCTTTTAGTATGGAATACGTACTTCGATCTCTTTACGTATAACTTATATTATCGGAGTCTCTCTAGTACCTTTCTGATATACCCTATATAGGTCTTAACGTCTATTAAAAAGACCAGGATATTATCTAAGTAGATAACCACGAATATATCGATAAAGTCCGCGAGGGCTCTATTAATATAGCTCTAGAACGTTACTAGCGTATTAGAAAGGCTAAATGGTATAACTCTATATTTATAGAGTCTATACCTTATGCGAAAGGCAGTCTTCTACTTATCTCCTTACTTTATACGAAGCCGATAGTATATATCTATTAGGTCTAGCTGTGTGAATATCACCGCTCCTAAGAGGCGATCTAACGATTCTCCTATTAATAGTAGTAGATATCTATTTTTGATAGTGATTTTATTTAGACCTTAGTAGTTAATATATAGACGAAGGCCTCTATCTTTCTTTAGTATAAATAGTATTAGCGCTCCTACTAGGCTTTTTGAAGGCTATATCTACCCCTTTTATAGGGCTATTACTAGATATTCCTTTAGTACCTATAGTTACTCTTATGAAAGTAGGTATATGGCTTTCTATAGAGGTTGTATATCCTTCTTAAGATGAATTATATGATCTATATCGGAGTATGATACTACTATTCCTATTTCTACTAGGTCGAATATATCTAGAATATATCTACGTACGAAGTCCGCGTATTCTTCTAGTAGGCTATCTATTTATATAGCCGCTAGTCGTATAGTATCCTTTACTTCTAACTAGAGGTAGGTAAGGGTATATTATGAACCCTTAAGGAGCTCTTAGGTATACTCTTAGGCCGTGATCTTCTCTATCTCTACTCCTCGGTGGTTACTATAGTACCTCTATAAGGCTACTTTCCAATCTATGATAGGGTTTACGCTAGTTAACTAGTCGAATCCTAGGATTAAGTCATATCCTTATATATCTACTACTTCTATTATAAGGGTATGACTTCTTGTCTCCCCTATACTATCTACTATACTAAGTTTTACTTCTCTTACCCTATAGGACTTGATCTCTTACCTATCGATAGCCTTAACCATTCGTAGCGGGTATTAGGAGTCTTCTAGATACTCTTTCGCCTATCTTTAGCTGATAAAAGATCTTTCTACTCCGCAATCTATAAGGGTATGGGTAGTGATATTCTCTAGTCCGATACCTATAAGTGCCTCGCTTACGAGGGCTTTTAAGGTATGCGTTTTAGATATAATAACTCCTAATATAGCCGTAGCTTAAAGTATTAGGATCTCTATTTTTTTATCTTATCTACGTTACTTCCTAGCTGGTTTAGCTCGCTAGGTTTACCATAGAGACTATAATAGGCGTCTTTCTTATGACCTAGTCTATTATAGTAATCGTAAATAGGTAGGGGTTTCCCATCCCTTTTAAACTTAGTATTCGAGTGTTCTAGCTTCCCTATCTTCTTAGGTATCTTTTTGTCCGAGTCCTATGTCTTTAAGTACTATCGCTTTACGCGGTAGGTAGGCTTCTCTGTCCTCTCTAGCTTAGAGTGCTCTTACTTCGAACCTAGTTAAGCCTTCTTTATAGATTAGATATTAGATTCGAGGGACTAATACCACGCTAATAGGTTACTATAGGTATAGTCTAGATCTACTTCTACTTAGCGTCGCTCTTCGACTTTTAGTTCTAGGTATACCCCCGTGATCAAGCGGTCCTTACAGGCTTCCTTAGTAGGGGGAATACGTATATTCTTAGCTATCTAGTCTAGGTAGAGAGAGTACGTTATAACCGATTCTCTTAGCCTCTATATATATCTATACTATTACTCTTTAGCTTCTCGGTAGATAACTTAAGGGTTGTCTACTATACTTTATATAAAGCGGGTAAACTCTAAGTATGTTTCAGGCACTCCTTCCTATATTATATAGGATTCCTATACCATTATTATATCTCCTTATAGTACTTCGAAGCCTCGGCTGATCTTTATGATATTATTCATAAAGTAGTAAGGGTATTATCAGAAGTGGTTATTGAGCTAGGCTTGCTAGATCTTATACTCTTAGAATGACTTCCCGGAGTACTTACTAATACTAGATAGGTAGGTAGGACACTTCGTACCTATAACCTAGTATCCTAACGGTACGTTAACTATTATTCTATTATTATCCTTAGTATCGCTCGCGGAGAGGCCCCTTAGTAGGGTCCTTCTTAGTATGGAGTGGGCTAGTATTACTATTATTATGGTGATCTTCGCGATACGCTCCTCTATTTAGGATTGTCTCTCTATTAACTCTACGAGCTCAGTAAGGTAGTATACTTAGGCTCTTATGGCCTCGAGTTCGTCTTCTTCTTACGTCGAAGGTACTATCCTTTAGACTACGCCGGTAGATAAAGCTTCTATGGCGGGCCTAGTAGGCTTCGTAGGGTCGCTTTACCCTCTAGTAATCCTTACTAGGCCTCCCTACTCTCTCCTATATCCCTTCTTAGGGTTATCTAGTCCTTCGAGGTTAATATCAAAGTTATCTTCCATAATATCGTCGTCGAGTCCTCGGCCTTACTCGGTTACTACACGGGTTCGGTGTGCCGGTACCATTGTTACCCCTGATGGTCCGATCGAAAGATATAGAGAGTTTAGAATGTGAAGACCCTCCTATAGATAGGTCTTCATTTAATTGATCAGAGTAAAAGGAGTATTATACGATATAAATACTACTATAAAGTATTAACACTAGTACTACATATATTCAAACTGAACTCTGAGCCCTCTAACATTACTCCGAGTTCTACTAGTATAGTTGTGCGCGGGTAAGCGAGGTCATATGACTCTCCACCTCCGGTCTCTCGGTGGTATAGTTCTATACACCGGGTCCTGCGACCCTTCTAGTAAGACGTTGTGACACCAGCTACTAAAACTATAGAGGAACCACTATCACTTAGATAGATAGACCGACCTCTTTATACATAATATATATAATAACGACAATAGTAAAACGGTCGAAAAGTTTAATAGAGAGCTCGCTTAGAGACCATACGCAGAATATATCCTAATTAGGGATATAAACCTATACTACCCGATATAGAGTAGGATAGGTTCTAAAGCGAAAGCGAGTATAGCGGCAGAGAGACTTCTAGATATTATAGGGACTTATAACCTATCATTAACGATAGAGGCTAGATCACTAATATAGCGAAGAAACGAATAGGAATCGGTCCTAGATCTTACTTTTATTAGTAATATACTAGTAGAAAGGGTAGTTAAATACCAGGTTAGGAGCGATCATGGTTCAGATTACTACCTAGTAGTAATAACGATTAATATCGCTACCCCACCATTTAAACTACCAAAGAAGAGGAACTAGAAGGCTATAGATAATAAGAAGCTAATAGAGTTTATTAAGCGATAACTTACCGATACTACTACTACTACTAACCCTAAAAACCTTATAATAGCCGATAATATAGAAGCTAAGTACTAGGTATTTATAAAAGTTATTAACGAAGCAGTCGATACCTCTATACCATAGGTAATCCCTTCGTAGTAGGCGAATCCTAGTTTTATACCAGAATGCTAGGAAGCAGTCAAAGAAGTACGGTAACTCCGCCGCTAATATAAACGAATAGGGGACCCGTATAATAAAGAGCTATATAAAGTAGTAAGAAACTAGAAGACTTAGCTAATCAAGATTGCCCTCCGTCGATACTACCGCCGTAAGGTATAGGAGGTTATTAAAGAAGGGCCTAGCGGTATATAGAGCATAAGTAAATAGGCGAGGAACCAATAAGGAGCATATAACTAGGGGGTTATACCATCAATCAAGATACTAGGTTTAGAGAACTTAGCAGAGATAGTCAGAGAGAAAGTAGCTACCTTCTAGTAAGCTTTCTTCCTAGTACCGCTACTAGTAGATCTCTCTGATATCGATTCGATAGTAACCAGTCATAATCCGATAGAGATCAACCATGATCCGACAGAGATTAATTATGATTCGATAGAAAACAATCATAATCCGATAGCCATCTACTTCCTAAAGATCACACACTAAGAGATCAAATAGGCAGTCAAAGCATCTATACCAGATAAAGCGCCAGGGGAGGACAGCCTTCCGAACTCCCTATAGCATAAGCTTATTAAGATACTAGCAGTACTTAATACCATCTCTCAAATTTATAACGCGTATATATAGCTTAGTACCAACCCAACACACTTCTAGAAATCGATTATAGTAGTACTACGTAAGGCTAGTAAGCGGGATTACTAGCTTATAAAGTCCTACCGACTAGTTACACTTCTTAATACACTCGGTAAATTCCTCGAGGTAGTAGTTACTTAACGAATTAGCTACGTAATAGAAACATATAAATTACTCCTAGATATATATCTTAGCGGAAGGAAAGGGATCTTAGTCGACCACGCCATTTAACAAATCATCGGCCGGATATAAAGAGCATAGGGAAATAGTAAGATAGTAAGTATACTACTACTCGATATCTCTAGAGCGTACGATAACATTTCTCATAAAAGGCTACTCTATAACCTCCGAAAAAGGGGACTTAGTTAGCTCGTACCTTAGGTAAAAGTATTCCTTTTATCCTAAAGTACTAGGATCCGTATACTAGAAGGGGTATTAGAGAGTATCCTAATACTAACTAGTATCCCATAGAGATCACCTCTCTCTCTAATCCTATACCTAATCTATAACGCTAATCTAGTAGAGGGCTATAAGGGTATAAAAACAAGTAGATAGGTCGACGATATCGCTTTCATCGTTATCGGGAGGAGTAAATAAGAAAATATCTCGAAATTATAAAAAGTATACTAGTACGCCGATACCTAGGTAGCTAGGTATACTTCGGTATTCGATCCTAAGAAGTACGCTCTTATACACTTTATCAACCTAGAATCTAGGGGGGAGGAGTATATACCACTAGTACTACAGAGCATAACAGTATAGGCTACTATAACAGCGGAGCGGTATCTTAGGGTTTAGCTAGATCCTGGTTTAACGTTCCGATACCACCGAGAGCATATACTTACTAAGGTAGGGGTTAGTCTATAAGCTCTAAGAGGATTAACTAGCTCTATATAGGGAGCGTCTCTCTCTATAATACGCGCTATCTATTAAGCAGTGATGATTCCGTAGATACTCTTCGGAGTAGCTACCTAGTATTTACCCCTTACCACTATAAAGAGAGAGAGAAGCTATATAAAGCAGTTTATAAGCATATAGTCGAGAGCAGCATATTTAATTAGCGGTACTTTTAAAATAATTACTAGAGAGGCACTAGATATTAAACTACATTTACTACCTATATAGTAGTAGCTTGACCGGCTAGTCTAGTGTGAAGACCCTCCTATGGATGGGTCTTCATTTAATTGATCAGAGTGAAAGGAGTATTATACGATACAAATACTACTGCGAAGTATTGACACTAGTACTGCATGTATTCAAACTGAACTCTGAGCCCTCTAACATTGCTCCGAGTTCTACTAGTATAGTTATGCGCGGGTAAGCGAGGTCACATGACTCTCTACCTCTGGTCTCTCGGTGGTATAGTTCTATACACTGGGTCCTGCGACCCTTCTAGTAAGACGTTATGATATTACCTCCCTTCTTCAATGCATATCGTCCTCGGCATGCTCCTTGGTCTCTTACTGGTATCTTGCTTCTCGCTTTGTGTGGTAGCTTTTTCGAGTCCTTTAACGCTTTGACTAGGTCTTCTTTATCTTATACGAAGGTTTTCGAGGTCTTTCCGAAGGTTTTTAAAGGTAGCGTACCCCTCTTCTCTTAGGGGCATGCCCTTATGATCCCTTTCTCGTCATGTCTTTTAATAGAGGTACTACTAACTAGGTTGTGGTAGCTGTACCTATTACCCCTGTTAAGGTATGGTATATGCGGTATGTTAATTCTGTTGGTAGTATCCCTAATAGCGTTTGTTAAAGCTCTGTGGCTGGTCTTAAGTACTAGTATTGTTATTAGTAGTATTAGACTTGTATAATGGTGAGGTTTCGAGGCTTTCTTCGAGGCCTCCCTTCGGTTTCTGACTATTTATAGGTCGATCCTCGGTTAGATAACGAAGCTAACGCTATTATTCTTGCTATGACCCCTACCGCTTATACGACTACTTTAAGGGCTTTTAGGAGTACTTAGAACGTTCTTGGATAACGTATTAATACTAGTCTTGTTCCTATAACTATGCCTTATGCCCCTCCTCTACCGCTGCTACCGCTGCTACTACTGCCTCTTCCTCTACTACTACTGCTAATGATAGCGCTAATATTATGGGTTTAAGGGGTTCTAGCTAGGTTATTATAGCGCGTACTCGGTCTTTAGGGGGTTATTTTAGTTGGGTTCCGATTTCTCTTCAGTATCTTCGCGCTAGGTAGTTTCTTTCTTCCTCCTATGTTACGTAGTCTCTATATATAGGTCTTTATTAACTTTGTAGTCTTTATGACCCTCTAGGAGGTTATTTAAGATAAGTTTCGCCCCTATATTCCTATTACCTTTTCCGAGGCTGTCTATCCTTTATTAGTCTATTTGAGGATTTAAGCTCCTTACTAAACCTAGGGATAGTGTCTATTTCACTATTTGAGGTGTTATAGAGTGTATTTATATGACGTAATCTTCCTGACTTAATAGGTACGTTATAGGCTAATAATAGCGAGGTTCTCTATAAGTATACCTACGCTCCTACGTATTTGTCTTTCTCGATTGGCGAAGGATAGGTTTAGGGTTTTTATGGAGTTAGTAGGGCGTTTTACCCCCTTTTCGAATAGTACTAGGCTATCTACTAAGGGTTCTTCTGAGCCTTCTTTATAGGTAGTTATATATCCGTTAAGTTCTCTTTTTCGAATATATCTAATGCTATTATTTCTTCGAGTATACTCTTTGGTTCCTAGGTATTTTCGCTATCTCTGTAGCCCTACTAGCGGACTAGGTATTATAGGCCTCTACCTCTCTTTCTCGCCTTTAGGATCTTATCTATCTTGAACTTAAGCTCCCCTTCGACTTCGAGGGGATCTAGACGCTTACTTCGAATTAGGTTTCCCTTATAGGGTTCTAGTATCGAAATATGTTATATGGTATAAATATATTAGTATAGTGGCGCTAGTAATAGTTAGTACGCTTACTAGCCGATCTTTCTTATGATTTAGAAGGGTCCTTCGTAGCGGTTTTCTAGCTTCTTAAATAGGCGCCCTAAGTCTATATGGGTGTTTTAAAGTAATACCTAATCGGTCATATAGAAAGATTTCTCTATCCTATTCTTATCTATGGCTCTTTTTATGGTTTCTTTTATCCTTTATAGCTTCTTTAAGAGCTCTTCTCTTATTTCTACTAGCTCGGTTATTCTAGCTTTTATATCTTGGTGGACCTCCTTATTGTCGTCTTCGACGCTAGAGCGTAGTTCTAGCCTTATTCCTATTAAAGCCTCGCTTAGTATTATCCCTAAGGCCGAGTATGTTGTGGTATTATATATAAACTACGTAAGGGGGATCTATCTTATCTAATCGTCTTAGTACTAGCTTATATAGTTCCTTAGATAGTACTTGATCGACTAATTCTGTCTCTTAGTCTAGCTATCTATCTATGGGTGGTATGCGGTAGATAATCGCCTTCGAACTGATAGGTAGTAGTAGAAGCTAGACTAGAAAGCGCTGGTAAAGAGGCTTCCTCGGTCACTAACTAGGTTTTCTAGCATTCCTAGTAGTGGTATGATCTTTATATATATCGTGGCTACTAGTCCTTCTATAGTGATATCTTTTTTATAAGGGATATAGATCGAGTACTTTGTGAATAGGTCTACTACTACTAAGATTGCGTCGTATACCCTACCCTTCTACTTTAAGGGTGGTAAGCCGGTAATGAAGTCTATGCTTATCTATTATAGCGGCCTTTCTAGTACTAGTAATAGTTCTAATAGTCTATATAGTTTATATCTATATACTATATTCCTCTAATAGATATTATATTCTTCTATATACTTAGTGATCTCTTAGTTTATATTATACTAGAGATATTTGCTACGAATCCTCTTAAGGGTTCGTTTCTTCCTATAGTATCCTACTTAGGGATCACTATAGTAAGTTCGTATAATTTTATACGTTACTACGGGGTCTCTTAGTATATAGACTCTTCCGCTGTGTCTTAGTAGCCTATCTTCGATGGTTACTACCTATAGCGTACCGCCTAAGCGTCTATTACTCCCGGCTTTATCTATCTCTTAGCGTTTCTCCTTTAAAAAGCGGTCCTACCTTTAGATCTACTTAAGAAGTTATACTATAGACTTAGTAGAAGTATCTTTTAGCGCTATTTCTCCTATAAAGCCGACTACTACTTCTACTTAGGTAATATACCGTTCCGGACTGTTATTATTACTAATAACCTAGTACTTATCTACTAGCTTCTGCTCTACGTAGGTTTCTCTAAGGGTATCTTTATACTCCTTAAGGGTAGTTACGACCTCTCTCTATACCTAGGATTCCTTATCTCTAGGACTTTTATCCTACTCTTCGGACTCTAGCCTCTCTATACCTATGATACCCTTAGTCTTAGGGTTTAGTATAGCTTATACTCTAGTGATAACGTTTAATTAAATCGTTTCTACCTCCTTTACTTCCTTTATAAAGGGGCCTTTTAGTAGGCTTTGCCTGATTCTTGAGAATAGCTTATCCTCTACTAGGTCTACTAACTCTATCTCTCTTACTTCTTTAGCGTAGTTAGACCTCTAACTTAGCGTATTAGCTAGGTTCTTAGAACCTACTTTATACTATATCACGAAGTCGAAAGATATAAGTCTTATTACCTATCGTACCTATCTCCTACTAAGACTTTATGGTACGAGGTTTATGAATCCTTTTAGGTTTTTATAATCTAATAGTACGAGAATATCCCTAGCTCCTTTAAGGTAGTGTCTCTAGGTTTTAAATACCTCTATAATAGCTAATAGCTTACTATTATAGGTCTCGTATCTTATCTCCGGCCCGCTTAGCTTTCTCGAATAGAAAGCGATTAGGTGCTATTATCTATCTTCTTCTAGTTATGAGATGATCGCTACTAATACGAATCCTAATATATCTATTTCGATAAGGAGTTTTTAGCCTGGTTTAAAGTGGGTAAGAAGGGGAGTACTTATAAAGTACTACTTTAGGGCGGTGAATACCTCTCTCGCTTCTTCTATAAAGATAAAGCCCTAAGTCTTCTTATTTATACCCTTCTTATATATATCTAGTCCTTTTACTAAGGCGTTAAGAGGTACGTATATCTTTAAGAATAATACTATAAATCTCCTATAGAAGTTCGTATATCCTATAAATATCTAGATATCATAGATACTCTTCGGTTCTAGCTAATCTAGAATGGTCTCGATCTTCTTCCGATCTATTTCTACCCCTTTAGGGGTAACGATATAGCTAAGGAATTCCACCCTTTTAGTATGGAATACGCACTTCGATCTCTTTACGTATAACTTATATTATTAGAGTCTCTCTAGTACCTTTCTAATATACCCTATATAGGTCTTAATGTCTATTAAAAAGACTAGGATATCGTCTAAATAGATAACCACGAATATATCGATAAAGTCCGCGAGGGCTCTATTAATATAGCTCTAGAATGTTACTAGCGCATTAGAAAGGCCAAATAGTATAACTCTATATTCGTAGAGTCTATACCTTATATAAAAGGCGGTCTTCTACTCGTCTCCTTACTTTATATAAAGCCGATAGTATATATCTATTAGGTCTAGCTATATGAATATTACCGCTCCTAAGAGGTAATCTAACGATTCTCCTATTAATAGTAGTAGATATCTATTTTTAATAGTGATTTTATTTAGACCTTAGTAGTTAACGTATAGATAAAGGCCTCTATCTTTCTTTGGTACGAATAGTACTAGTACTCCTACTAGGCTTTTCGAAGGCTATATCCACCCCTTTTATAGGGCTATTACTAGATATTCCTTTAGTACCTATAGTTACTCTTATAAAAGTGGGTATATGGCTTTCTATAGAGGTTATATATCCTTCTTAAGATAAATTATATGATCTATATCGGAGTGTGATACTACTATTCCTACTTCTACTAGGTCGAATATATCTACGAAGTCCGCGTATTCTTCTAGTAGGCTATCTATTTATATAGCCGCTAGTCGTATAGTATCCTTTACTTCTAACCGGAGGTAGGTAAGGGTATATTATAAACCCTTAAGGAGCTCTTAGGCGTACTCTTAGGCCGTGATCTTCTCTATCTCTACTCCTTAGTAGTTACTACGGTACCTCCATAAGGCTGCTTTCTAATCCATAATAGGGTTTACGCTAGTTAACTAGTTGAATCCTAGGATTAAGTCGTATCCTTATATATCTACTACTTCTATTATAAGGGTATGACTTCTTGTCTCCCCTATACTATCTACTATGCTAAGTTTTACTTCTCTCGCCCTATAGGACTTAATCTCTTACCTATCAATAGCCTTAACTATTTATGGTAGGTATTAGGAGTCTTCTAGATACTCTTTTACCTATCTTTAGCTGATAAAAGATCTTTCTACTCCGTAATCTATAAGGGTATAGGTAGCGATATTCTCTAGTCCGATACCTATAAGTACCTCGCTTACGAGGGCTTTTAGGGTATGCGTTTTAGATATAATAACTCTTAATATAGCCGTAGCTTAAAGTATTAGGATCTCTATTTTTTTATCTTATCTACGCTACTTCCTAGCTAGTTTAGCTTGCTAGGTTTACCATAGAGACTATAATAGGCGTCTTTCTTATAACCTAGTCTATTATAGTAATTGTAAATAGGTAGGGGTTTCCCGTCCCTTTTAAACTTGGTATTTAAGTATTCTAGCTTCCCTATCTTCTTAGGTATCTTTTCGTCTAAGTCCTATATCTTTAAGTACCATCGCTTTACGCGGTAGGTAGGCTTCTCTAGTAGGCTTCTCTATCCTCTCTAGCTTAGAGTACTCTTACTTTAAACCTAGTTAAGCCTTCTTTACGGATTAGATATTAGATTTAAGGGACTAATACCGCGCTAATAGGTTACTATAGATATAGTCTAGATCTACTTCTACTTAGCATCGCTCTTCGACTTTTAGTTCTAGGTATACCCCTATAATCAAGCGGTCCTTATAGGCTTCCTTGGTAGGGGGAATATGTATATTCTTAGCTATCTAGTCTAGGTAGAGAGAGTACGTCATAACCGATTCTCCTGGCCTCTATATATATCTATACTATTACTCTTTAGCTTCTTAGTAGACAACTTAAGGGTTATCTACCATACTTTATATAAAGCGGGTAAACTCCGAGTATATTTTAGGTACTCCTTCCTATATTATATGGGATTCCCATACCATTATTATATCTCCTTATAGTACTTCGAAGCCTTAGCTAATCTTTATAATATTATTCACGAAGTAGTAAGGGTATTATCATTAAGCTAGGCTTACTAGATCTTATACTCTTAGAATGACTTCCTAGAATACTTACTAATACTAGATAGGTAGGTAGGATACTTCGTACCTATAACCTAGTATCCTAACGGTACGTCGACTATTATTCTATTATTGTCCTTGGTATTGCTCGCGGAGAGGCCCCTTAGTAGGGTCCTTCTTAGTGTGGAGTGGGCTGGTATTACTATCATTACGGTGATCTTCGCGATACGCTCCTCTATTTAGGATTGTCTCTCTATTAACTCTACGAGCTTAGTAAGGTGGTATACTTAGGCTCTTATGGCCTCGAGTTTGTCTTCTTCTTACGTTAAAGGTACTATCCTTTAGACTACGCCGGTAGATAAAGCTTCTATAGCGGGCCTAGTAGGCTTCGTAGGGTCGCTTTACCCTCTAGCAATCCTTACTAGGCCTCCCTACTCTCTCCTATATCCCTTCTTAGGGTCATCTAGTCCTTTGAGGTCAATATCGAAGTTATCTTCTATGATATCGTTATCGAGTCCTCGGCCTTACTCGGTTACTATACGGGTTCGGTATGCCGGTGCTATTATTACCCCTAACGGTCCGATCGAAAGATATAGAGAGTTCAGAATATAAAGACCCTCCTATGGATGGGTCTTTATTTAATTGATCAGAGTGAAAGGAGTATTATACGATACAAATACTACTACGAAGTATTGACACTAGTACTACATGTATTCAAACTGAACTCTAAGCCCTCTAACATTACTCCGAGTTCTACTAGTATAGTTGTGCGCGGGTAAGCGAGGTCACATGACTCTCCACCTCCGGTCTCTCGGTGGTATAGTTCTATACACCGGGTCCTGCGACCCTTCTAGTAAGACGTCGTGACATCTAGTTAACTACTATCCGTATACATATAGGCCCAGTATACGTAGTACCGAGGATAATACTAAAAGAAAGAGGATATATATAAAAGCAGAGGGGGGGATAGATACTAATAGAGGCTCAGTCCTAGAAGAAGGGTAGATACCTTACCGCCCCAAGAACTATAGCAGGGGACTAGGAGAACAGGAAGGCATACATCCAGGCACCATAGAGTAAGCTACCAAAGGTTTATATTAAGGAGAGAGAGCAAGCGAGGAACACACATAAGCGAATCACTAAATAGCTATATACACCAGCAAGGCTCTATACCGATAGGAGCGGGTATCAAGGCGGCATTAGGGCCATAGTGTACCCAGTATACCCGTATAGTCGGAATGAAGCTAGGCTATATAACATAGGGACTAGCGACAAAGCCACTATATACGCTATAGAGCTACGCGCTATTAAGATAGTACTAGAAGTCATCAAAGAGAGGTTTATTAACAAACAGTGGTAGGACTACTTAGCGGGGAGCAGCGTAGTTATCTTCACAGATAACCAGGCCGCACTTAGGGCTATCTAAAACCCACAAATACCATTAGGCCAAGTATTGTGAAGACCCTCCTATAGATGGGACTTCATTTAATCGATCAGAGTGAAAGGAGTCTTATACAATACAAATGCTACTGCGAAGCATTGACACTAGTACTGTATGTATTCAAACTGAACTCTGAGCCTTCTAACATTGCTCCGAGTTCTACTAGTATAGTTGTGCGCGGGTAAGCGAGGTCACATGACTCTCCGCCTCCGCTCTCTCGGTGGTATAGCTCTATATACCGAGTCCTGCGACCCTTCTAGTAAGGCATCGTGACATTACCTCCCTTCTTCAATGCATGTCGCCCTCGGTATGCTCCTTGGTCTCTTGCCGGTATCTTGCTTCTCGCTTTGTGGTGTCTCGCTTTGTGTGGTGGCTTTTTCGAGTCCTTTGACGCTTTGACCGGGTCTTCTTTGTCTTATGCGAAGGTTTTCGAGGTCTTTTCTGAAGGGTTTTAAAGGTAGCGTACCCCTCTTCTCTTAGGGGTATGCCCTTATGATCCCTTTCTTGTTATGTCTTTCAATGGGGGTACTACTAACTGGGTCGTGGTAGCCGTACCTATTACCCCTACTAAGGTATGGTATATGCGGTATGTCAATTCCGTTAGTAGTATCCCTAATGGCGGAAAAACAACTCTTTTTGCCCAGATTTAATTTTTGTTCTATCTCGCCAACCAAGGGCCTACAGGCTCTCAAAATTAGTTCATATTCTTTCTAACTTCCGGCTCTATCTTTTGATCCTATTTTTATAAGGAATTGAAGGATGGCTGTCGCCGGTGGTGGAAGAAAACCGAATTCGCCCCCTGAAACTGAGTTTTCAAAAGCCCCCAAGAAACCACGCAACCACTTTAGTACCATGGAGGAGCTCGCTCAGAGTGCTAGAGAGGTGCTAAAAATAATGGAAAATGACGGAAGAGGTGAGATATATATTATCAACTTTGTTAAATCCGTTAAACAGTACGCATTGAACTCCCTAAAGGGGGATAAACCGCAGGTTCAGGTTATAGAGAAGGTGCAATAGGCACTCAATCGACTCGACAAGCGAATAGAAACCATCGAAAAAGCTACGACAGCGATCAAAGCAACAGCAACGACACCGTCCACACAAACAAGCAATTCGAACGACTCGGCAGCCTTCTAGGCACGGCTCTAGAAATAGGGATAAGGGATAGGATCCGGTCCCCCCCCTTCACTTCCGAGAACCAGTAGTAACGGATTATCCTCGATAGGAGTTTCGCCAGCTAAGCTCCGCGAAGATCGAGAGATCATCGTTAAGATTCGTGATAGCGATACCCGCGAAGCCCTCCGCCGGCGTATACTAAGGGAGATCGTTAAGTAGGCTAAGAGGACATAGGAATAAGCCGCCTAGAGGAAAGCTAGTACTCCCCTTGGTAGTGGCTGCCACTTCTTAGCGGCGAAGGTTCTCCCCTCTAGGGATATAAAGATAACGGCGAATAGCGCTTCTAGCGCGGAGCTACTACAAAAGTATACTAACGGCTAGTTAAAATCATTTAGCCTAGCAGTATATATTAGGAAGCCGACGTAGGGGGTAGTAGCACGCGGTATCGATACAAAGACGATACTATTAATACCGGAGTCGATGGTAGGGATAGCGAAGGAGCTAATACACCAAAACAGCCACTTATAGGGTGATACCTAGGTTAAAATCCTCTACCTTAGCTAGCTAGTCAAACTAGGTAAACGCCGTAAGGGCTCTATCGTTATTAAGTTTACCAATCCGGTAGTTACAAACCAAGTAATCACGTAGGGTACGCTCTAGTAGTACTAAGTATACCAAACTACCCACTTCTACCGAGAAGGACGTTCGAAATTATGCCTAAAATATCAGAAACCAGGATATATACACTTATAGTATCTAAACAAGTACCAGTACGGCCACTATATAAAGCAACACCCAACCTAGGAGTATACTAAGCAAGGGGACGTCGAAGTGAAATACGCCAATTATAGCAGAGGCCATAAGCCAACAAGCGATACTTACGAAGTAAGAATGGTAGCGAAGGAGGAGGCGAGACTAGCACTAGCTAACAGCCCTCTATACCATCGTATACCGCTTCACTTCCGTAGGGAGACTACGAAGAGTAGTACCACTACCTCCTAGTCCCAATAGGGACTTGATACCTCAATCCACGCACCGCAGCAAGCTATACAGCGTACGACGATACATCGGACAGTACCGGCATCGAATCAGACAGAGAACGCATCGTATCCGATAGAGGACATAACATAACAAATAACGATAACGTTAACAGCTCTCATAAAGCCTAAGATAAGTACCCGCTTCCTAATACCCGCATCGAGCGAGATTCGGAGGATATACACAAAGGTTAGGGTAGAGAAGCCCTAACGGAGAAAGGAGCCCAGTCATATTATACGAACTAGATCAAGAACGTCAGAGGATAACGATCTACCTACTATACCAAAGGAGCTCACTAAAACTACCTTAGTAGTAAACTAGTCGGCTCGATCTTTAAGGTCACAAAACCAAGAGATTATATAATTCATAACAGATCCGGAGAAGTAACTCTAGATATCATATAAGAAGAGGAGGATAATAGTACCAGCTAATAATATAGCGGAGGACTATATTATAGAAGAGTAACCCCGAACGACACAGCGATACCAGCTAGTACGACACAAAGCGGTTAAAATCGATAATAATACGGAAGAGGAGTTCCATGATATATCAGAGCACAGCGATGATCCAGGAACAGATACTAACACGAACAACACCACCATATCTCAATGAATCACTTCTAAATAATTCAATATAACGCACACAACGCATATCTAGTCATGGCCTTATTTCTATCAGATAAAACAGTTTAAAAAGCGGATATAATTACGGTCTAGGAACCCTAGATCAACTCTTAATCAGTAATAACCCACTACCCAAATAAGGCTACCTACTAACTAGTCTTCCTAAAGGAGTTAGAAGGTAAGCGAGCCAGGGTCTATCTATTCGTGTCGAAACGGATAGACCTAGGATCCTAGTCATATAAGACGGTATCGAAAGGATACTAACTCCTAAAACTACGGAGGAACCACCATCACATAGGTAGATAGACCGACCTCTTTATACACAATATATATAATAACGATAATAGCGAAACGGTCGAAAGGCTTAATAGAGAGCTTACTTAGAGACTACACGTAGAATATATCCTAACTAGGGACATAAACCTATACTACCCGATATAGAGCGGCATAGGTCCCAAAGCGAAAGGGAACGTAGCAGTAGAGAGACTTCTAGATATCGCGGGGACTCATAACCTATCATTAACGATAGAGGCTAGATCACCGATATAGCGAAGAAACGAATAGGAATCGGTCCTAGATCTCACTTTTATTAGTGATATACTAGTAGAAAGGGTAGTTAAATACCAGGTTAGGAGCGATCATAATTCGGATCACTACCTAATAGTAACAACGATTAATATCGCTACCCTACCATTCGAACTACCAAAGAAGAGAAACTAGAAGGCCATAGATAATAAGAAGCTGATAGAGTTTATTAAGCGATAACTTACCGATACCACTACTACTACCACTAACCCCAAAAACCCTATAACGGCCGACGAAGTAGAAGCTAAGTACCAGGCATTTATAAAAATCATTAACGAAGCAGTTAATATCTCCATACTATAGGCGATCCCTTCGTAGTAGGCGAATCCCAGTTTTACACCGGAATACCAGGAAGTAGTTAAAGAAGTACGGTAACTCCGCCGCCGATATAAACGAATAGGGGACCCGTACAATAAAGAGCTATATAAAGTAGTAAGAAACTAGAAGACCTAGCTAATTAAGATCGCCCTCCGTCGATACCACCGCCGTAAGGTATAGGAGGTTATTAAAGAAGGGCCTAGCGGTATATAGAGGATAAGTAAATAGGTAAGGAACCGGTAAGGAGCGTATAACCAAAGGGTCACACTATAAATCAAGATACTAGGTTCGGAGAACTTAGCGGAGACAGTTAGAGAGAAAGCAGCTACCTTCTAGTAAGCTTTCTTCCTAGTACCGCTACTAGTAGATCTCTCTAATATCGATTCGACAATAACTAGTCATGATCCGACAGAGATTAATTATAATCCGACAGAGAGTAACCGTAATCCGATAGAGTCTAACTAAGGACCAATTTAATTCCCAGAGATCACACACTAAGAAATCAAGTAGGTAGTTAAAGCCTTACCACTAGATAAGGCGCTAGGGGAGGACAGCCTTCTAAACTCACTTTAGCATAAGCTCATTAAGATCCCAGCAGTACTTGATACCATTTCTCAAATCTATAACGCCTATATACGGCTTAGTACCAATCTAACATACTTCTAGAAATCGATTATAGTAGTACTACGTAAGGCTAGTAAGCAGGACTACTAGCTCACAAAGTCATACCGGCTAGTTACGCTTCTTAATACACTTAGTAAGTTCCTTAAGGTAGTGGTTACTTAACGGATAAGTTACGTAGTAGAAACATATAAACTACTCCTAGATATATATCTTAGCAGAAGAAAGGGGATCTTAGTCGACCACGCCATTTAATAAATCATCGGCCGGATACGGAGAGCTTAGGGGAATAGTAAGATAGCAAGCATACTACTACTTAATATCTCCGGAGCGTACGATAACGTTTCTCATAAAAGGTTACTCTATAACCTCCGCAAAAGGAGACTCGGTTAGCTCGTACCTTAGGTAAAAGCATTCCTTATATCCCGAAGTACTAGAATCCGTATACCGGAAAGGGTATTAGAGAGTATCCCTACACTAACTAGTATCCTATAGGGATTACCTCTCTCTCCAATCCTATACCTAATCTATAATATAGATCTAGTAGAGGGCTACGAGGGTATAAAGATAAGTAGATAGGTAGATAACGTTACCTTTATTATTATCGGGAAGGATAAGTATAAAACTATCTCGAAGCTAGAAAAGGCATGCTAACATACCGATACCTAGGTAGCTAGGCATACCTCAGTATTCGATCCCAAGAAGTACGCCCTTATCTACTTTATTAACCTAGAGTCGGATAGGGAGGGAAAGCATATACCGCTAGTACTATAGAGTACTACTATATAGGCTACTATAAAGGTAGAGCGGTATCTTAGGGTCTAGCTAGACCTAGGGTTGACTTTCTAGTACCACCGGTAGCAAATACTTACTAAGGCCGATATTAGTTTATAAGCACTAAGGGGATTAACTAGCTCTATATAGGGAGCATCTCTCTCTACAATACGCGCTATCTACCAAGCAGTAATAATCCTATAGATACTCTTCGGAGTAGCTACCTAGCACTTACCGCTAACTAGCACACTAAGAGAACGAAGCTACGTGAAACAATTTGCAAATATCCAGTCAAGGGCAGCATATTTAATAAGCGGTGCCTTCAAAACAACTGCCAGAGAAGCACTAGATATCGAACTACATTTACTACCTATGTAGCAGTAGCTTAACCGGCTAGTCTAGTTAACTACTATAGGAATACGCATAGGACCAGCATATACAGTGCCGAAGATAATGCTAGTAGAGAGAGGATACATACAAAGGCAGAGGGGGGGGTATACGCCAATAGAGGCCCAATCCTAGAAGAAGGGTAGATACCTTACCGCCCTAAGAACTCTAGCGGGGGACTAGGAGAGTAAGAAGGTATACATCCAGGCACCATAGAGCAAGCCACCAAAGGTATATATCGAGGAGAGAGAGTAAGTAAGAAACATATATAAGCGAATCACCGAATAGCTCTATATACCAGTAAGGCTCTATACCGATAGGAGCGGGTATCAAGGCGGTATTGGGGCCATAGTATACCCAGCATACCCGTACAGTCAGAATGAAGCCAGGCTATATAATATAGGGACTAACAACGACGCCACTATATACGCCGCGGAGCTACACGCTATTAAGATGGCATTAGAAGTTATTAGAGAAAGGTTCGATAATAATAACCAATGGCGGGATTACCTAGTAGAGAGTAGAGCGGTCATCTTTATAGATAACCAGGTAGCGCTTAGAGCTATCCAAAACCCACGAATACCATCTAGCCAGATATATCTCGAAGGATGTCTCCGGCTATTAGGATAGTACAATAATAAGATCTAGGTAGAATTACGCTAGGTCCCCATATATAAAGGTATCCCAGGGAATGAGGCTACCGACATATATATAAAGGAAGTAGCTACCACCATCGAGATCAATATTTATAATACTAATACCAATACTAATACTACCATTATTAACCATAACCGATTTATCCGGCTTGCCGCCGCAGCGAGTAAGAGTATAAAGCGAGAATCGACAATCGCGTGGGAGAAGGCATAGATAAAGGGAGGATCGAGGAGGATAGCAAGGAGGATAAGGAGGATAATCGAGGCGCTAAGTAAGTCAAATTTAACTTATTAGAAGGGCCTACGGAAAGCGATAATATCAGTTTTGATCTAACTCCGTATAGGTATTATCGGACTTACTAAATACCTATCTAAAATCAAGCGAAAAGATTTACCACGCTATCAATATAACTTAGGAAACCAGAGTATAAAGTACGTTTTACTAGAGTGCCTACTTCTCAAAGAACTACGGTCGGAGATAGTAGAGGAATTATTCGAAGTAGGGGTATCGACGACGCTTAGGGAATAAGCGATATTAACAGAAGTAAAAGCGGCGTCAATCGTAGCAAAGTTTATGATCGCATCGGGACTCCTAGGATAGTTTCAGTCAGTGGACTCAGTCGCTATAGGTAGGGAGAAGGGGGCAGGGGACGACGATCATTAAGATCCAATAACATAACAAAACCAAAATACTACGAGTATTAGAGACATAGGAAGCATAATATAGTAGCCGGGCGCTAGGTCCGCCGAGGTCACCTCACACCAACGCACATAGAGAATAACGTACGCTACCAACGAAGACGACAAGGTATGGCGCCACAATCCGAACCTATTCGTATATAATCTACCAGAGTTGTGAAGACCCTCCTATGGATGGGTCTTCATTTAATTGATCAGAGTGAAAGGAGTATTATACAATACAAATACTACTGCGAAGCATTGACACTAGTACTGCATGTATTCAAACTGAACTCTGAGCCTTCTAACATTGCTCCGAGTTCTACTAGTATAGTTGTGCGCGGGTAAGCGAGGTCATATGACTCTCTACCTCCGGTCTCTCGGTGGTATAGTTCTATATACCGGGTCCTGCGACCCTTCTAGTAAGACGTTGTGATATTACCTCCCTTCTTCAATGTATGTCGCCCTCGGCATACTCCTTGGTCTCTTGCCGGCATCTTACTTCTCGCTTTGTGTGGTGGCTTTTTCGAGTCCTTTGACGCTTTGACTGGGTCTTCTTTATCTCGTGCGAAGGTTTTCGAGGTCTTTCCGAAGGTTTTTAAAGGTAGCGTACCCCTCTTCTCTTAGGGGCATGCCCTTATGATCCCTTTCTCGTCATGTCTTTTAATGGAGGTACTACTAACTAGGTCGTGGTAGCCGTACCTATTACCCCTACTGAGGCATGGTATATGCGGTATATTAATTCCGTTAGTAGTATCCCTAATAGCGTATGTCAAAGCTCTGCGGCTGGTCTTAAGTGCTAGTATTGTTATTAGTAGTATCAGACTTGTATAATGGTAAGGTTTCGAGGCTTTCTTCGAGGCCTCCTTTCGGTTTCTGACTATTTGTAGGTCGATCCTCGGTTAGATAACGAAGCTAACGCTATTATTCTTACTATAACCCCTGCCGCTCGTACGACTGCTTTAAGGGCTTTTAGGAGTACTTGGAACGTTCTCGGATAACGTATTAATACTGGTCTTATTCCTACGACTATGCCTTGCGCCCCTCCTCTACCGCCGCCGCCGCTGCTACCGCCGCCTCCTCCTCTACCGCTACCGCTAATAATAGCGCTAATATTATGGGTTCGAGGGGTTCTAGCTAGGTTATTATAGCGTATACTTGGTCTTTAGGGGGTTATTTTAGTTGGGTTCCGATTTCTCTTTAGTGTCTTCGCGCTAGGTGGTTTCTTTCTTCCTCCTATATTATGTAGTCTCTATATATAGGTCTTTATTGACTTCGTAGTCTTTATGACCCTTTAGGAGGTTATTCGAGATAAGTTTCGCCCCTGTATTCCTATTACCTTTTCCGAGGCTATCTATCCTTTATTGGTCTATTTAAGGATTTAAGCTCCTTACTAAACCTAGGGATAGCGTCTATTTTACTATTTAAGGTATCGTAGAGTATATTTATATAACGTAATCTTCCTGACTTAATAGGTATATCATAGGCTAATAATAGTAAGGTTCTCTATAAGTATACCTGCGCTCCTACGTATTTATCTTCCTCGATTGGCGAAGGATAGGTTCGGGGTTTTTATAGGGTTAGTAGGGCGTTTTACCCCCTTCTTAAATAGTACTAGGCTATCTACTAAGGGTTCTTCCGAGCCTTCTTTATAGGTAGTTATATATCTGTCGAGTTCTCTTTTTCGAATATATCTAATGCTATCATTTCTTTGAGTACACTCTTTAGTTCCTAGGTATTTTTACTATCTCTATAGCCCTACTAGCGGACTAGGTATTATAGGCCTCTACCTCTCTTTCTTACCTTTAGGATCTTATCTATCTTAAACTCGAGCTCCCCTTCGACTTCGAGGGGATCCGGACGCTTACTTTAAATTGGGTTTCCCTTATAGGGTTCTAGTATCGAAATATATTATGTGGTATAAATATATTGGTATAGTAGCGTTAGTAATAGTTAGTACGCTTACTAGCCGATCTTTCTTATGATTTAGAAGGGTCCTTCGTAGCGGTTTTCTAGCTTCTTAAATAGGCGCCCCGAGTCTATATAGGTATTTCGAAGTAATACCTAATCGGTCATATAGAAAGATTTCTCTATCCTATTCTTATCCGCGGCTCTTTTTATGGTTTCTTTTATCCTTTATAGCTTTTTTAAGAGCTCTTCTCTTATTTCTACTAGCTTAGTCGTTCTAGCTTTTATATCTTAGTGGACCTCCTTATTATCGTCTTTAACGCTAGAGCGTAGTTCTAGCCTTATTCCTATTAAAGCCTTACTTAGTGTTGTCCCTAAGGCCGAGTGCGTTATGGTATTATATATAAACTACGTAAGGGGGATCTATCTTATCTAATCGTCTTAATGCTAGCTGATATAGTTCCTTAGATAGTACTTAATCGACTGATTCTATCTCTCAGTCTAGCTATCTATCTATAGGTAGTATATAGTAGATAATTACCTTCGAACTAATAGGTAGTAGTAGAAGCTAGACTAGAAAGCGCTAGTAAAGAGGCTTCCTTAGTTACTAACTAGGTTTTCTGGCATTCCTAGTAGTGGTATGATCTTTATATATATCGTGGCTACTAGTCCTTCTATAGTGATATCTTTTTTATAAGGGATATAGATTAAGTACTTCGTAAATAGGTCTACTACCACTAAGATTACGTCGTATACCCTACCCTTCCACTTTAAGGGTGGTAAGCCGGTAATGAAGTCTATACTTATCTATTATAGCGGCCTTTCTAGTACTAGTAATAGTTCTAATAGTCTATATGGTTTATATCTATATACTATATTCCTCTAATAGATATCGTATTCTTCTATATACTTAGTGATCTCTTAGTTTATATTATGCTAGAGATACTTACTACGAATCCTCTTAAGGGTTCGTTTCTTCTTATAATGTCCTGCTTAGGGATTACTATAGTAAGTTCGCATGATTTTATACGTTACCGTAGGGTCTCTTAGTATATAGACTCTTCCGCTGTGTCTTAGTAGCCTATCTTTAATGGTTACTACCTATAGCGTACCGCCTAAGCGTCTATTACTCCTAGCTTCGTCTATCTCTTGGCGTTTCTCCTTTAAAAAGCGGTCCTACCTTTAGATCCGCTTAAGAAGTTATACTATAGACTCGGTAGAAGTATCTTTTAGCGCTATTTCTCCTACGAAGCCGAGACTACTACTTCTACTTAGGTAATATACCGTTCTAGACCGTTATTATTACTAATAACCTAGTACTTATCTACTAGCTTCTACTCTGTATAGGTTTCTCCGAGGGTATCTTTATACTCCTTAAGGGTAGTTACGACCTCTCTCTATACCTAGGATTCCTTATCTCTAGGGCTTTTATCCTACTCTTTAGACTCTAGCCTCTCTATACCTATAATACCCTTAGTCTTAGGATTTAGTATAGCTTATACTCTAGTAATAACGTTTAATTAAATTATTTCTACCTCCTTTACTTCCTTTATGAAGGGGCCTTTTAGTAGGCTTTACCTGATTCTTAAGAATAGCTTATCCTCTACTAGGTCTACTAACTCTATCTCTCTTACTTCTTTAGCGTAGTTAGACCTCCGACTTAGTATATCGGCTAGGTTCTTAGAACCTACTTTATACTATATTATAAAGTCGAAAGATATAAGTCTTATTACCTATCGCGCCTATCTCCTATTAAGACTTTATAGTATAAGGTTTATAAATCCTTTTAGGTTTTTATAATCTAATAGTATAAGAATGTCCCTAGCTCCTTTAAGGTAGTGTCTCTAGGTTTTAAATGCCTCTATAATAGCTAATAGCTCACTATTATAGGTCTCGTATCTTATCTCTAGCCCGCTTAGCTTTCTTAAATAGAAAGCGATTAGGTACTATTATCTATCTTCTTCTAGTTATAAGATGATCGCCGCTAATATAAATCCTGATATATCTATTTCGATAAGGAGTTTTTAGCCTAGTTTAAAGTGGGTAAGAAGGGGAGTACTTATAAAGTACTACTTTAGGGTAGTGAATGCCTTTCTTACTTCTTCTATAAAGATAAAGCCCTAAGTCTTCTTATTTATACCCTTCTTATATATATCTAGTCCTTTTACTAAGGCGTTAAGAGGTACGTATATCTTTAAGAATAATACTATAAATCTCCTATAGAAGTTCGTATATCCTATAAATATCTAGATATTATAGATACTCTTCGGTTCTAGCTAATCTAGAATAGTCTTAATCTTCTTCCGATCTATTTCTACCCCTTTAGGGGTAATAATATAGCTAAGGAATTCTACCCTTTTAGTATGGAATATATACTTCGATCTTTTTATATATAACTTATATTATTAGAGTCTCTCTAGTACCTTTCTAATATACCCTATATAGGTCTTAACGTCTATTAAAAAGACCAGGATATCATCTAAGTAGATAACTACGAATATATCGATAAAGTCCGTAAGGGCTCTATTAATATAGCTTTAGAACGTTACTAATATATTAGAAAGGCTAAATGGCATAACTCTATATTTATAGAGTCTATACCTTATATAAAAGGCGGTCTTCTACTTATCTCCTTGCTTTATACGAAGCCGATAGTATGTATCTATTAGGTCTAGCTATATGAATATTACTACTCCTAAGAGGCGATCTAATAATTCTCCTATTAATAGTAGTAGATATCTATTTTTAATAGTGATTTTATTTAGACCTTAGTAGTCGACGTATAGATGAAGGCCTCTATCTTTCTTTGGTACGAATAGTATTAGCGCTCCTACTAGGCTTTTCGAAGGCTATATCTACCCCTTTTATAGGGCTATTATTAGATATTCCTTTAGTACCTATAGTTACTCTTATAAAAGTAGGTATATGGCTTTCTATAGAGGTTATATATCCTTCTTAAGATAAATTGTATGATCTATATCGGAGTGTGATACTACTATTCCTACTTCTGCTAGGTCGAATATATCTATAAAGTCTACGTATTCTTCTAGTAGGCTATCTATTTATATAGCCGCTAGTTATATAGTATCCTTTACTTCTAACCGGAGGTAGGTAAGGGTATATTGTGAACCCTTAAGGAGCTCTTAAGTGTACTCTTAGGCTATGATCTTCTCTATCTCTGCTTCTTGGTGGTTGCTATAGTACCTCTACGAGGCTGCTTTCTAATCTATAATAGGGTTTATGCTAGTTAACTAGTTAAATCCTAGGATTAAGTTATATCCTTATATATCTACTACTTCTATTATGAGGGTATGACTTCTTATCTCCCCTATACTATCTACTATGCTAAGTTTCACTTCTCTTACCCTATAGGACTTGATCTCTTACCCGTTGATAGCCTTAACTATTTATGGTAGGTGTTAGGAGTCTTCTAGATACTCTTTTACCTATCTTTAGCTAATAAAAGATCTTTCTATTCTATAATCTATAAGGGTATAGGTAGTAATATTCTCTAGTCCGATGCCTATAAGTACCTCGCTTATAAGGGCTTTTAGGGTATGCGTTTTAGATATAATAACTCTTAATATAGCTATAGCTTGAAGTGTTAGGATCTCTATTTTTTTATCTTATCTACGCTACTTCCTAGCTGGTTTAGCTTGCTGGGTCTGCTATAGAGACTATAATAGGTATCTTTCTTATGACCTAGTCTATTATAGTAATCGTAAATAGGTAGGGGTTTCCTGTCCCTTTTAAACTTGGTATTTAAGTATTTTAGCTTCCCTGTCTTCTTAGGTACCTTTTTATCTAAGTCCTATATCTTTGAGTACTATCGCTTTACGCGGTAGGTAGGCTTCTCTGTCCTCTCTGGCTTAGAGTGCTCTTACTTTGAACCTAGTTAAGCCTTCTTTATAGATTAGATATTAGATTCGAGGGACTGATACTGTGCTAATAGGTCACTATAGGTATAGTCTAGATCTACTTCTGTTTGGTGTCGCTTTTCGACTTTTAGTTCTAGGCGTACCCCTGTGATTAAGTGGTCCTTATGGGCTTCCTTGGTGGGGGGAATGCGTATATTCTTAGCTATCTGGTCTAGGTAGAGAGAGTATGTTATGACTGATTCTCCTGGCCTCTATATATGTCTATACTATTACTCTTTAGCTTCTTAGTAGACGACTTAAGGGTTGTCTACTATGCTTTATATGAAGTAGGTAAACTCTGAGTATGTTTTAGGTACTCCTTCCTATGTTATATGGGATTCTTATGCTATTATTATGTCTCCTTATAGTACTTCGAAGCCTTGGCTGATCTTTGTGATATTATTTACGAAGTAGTAAGGGTGTTATCGGAAGTGGTTATTGAGTTAGGCTTATTAGATCTTATACTCTTGGAATGACTTCCTGGAGTACTTACTGATACTAGATGGGTAGGTAGGACACTTCGTACCTATGACCTGGTATCCTAACGGTACGTCGACTATTGTTCTATTATCGTCCTCGGTATCGCTCGCGGAGAGGCCCCTTAGTAGGGTCCTTTTTGGTATAGAGTGGGCTAGTGTTACTGTTATTACGGTGATCTTCGCGATACGCTCCTCTATTTGGGATTGTCTCTTTATTAATTCTGCGAGCTCGGTAAGGCGGTGTACTTAGGCTTTTATGGCCTTAAGTTCGTCTTCTTCTTACGTCGAAGGTACTATCCTTTAGACTACGCTGGTAGATAAAGCTTCTATAGCGGGCCTAGTAGGCTTCGTAGGGTCGCTTTACCCTCTAGTAATCCTTACTAGGCCTCCCTACTCTCTCCTATATCCCTTCTTGGGGTTATCTAGTCCTTCGAGGTTAATATCGAAGTTGTCTTCTATGATATCGTCGTTGAGTCCTCGGCCTTGCTCGGTTGCTATACGGGTTTGGTATGCCGGTGCTATTGTTACCCCTGACGGTCCGATTGAAAGATATAGAGAGTTTAGAATGTAAAGACCCTCCTATGGATGGGTCTTTATTTAATTGATCAGAGTGAAAGGAGTATTATATAATATAAATACTACTGCGAAGCATTGACACTAGTACTGTATGTATTCAAACTGAACTCTGAGCCTTCTAATATTGCTCCGAGTTCTACTAGTATAGTTGTGCGCGGGTAAGCGAGGTCACATGACTCTCTACCTCCGGTCTCTCGGTGGTATAGTTCTATACACTGGGTCCTGCGACCCTTCTAGTAAGACGTCGTGACAAGAGTGATACAGTAAGCAAAGCAAACCTAGCAGTCCTAGTGATACAGGAACTCGGTGACTCAGGGAGCCAAATAGAGAGAGGGGAGAGATAAAGAAGTAGAAGGTACACTATAGAAAGGAAGGGGACACTCTACGCCTACGGGGATTGTAGGAAACCATCTACACTGGGTAGATGGCTACTTTCGTTACATTTATTTCTTTTATCTTATTTACACTACGCCGGCCGGTTTGTGGCCTTACTTTTCAGGTGGCGGGACCTCAAGAAATCGAGTCCTATCTACAGGGTGGATCTACATACTAGGAATGTACCACCATTTATCGTCGGGAGCGGGCTCTGGGACGCAACCCCCGCATAGCAGCATGTATGTAATAGCGAGCTAAATCGGGTCAATGAATTCATCATCATCATCATCATCATCATCATCATCATCATCCCTAATGGCGTTTGTTAAAGCTCTACGGCTGGTCTTAAGTGCTAGTATTATTATTAGTAGTATCAGACTTGTATAATGGTAAGGTTTCGAGGCTTTCTTCGAGTCTTCCCTTTAGTTTCTGACTATTTATAGGTCGATCCTCGGTTAGATAATAAAGCTAACGCTATTATTCTCGCTATAACCCCTACCGCTTATAGAACTGCTTTAAGGGCTTTTAGGAGTACTCGGAACGTTCTTAGATAACGTATTAATGCTAGTCTCACTCCTACGACTATGCCTTAAGCTCCCCCTCTACCGCCGCTACCACCGCTACCGCTACCTCCTCCTCTACTACCACCGCTAATAATAGCGCTGATATTATAGGTTCGAGGGGTTCTAGCTAGGTTATTATAGCGCGTACTCGGTCTTTAGGGGGTTATTTTAGTCGGGTTCCGATTTCTCTTTAGTATCTTCGCGCTAGGTAGTTTCTCTCTTCCTCCTATATTATATAATCTCTATGTATAGGTCTTTATTGACTTTGTAGTCTTTATAACCCTTTAGGAGCTTATTTAAGATAAGTTTCGCCCCTATATTCCTATTACCTTTTCCGAGGCTATCTATCCTTTATTAGTCTATTTAAGGATTCGAGCTCCTTACTAAACCTAGGGATAGTATCTATTTCACTATTTAAGGTGTCGTAGAGTGTATTTATATGACATAATCTTCCTAACTTAATAGGTACGTTATAGGCTAATAATAGCGAGGTTCTCTATAAGTATACCTACGCTCCTACGTATTCGTCTTCCTCGATTAGCGAAGGATAGGTTCGGGGTTTTTATAGAGTTAGTAGGGCGTTTTACCCCCTTTTCGCTTTTCGAATAGTACTAG
>KZ108115.1:140906-242444 GCA_002116305.1 Penicillium italicum | reverse complement strand
AGCCTTCTTTATAGGTAGTTATATATCTATCGAGTTCTCTTTTTCGAATATATCTAATACTATCGTTTCTTCGAGTATACTCTTTAGTTCCTAGGTATTTTCGCTATCTCTATAGCCCTCCTAGCGGACTAGGTATTATAGGCCTCTACCTCTCTTTCTTACCTTTAGGATCTTATCTATCCTAAACTTAAGCTCCCCTTCGACTTCGAGGGGATCCGGACGCTCGCTTCGAATTAGGTTTCCCTTATAGGGTTCGAGTATCGAGATATATTGTGTGGTATAAATGTATTAGTATAGTAGCGTTAGTAATAGTTAGTACGCTTACTAGCCGATCTTTCTCGTGATTTAGAAGGGTCCTTCGTAGCAGTTTTCTAGCTTCTTAAATAGGCGCCCCGAGTCTATATAGGTATTTCGAAGTAATACCTAATCGGTTATATAGAAAGATTTCTCTATCCTATTCTTATCCGCGGCTCTTTTTATAGTTTCTTTTATCCTTTATAGCTTCTTCGAGAGCTTTTCTCTTATTTCTACTAGCTCAGTCGTTCTAGCTTTTATATCTTAGTAGACCTCCTTATTATCGTCTTCGACGCTAGAGCGTAGTTCTAGCCTTATTCCTATTAAAGCCTCGCTTAGTATTATCCCTAAGGCTAAGTACGTTATAGTATTATATATAAACTACGTAAGGGGGATCTATCTTATCTAATTGTCTTAGTGCTAGCTTATATAGTTCCGTAGATAATACTTAATTAACTGATTCTATCTCTCAGTCTAGCTATCTATCTACGGGTAGTATACGGTAGATAATCTCCTTCGAACTAATAGGTAGTAGTAGAAGCTAGACTAGAAAGCGCTAGTAAAGAGGCTTCCTCGGTTACTAACTAGGTTTTCTAATATTCCTAGTAGTAGTATAATCTTTATATATATCGTGGCTACTAGTCCTTCTGTAGTGATATCTTTTTAGTAAGGGATATAGATTAAGTACTTCGTGAATAGGTCTACTATTACTAAGATCGCGTCGTATACCCTACCCTTCTACTTTAAGGGTAGTAAGCTAGTAATAAAGTCTATACTTATCTATTATAGCGGCCTTTCTAGTACTAGTAATGGTTCTAATAGTCTATATGGTTTATGTCTATATACTATATTCCTCTAATAGATATTGTATTCTTCTATATACTCGGTAATCTCTTGATTTATATTATACTAGAGATACTTACTACGAATCCTCTTAAGGGTTCGTTTCTTCCTATAGTGTCCTACTTAGGGATTACTATAATGAGTTTATATGATTTTATACGTTACCGCGGGGTCTCTTAGTATATAGACTCTTCCGCTATATCTTAGTAGCCTATCTTCGATAGTTACTACCTATAGCGTACTACCTAAGCGTCTATTACTCCCGGCTTTATCTATCTCTTAGCGTTTCTCCTTTAAAAAGCGGTCCTACCTTTAGATCCGCTTAAGAAGTTATACTATAGACTTAGTAGAAGTATCTTTTAGCGCTATTTCTCCTACGAAGCTAACTACTACTTCTACTTAGGTAATATACCGTTCTAGACTATTATTATTACTAATAACCTAGTACTTATCTACTAGCTTTTACTCTACGTAGGTTTCTCTAAGGGTATCTTTATACTCCTTAAGGATACTCCTTAAGGGTAGTTACGACCTCCCTCTATACCTAGGATTCCTTATCTCTAGGGCTTTTATCCTACTCTTTAGACTCTAGCTTCTCTATACCTATAATACCCTTGGTCTTAAGGTTTAGTATAGCTTATACTCTAGTAATAACGTTTAATTAAATTATTTCTACCTCCTTTACTTCCTTTACGAAGGGGCCTTTTAGTAGGCTTTACCTAATTCTCGAGAATAGCTTATCCTTTACTAGGTCTACTAACTCTATCTCTCTTACTTCTTTAGCGTAGTCGGACCTCTGACTTAGCGTATCGGCTAGGTTCTTAGAACCTACTTTATACTATATCACGAAGTCGAAAGATATAAGTCTTATTACCTATCGCGCCTATCTCCTACTAAGACTTTATAGTACGAGGTTTATAAATCCTTTTAGGTTTTTATGATCTAATAGTATAAGAATATCTTTAGCTCCTTTAAGGTAGTATCTCTAGGTTTTAAATGCCTCTATAATAGCTAATAGCTTACTATTATAGGTCTCGTATCTTATCTCTAGCCCGCTTAGCTTTCTTAAATAGAAAGCGATTAGGTATTATTATCTATCTTCTTCTAGTTACGAGATGATCGCCGCTAATATAAATCCTGATATATCTGTTTCGATAAGGAGTTTTTAGCCTAGTTTAAAGTGGGTAAGAAGGGGAGTACTTATAAAGCATTACTTTAGGGCGGCGAATGCCTCTCTTACTTCTTCTATAAAGACGAAGCCCTAAGTCTAAGTCTTCTTATTTATACCCTTCTTATTTATACCCTTCTTATATATATCTAGTCCTTTTACTAAGGCGTTAAGAGGTACGTATATCTTTAAGAATAATGCTATAAATCTCCTATAGAAGTTCGTATATCCTATAAATATCTAGATATTATAGATACTCTTCGGTTCTAGCTAATCTAGAATGGTCTCGATCTTCTTCCGATCTATTTCTACCCCTTTAGGGGTAACGATATAGCTAAGGAATTCTACCCTTTTAATATAGAATACGCACTTTAATCTCTTTATGTATAACTTATATTACCAGAGTCTCTCTAATACCTTTCTAATATACCCTATATAGGTCTTAATATCTATTAAAAAGACTAGGATATCGTCTAAGTAGATAACTACGAATATATCGATAAAGTCTATAAGGGCTCTATTAATATAGCTCTAGAACGTTACTAGCGTATTAGAAAGGCCGAATAGTATAACTCTATATTCGTAGAGTCTATACCTTATATGAAAGGCGGTCTTCTACTCGTCTCCTTACTTTATACGAAGCCGATAGTATATATCTATTAGGTCTAGCTATATAAATATTATTACTCCTAAGAGGTAATCTAACGATTCTCCTATCAATGGTAGTAGATATCTATTTTTAATAGTGATTTCATTTAGACCTTAGTAGTCGATATATAGACGAAGGCCTCTATCTTTCTTTAGTATAAATAGTACTAGCGCTCCTACTAAGCTTTTCGAAGGCTATATCTACCCCTTTTATAGGGCTATTACGAGATATTCCTTTAGTACCTATAGTTACTCTTATAAAAGTAGGTATATAGCTTTCTATAGAGGTTATATATCCTTCTTAAGATAAATTATATAATCTACGTCGGAGTATAATACTACTATTCCTACTTCTACTAGGTCAAATATATCTACGAAGTCCGTATATTCTTCTAGTAGGCTATCTATTTATATAGCTACTAGTCGTATAGTATCCTTTACTTCTAACCGGAGGTAGGCAAAGGTATATTATAAACCCTTAAGGAGCTCTTAGGCGTACTCTTAGGCCGTAATCTTCTCTATCTCTACTCCTTAGTGAGTATCTCTATAAGGCTACTTTCTAATCTATAATAGGGTTTACGCTAGTTAACTAGTCGAATCCTAGGATTAAGTCGTATCCTTATATATCTACTACTTCTATTATAAGGGTATGACTTCTCGTCTCTCCTATACTATCTACTATACTAAGTTTCACTTCTCTCGCCCTATAGGACTTGATCTCTTACCTATCGACGGCCTTAACTATTTATAGCGGGTATTAAGAGTCTTCTAGATACTCTTTCGCCTATCTTTAGCTAATAAAAGATCTTTCTACTCCGTAATCTATAAGGGTATAGGTAGCGATATTCTCTAGTCCGATACCTATAAGTACCTTACTTACGAGGGCTTTTAGGGTATACGTTTTAGATATAATAACTCCTAACTCCTAATATAGCTATAGCTTAAAGTATTAGGATCTCTATTTTTTTACCTTATCTACGCTACTTCCTAGCTAGTTTTACTCGCCAGGTCTACTATAGAGACTATAATAGGCGTCTTTCTTATAACCTAGTCTATTATAGTAATCGTAAATAGGTAGGGGTTTCCTATCCCTTTTAATCTTAGTATTCAAGTATTCTAGCTTCCCTATCTTCTTAGGTACCTTTTTATCTAAGTCCTATATCTTCGAGTACTATTACTTTACGCGGTAAGTAGGCTTCTCTATCCTCTCTAGCTTAGAGTGCTCTTACTTTAAACCTAGTTAAGCCTTCTTTACGGATTAGATATTAGATTCGAGGGACTAATACCGCGCTAATAGGTCACTATAGGTATAGTCTAGATCTACTTCTACTCGGTATCGCTCTTCGACTTTTAGTTCTAGGTATACCCCTATAATCAAGCGGTCTTTACGGGCTTCCTTAGTAGGGGGAATACGTATATTCTTAGCTATCTAATCTAGGTAAAGGGAGTATATCATAACCGATTCTCTTAGCCTCTATATATATCTATACTATTACTCTTTAGCTTCTTGGTAGACGACTTAAGGGTTATCTACTATACTTTATATAAAGTGGGTAAACTCTAAGTATATTTTAGGTACTCCTTCCTATATTATATAGGATTCCCATACTATCATTATATCTCCTTATAGTACTTTAAAGCCTTAGCTAATCTTTATAATATCATTTACGAAGTAGTAAGGATATTATCGAAAGTAGTTGTTAAGCTAGGCTTGTTAGATCTTATACTCTTAGAATGACTTCCTAGAGTACTTACTAATACTAGATAGGTAGGTAGGATACTTCGTACCTATAACCTAGTATCCTAATAGTACGTCGACTATTATTCTATTATCGTCCTTGGTATCGCTTATAGAGGGGCCCCTTAGTAGGGTCCTTCTTAGTATAGAGTGGGCTAGTATTACCGTTATTACGGTGATCTTCGCGATACGCTCCTCTATTTAGGATTATTTCTCTATTAACTCTACGAGCTTAGTAAGGCAGTATACTCAGGCTCTTATAGCCTCGAGTTCGTCTTCTACTTACGTCGAAGGTACTATCCTTTAGACTACACCGGTAGATAAAGCTTCTATAGCGGGCCTAGTAGGCTTTATAGGGTCGCTTTACCCTCTAATAATCCTTACTAGGCCTCCCTAATCTCTCCTATATCCCTTCTTAGGGTCATCTAGTCCTTCGAGGTCAATATCAAAGTTGTCTTCTATGATATCGTCGTCGAGTCCTCGGCCTTACTCGGTTACTACACGGGTTCGGTATGCCGGTACCATTGTTACCCCTAACGGTCCGATCGAAAGATGTAGAGAGTTCAGAATGTGAAGACCCTCCTATAGATGGGACTTCATTTAATCGATTAGAGTGAAAGGAGTCTTATATAATACAAATGCTACTGCGAAGCATTGACACTAGTACTATATGTATTCAAACTGAACTCTGAGCCTTCTAACATTGCTCCGAGTTCTACTAGTATAGTTGTGCGCGGGTAAGCGAGGTCACATGACTCTCCGCCTCCGCTCTCTCGGTGGTATAGCTCTATACACCGAGTCCTGCGACCCTTCTAGTAAGGCATCGTGACAAGTATATCTTAAAGGATACCTTCGCTTACTAGAGTGGTATAACAGCAAGGTCCGGGTTAAACTACGCTAGATCCCGGCACACGAAGGTATCCCCGGCAACGAGACTACCGACATACTTACAAAGGAGGCAGCCACAACCTAAGACACAGATATCCACCATACCAACACCAACCACAACCGATTTATCCGGCTTACCGCCGCAGCGAACAAGAGTGTGAAGCGAGAATCGACGATCGTATAGGAGAAGGCATAGATAAAGGGAGGATCGAGAAGGATAGCGAGGAGGATAAGGAGGATAATCGAGGCACCAAGCAAGTCAAATTTAACTTATTAGAAGGGCCTACGGAAAGCGACAATATCAGTTTTAATCTAACTCCGCATAGGTATCATCGGACTTACTAAATACATATCTAAAATCAAACGAAAGGACTTACCACGCTACTAATATAACTTAGGAAACCAGAGTATAAAGCATATCTTGCTAGAATGTCCGCTTCTAGAGGAACTATAGGCGGAGATAGTAGAGGAATTATTCGAAGCGGGGGTATCGACCACGCTTAGAGAATAAGCAATATTGATAGAAGTGAAAGCGGTACCGATTGTAGTAAGATTTATAATCGCATCGGGGCTCCTAGGACAGTTTCAGTCAATGGACTCGGTCACCACAGGTAGGGAGAAGGGGGTAGGGGATAAGGATCATAATCCGATCAAGGATCGTCGTGATCTAACCAAGGACCATCATAATCCGACAGAAAATAACTCAAACCAAAACACTACGAGTGTCGGAGACATAGGAAGCACAATACAATGGCCGGGTACTAGGTCCGCCGAGGTCACCTTACACTAACGCACATAGAGAACAACGTACGCTACCGACGAAGACGACGAGGTATGGCGCCACAATCCGAACCTATTCGTGTATGATCTGCCGGAGTGATATAGCAAGCAAAGCAAACCTAGTAGTCCTAGTGATATAGGAACTCGGTGACTAGTCTTCCGCACGACCCAGTAAAACCCAGACCCAACCCAGACCCAACCCAGTCTGGGTTGGGTTTTAGGTCGAACCCTTCGACCTAGTAATGGGTCTGGGTCGGAGGGTTCGACCTAGTACTAGGTCTGGGGCCCTAAACTGGGTTACAAACTAAATAAACATACTAAGGATTCTAAATATATAACTTATGTATTTATTCGCGGTAATTTTGAGTATTTGCTTTACTTGATTATATCTAATTTTATTTATTAAAAGGGTAAAAGAGATACGTATAATTAAGGATTCTTTATCAAGTAAGCTAATAGTATTCAAATAAATCATCTTCCCTGCTTTTACGTTTTCTCCCTAATACTCGTGTCTATATATAGGTTAGTAGTAATGATAGCGAGTAAGGACGACTATGTTCACTTATAGGTAAGGGCCTCTCCTCCGGTATATCCTCTAGTCTATCCTTAATTATAACCTTAATTATATCCCTTAGTTTATCTTCTAGTTTATCCTCCTACTCCTCTATATCACTAATTAGATTAACCTTAATCTCACTAAGCTTCTCTTCCCTCTCCTCTTTTACCGCCTTAAGCTTATCCTAGAAGAAGAATTTCTTAAGAAGTATTACTTCCTACTCCTTTATATCAAATTTTATTATATAAAGAAATATTATTAATACCTTAATAGTCTTACTCTTTATTCTACTACAACGATAGTAATAAATATCTTAAGCGGTATTAAAGAGGCGTTTAACTCCTACGCTAGTTACTAGAAATAAGAGTATATCTCGCGTAAGGGTAGTAATAGCCGGAAAGTAAGCCTAATACTCTTTCTAGAAAGTAAGCGGCCTAATAGAAATAGTATCTATATATATATTAGTATTATTATTATATATACTCTTTATATTTACTTACCGCTATTAAGATATTAACTGATTTTATTAGTAATAGCTTATAGTTATATATCTCTTCTATTAAATATCTCTTTTAGCTTTAAGCTTAGATAGGCTATTATTAAAGAGCTTTATAGATTATAACTACTTATTCTAACTTATATTTAATATAGAATAAAGGCTTATTTAAAAGTAAGTTAATAGATATCTTACTATTTCTAATCCTAATTACTATTTCTAATCCTAATCACTAGAGAGGAAGAATTTAAATTTATTTACTAATATAAGTATTATACTAATTATATAGATATTCCCTCGAAGATTATTAGCTTAGGAGTAATACTTATTAAGCTTAGACCGACTAGCTTTAAGGGCCTCTAGTATCTATTTTTTCTATAGGATACGCTTTTAGCGTAGCTATACCTATAATCGCTTAAGATAATTAAATAGTTTATTATAGATCTTAAATATATAGTAGGTAGTGATATCTTAAGTCTTTAATAGCTATATTATATAATTAAAGAAGGGCTTAGTAATATAAAGAAGATAGTCGATCTAACGCTACTTTTACTCGCTAAGTAGTATCTCTTTATAATCATACTCTATATAGAATAAAGAGAAGATAGTACGTAGCCTCTTTACCTAGCGAAGTATAAGGAACGTAGAATTCTATCGTGTCTTTATATCTTAGATTAGAACGATCTTAATATTAGTTATCTAAAGATTATAAAAGGTCTCTTTACGCTAGGGACTTATATTAACGTAAATCGTAAGATAACGGACTTTATTTAGTATAGAGGAGATCTAACTTTACTTCGTATTTTCTTAGGCTAGCCTTAACTACTTCTCTATCTACCTTATCTTAGCTAATTTATTTAATAGAACTACCTTAATCTAAGTAAGAAGCTAATTAAGGCTAAGCTAGATAACGTAGGTAAGATATAGTATTTAGGTAATAATAGTATCATCTAATAAAGCCTATTAGAGAGTAGTAACTAATATCTTATTATTTAATATATTATCTATTATTAACCTAAATACTTTATCTTTAATATTATACTTTATTAAGGTTTCTATAAGAATACTACTTAGGTAAGAGCTAGTATATATACTATAAAGCGGCTTAAACCTAAGTAGTACCTTACGATATATCTAATTACTATTAATAAAATAGCTAGTAATAGCTATAAATACCTATAAGAATAGAGATATCTAGTAGTTAAGCGTAATAGATATCTTTAAGCTAGAAGGTAGCGTACGAAGGATATACTACTACTAGTCTTTAATTAGACTACCTAATCGGCGATAGATAGTATTAGTAGATAGGATTACTAGAGGGGATAGGGCGGAATAAGCTTTATTAATAATACGTTTAAATAATAGATACTCGATTAGATAGAATAGGAGCCGGTTAAGAGTAAGAAATTAGAGGAGATCCTCCTCCTAATCTTCTTATAAGAAGGGTATACTTACTAAAACTTCTCCTTAGAATAATAATAAATTAGTATAGTTACTTAGTTTTATAATATAAAATATACCTCTCTTTATAGGAAGTTTATAATCTCTACTTTCTTCCTCTTTTCTAACCGTAAATAACTAGCTATTTTCTAATGTTTCTAGATAGTTAATATACTATAATACTACGCTTTACCTATGTTATTTAGGCTTAGTATATAAGGATACTCTAAGATCTTCCTATAGCGCTTATATATAACCTTTAGTACGCTATTAATACCCTAAGCTACCTAATAGTAGCTATTCTAGATCTCTATATAGTAGTTCGAATCCTATTTAAGCTTACTTTTCCTCCTATAGTTAGTCTCTAACTACTAGTCTATAAAATCGTTATATGATATTATATCGTATAGAATAAACCCTTTCCTATAGTTAGGTCTAACACGTTTTAATAAAGGGGGGATTAGAAGGGGATTATCTAGTCTTTAGAAGTTTAAGTCGATTATATATTAACTTATAGATAGTATAACTTATCTAGTTAAAATATATAAGAGATTATTAAGATTACCACTATAGAGCGACGTAATAATATAAAGTCGGAAAGTTAGCTTTAAGATATAATATAAGAATAATATATAATATATATAAATAGATATAAGGGGAGAAATTCTTTAATATATAAAGGTAGAAATATACTAAAGTTATAGAAGTATCTAGGAATATTAATATATTAAATATAGTAAATCATCCTACTCTTATTAATTAGTCTATTATACTAAAATTATATAGGTCTAAAGAAATACCCCTAAGATAACCTAATTAAGATCTAGTCAAGACCTAGTTATAACCTATTTAACCTAGTAAGAACCTAGTATATCTAGTAAAACCCTAGTTAAACCCTAATTCCTACCCTAGTTCTATTAATCCTTCTTAAAATATTTCTTCCTACCCTCCCTTTAAGTCGTATATACTAAGTAGATTAAGAGGTAGTAAGTAGTTTTAAATATAAAAGTTTACTAGATATCTATCTATAGTTATATAAGCTCTAGAATTAAATAGAAGAAGAGAAATAAATAAATTTAAAAATTATTTTACTCTATAGATAAAAATATATATTATATTAATATATATTAAATATATATATCTATAACTTAGGGTATACTTTATATTTTAAATAGAATGCTATCCTACACCCGAGAAAACTAGTAGCTAATATATACTACCTTTCTATATAAAATAAAGTATTTAAAGAAGTAATTAATCTTAAACCAGATATATTACTTTAGAGAACGAGGTTATTTCTTAAAATTTCCTTTACCTTATTGGTAGAGAGTGTAGTATTTTGATATAGAAACCATAATAAGGGAAAATGATAGTATGTTATTTAAATATTTATGCCATAATTTATACAGAAACTAGGTCGAACTAGGGCTATACTAGGTTTTCTAGGGCCCTAGTCACTAGGTCTGGGTTGGGTTCTGGGTCGAGACCTTCGACCTAAACTGGGTCGTGCGGAAGTCTATCGGTGACTCGGGGAGCCAAATGGAGAAGGGGAGAGATAAAGAAGTGAGGTAGTGAAAGGTGCATTGCAGAGAGGAAGGGGACACTCTACGCTCGCGGGGGCGGGAAACCATCTATACTGGGCAGATAGCTGCTTTCGTTACATTTATTTCTTTTGTCTTGTTTGCATTACGCCGGCCGGTTTATGGCCTTACTTTTCAGGTGGCGGGACCTCGAGAAATCGAGTCCTGTCTACAGGGTGGATTTGTATACTGGGAATGCACCACCATTTGTCGTCGGGAGCGGGCTCTGGGACGCAACCCCCGCATAGCAGCATGTATGTAATAGCGAGCTAAATCGGGTCAATGAATTCATCATCATCATCATCATCATCATCATCATACTCGAAAAGTGGTATGCGTTAAAGAGAGGAAGAGAAACTATCTACAGACTAGACTAAGTACTGGGAGCAAATAGGAAGTAACATGTGACCGTCATATGCTTCCAACAAACCTCAAAATTTTTTCACTATTCACTACTCTGTAGTGATTTTTTCATTTTCGATTTGGATTCTTCCACTATTCACTACTCTGTAGTGATTTTTTCATTTTCGATTTGGATTCTTCCACCATGAACGGAATCAATGGAGTGAATGAAACCAAACAATTCGATATCATCATCGTCGTCGCAGGCATCTCCGGCATTAATCCCGCCTACCGTGTCTAAGACCAACTGCGAAGGGGCAGAGCGGCCAAAGGTCAAATGCCTGATTTTTCAGGGTTGATGCCTGAATGAGCCTGAATTATAGACCGCTTTCGACACCGCTCTATACTATGTACTGTAAATTGAAGCCATTCCTACATACAGTGACTCCCCTTCTGCTACCGCCTACTAAATTTGTAATACCGCCCTTTTCCCCTTAGTTCTTGATTGGTGAATATTCAACTGGCAGAATTAGGGTGTCAACGCTTTTGCGTAGTGTACCATGTTGAAGCTATTCCCACCCCACAAATCATCAGTTTCTCCGGCGTTAAAAACCGACCCCGACCGCACAATATTCCTACCCTGTAAAGAAAAGGGTATTCTAGGATTTCTTTAGCGGGAATAGCTTTGATTTCTTAACAGAGAGACTTGCTAGGCCTTAATAGCTTCAACGCCTAGGAAGGGGTGTATGCGGGGAGTTGTATGGTGGGAATAGCTTCATTCTTTAAGGTTAGACTAAGGTTGGATACTTTGCTTATTAAGCCCCTGTGTCATATTTCTGCCAGTCTGAAATAAGGCAGAATTCAGGCACATTCAGGCATAATCAGGTATAAACCTAAAATATCAGGCATTTGACCTTTGGCCGCTCTGCCCCTTCGCAACCAACTCCCCAGCTACAGCTATGATGATGATGATGATGATGATGATGATGAATTCATTGACCCGATTTAGCTCGCTATTACATACATGCTGCTATGCGGGGGTTGCGTCCCAGAGCCCGCTCCCGACGACGAATGGTGGTGCATTCCCAGTATGCAAATCCACCCTGTAGATAGGACTCGATTTCTCGAGGTCCTGCCACCTGAAAAGTAAGGCCATAAACCGGCCGGCGTAATACAAATAAGACAAAAGAAATAAATGTAACGAAAGCAGCCATCTGCCTAGTACAGATGGTTTCCTATAGTCCCCGTGGGCGTAGAGTGTCCCCTTCCTCTCTGCAATGCACCTTTCACTCCCTTACTTCTTTATCTCTCCCCTTCCTCTATCTAGCTCCCCGAGTTACTAAGTCCCTATATCACTAGGACTGCTAGGTTTACTTTGTTTACTATATCACTCCGGCAGATTATATACGAATAGGTTCGGATCGCGGCGCCATACCTTATCGTCTTCGTCGGCGGCGTACGTTGTTCTCTATATACGTTAGTGTAAGGTAACCTCGGCGGACCTAGCGCCTGGCTACTATATTATGCTTCTTATATCTCTAACACTTATAGTGTTTTAGTTTAGTGTTATATTTTTATCCCCTACCCCCTTCTCCCTACCTATAGCGACTAAGTCTACTAACTAAAACTATCCTAGGAGTCCCGATACGATCATAAATTTTACTACGATTAGTACCGCTTTCACTTCTATTAGTATTACTTACTCGCTAAGCGTTATTAATACCCCTACTTCGAATAATTCCTCTACTATCTCCGACCGTAGTTCTTCGAGAAGTAGGTACTCTAGTAAAACGTACTTTACACTCTAGTTTCCTAAGTTATATTAATAGCGTGGTAAGTCTTTTCGTTTGATTTTAGATAGGTACTTAGTAAGTCCGATAATACCTATATAGAGTTAGATTAAGACTAATATTATCGCTTTCCGTAGGCCCTTCTAATAAGTTAAATTTAACTTACTCGGTACCTCGATTATCCTCCTTATCCTCCTCGCTATCCTCCTTAATCCTCCCTTTATCTATACCTTCTCCTACGCGATCGACAATTCTCGCTTTATACTCTTACTTACTACGGCGGTAAGCCGGATAAATCGGTTATAGTTAATAATAGTAGTATTAGGGTTAGTATTAGTATTAGCGTTAGCGTTAGCGGTATTATAGATATTAGTCTTGGTAGTAGTAGCTACTTCCTTTATATATATATCGGTAGTCTTATTCCCCGGAATACCTTTATATACGGGGACCTAACGTAGTTCTACCTAGATCTAATTATTATACTATTCTAGTAGCCGGAGATATCCTTTGAGATATACCTAGCTAGATAGTATTTATGGGTTCTAGATAGCTCTAAGCGCTACCTAGTTATCTATAAAGATAACCGCGCTACTCCCTACTAAGTAGTCCTACCACTACTTATTAATAAATCTCTCTTTAATAACTTCTAGTGCTATCTTAATAGCGCGTAGCTCCGTAGCGTACACAGTGGCTTCGTTTTTAGTCCCTATATTATATAGCCTAGCTTTATTTCGACTATACGGGTATGCCAGGTATACTACGGTCCTAATACCACCTTGATACCTACTCCTATCGGTATAGAGCCTTACCGGTATATAGAGCTATTCGGTGATTCGCTTATATATATTTCTTACTTACTCTCTCTCTTTAATATAAACCTTTAGTGGTTTACTCTATAGTACCTAGATATATACCTTACGGGTCTCCTAGTCCCTTACTATAGCTTCTGGGAGTACTACTAGGCATCCACCCTTCTTCTAGGATTAAGCCTCTATCGGTATATACCCCCCCCTTTATCTTTATATATATCCTCTCTCTTTCACTATTATTTTTAGTACTATATATACTAGGCCTATACATATGTAAATGGCTATTAACTAGACTAGCCAGTCAAGCTACTACTATATAGGTAGTAAATGAAGTTTAATATCTAATACCTCCTAGGTAGTTATTTTAAAAGTACCGCTTATTAAACATGCCACTCTTAACTATATACTAGCAAACTACTTAATATAGCCAGCTCTCTCTCTTAGTATGGTTATTAGTAATGAATGCCAGGTAGCTACTCCGAAGAGTATCTACGGGATTATCACTACTTGGTAGATAGCGCGTATTATAGAGAGAGATACTCCCTATATAGAGCTAGTCAATCCCCTTAGTACTTATAAACTAATACCAGCCTTAGTAAGCATATACTCTTAGTGGTACCAGAACGTTAAACCAGGATCTAGCTATACCCCTAGATACCGCTCCGCCGTTATAGTAGCCTATACGGTAGTACTCTATAGTACTAATAGTATATACTCCTCCCCCCTAGATTCCGGGTTAATAAAGTATATAAGAGCGTACTTCTTAGGATCGAACACCGAAGCATACCTAGCTACCTAGGTATCGGCGTACTAGCATACTTTTTATAATTTCGAGATATTTTCTTATTCGCTCCTCCTAATAATAATAAAAGCGACATTATTAACCTATCCATTTATTTTCATACCCTTATAGCCCTCTACTAGATTAGCGTTATAGATCAGGTATAGGATTAGAGAGAGAGGTAATCCCTATAGGATACTAGTTAGTATCGGGATACTCTCTAATACCCCTTCTAGTATACGGATCCTAGTACTTTGGGATAAAAGGAATACTTTTACCTAAGGTATAAGCCGACTAAGTCCCCTTTTTCGGAGGTTATAGAGCAGCCTTTTATAAGAAACGTTATCATACGCTCCGGAGATATCAAGTAGTAGTATACTTACTATCTTACTATTCCCCTAAGCTCTCCGTATCCGGCCGATGATTTATTAAATAGCGTGGTTAACTAAGATCCCCTTTCTTCTACTAAGATATATATCTAGGAGTAGTTTATATGTTTCTATAGCGTAGCTAATTCTTCGTA
This sequence comes from Penicillium italicum, assembly GCA_002116305.1. Taxonomy (NCBI): domain Eukaryota; kingdom Fungi; phylum Ascomycota; class Eurotiomycetes; order Eurotiales; family Aspergillaceae; genus Penicillium; species Penicillium italicum. The sequence continues at coordinate 227,768 of KZ108115.1, read as the reverse complement.
TAACTACTACCTTAAGGAATTTACCGAGTATATTAAGTAGTATAACTAATTAGTAGGACCTTTATAAGCTAGTAATCCTAATAAGCTAGTAATCCTACTTACTAGCCTTATATAGTACTATAGTAATCGATTTCTAGAAGTATATTAGGTTAGTACTAAGCTATATATAGGTATTATAAATTCGAGAAATAGTATTAAGTACTACTAAGATTTTAATAAGTTTATACTAAAGTGAGTTTAGAAGACCATCCTCTTCTAGCGCTTTATCTAGTAGCGATACTTTAACTACCTATTTGATTTCTTAGTATATAATCTCTAGGAAGTAGATAGCTATCGGATTATGGTTACTCTCTATCGGATCATGGTTAATCTCTATCGAATCGATATTAGAGAGATCGGCTAGTAATAGTACTAGGAAGAAAGCTTCTTAGAAAGTAGCTACTTTCTCTTCGACTATCTCTACTAGTCTCCCTAGTATCTTGATTAACGGTATAATCCCCTAGTCGCACGCCCCTTACCGGTTTCTTACCTATTTATTTATCTTCTATATTCCGCTAGGCCCTTCCTCGATAACCTCCTATACCTTATAGCGGTAGTATCGGCGGAGCGCGATCTTAATTATCTAGGTTTTCTAGTTTTATACTACTTTATATAGCTCTTTATTATACGGGTCCCCTATACGCTTATACTAGTAGTAGAGTTATCGAACTTCTTTAACTACTTCCTAGTATTCCGGTATAAAACTAGGATTCGCCTACTATAAAGGGATCGCCTATAGTATAGAGATATTAACTACTTCGTTAATGATTTTTATAAATACCTAGTACTTAGCTTCTACTTTGTTAGCTATTAAGAGGTTTTCGAGGGTAGAGGTAGTGGTAGTAGTAGTGTTAGTAAGCTATCGCTCGATAAATTCTATTAGCTTCTTATCGTCTATAGCCTTCTAGTTTCTCCTCTTTAGTGGTTTATATAGTAGAGTAGCGATATCAATCATTATTACTACTAGGTAGTAATCCGAGCTATAATCAGTCCTAACCTGGTATTTAACCACCCTCTCTATTAGTAAGCTACTAATAAAAGTAAGGTCGATAATAGATACCTATTTATTACGCCGCTATATCGCTATCCCCCTCTCCGTTGTTATTATACCTATATTATACTTCCCTCCCTAGGGTATTAAGTAGCTACTTAGTAGTAGTACTCGCTTTAACCCTAATCCTACCCTATACTAGGTAGTATAGGTTTATATCCCTAACTAGGATATGTTCCGTATATAGTCTCTAAGCGAGCTCTCTATTAAGCTTTTTAACCGTTTTACGATTGTTATTATTATATATATTATATATAAAGAGGTTGGTCTACCCTTCTAAGTAGTTCTTCTATAGTTTTAGTAGCTAGTATCCTTTCGATACCATTTTATATAACTAGGAGCCTAGATTGATCCGTTTTAATACGAATAGATAGACCCTCGCTTATTCCTCTAGCTTTAGGAAGACTAGTTAGTAAGTAGCTTTATTTAGGTAGTAGGTTATTACTAATTATGAGTTAATCTAGGGTTCCTAGACTATAATTATATCCGCTTTTTAAACTATTTTATCTAATAGAAATAAGGCTATAACTAGATAGGTATTATATATATTATATTAAATTATTTAGAAGTAATTTATTAAGATAAGATAGTATTATTAGTATCTATTCCTAGATTATCACTATACTCCGACGTATTATAGAACTCTTCTTCTATATTATTATCGATTTTAGTAGCTTTATATTATACTAGCTAGTACTACCGTATCGTTTAGGGTTATTCCTCTATAATATAGTCCTCCGCTATATTATTAGCTAGTACTATTATCCTCCTCTTTTTATATAATATCTAGAGCTATTTCTCTAGATCTATTATGAATTATATAATCTCTTGGTTTTATGACCTTAAAGATCGAGCCGACTAGCTTACTACTAGGGTAGTTTCTGTAAGCTCCTCTAGTATAGTAGGTAGATCGTTATCTTCTAACATTCTTAATCTAGTTCGTATTATATAACTAGGCTCCTTTCTTCGCTAGGGCTTCTTTACCCTGACCTTTATATATATCCTCTGAATTTCGCTTAACGCGGGTATTAGGAACTAGGTACTTACTTTTAGCTTTATAAGAGCCGTTAACGTTATCGTTATCTATTATATTATATCTTCTATCGGATATAATACGTTCTCTATCGGATATAATACGATCACTATCCGATTCGATAGAGTCGCTACCTAGTACGTTATTACTATACGCTATATAGGTTACTACGGTACGTAGATTGAGGTATTAAGTCCTTAGGACTAGGGGGTAGTAGTGCTACTCTTTATAGCCTCCCTTTAGAAGTGTAGTGGTATACGGTAGTATAATAGGCTATTAGCTAAAGCTAGTTTAGCCTTATTTTTTACTACTATTCGTATTTTATAAGTATCGCTTATTAGCCTATGGCTTCCGCTATAGTTAGCGTATTTTACTTCGATAACGTTACCTCACTTAGTATACTCCTAGGTTAGGTATTACTTTATATAGTAGCTATACTAGTATTCGTTTAAATACTATGAGTGTATATATCCTAGTTTCTAATATTTTAGGTATAATTTTAAACGTCCTTCTCGGTAGAAGTGGGTAGTTTAGTATACTTAGTACTACTAGAGCGTTCCCTATATGATTATCTAGTTTATAACTACTAGATTAGTGAATTTAATAACGATAGAGCCTTTATAGCGCTTACCGGGTTTAACTAGCTAGCCTAGGTAGAGGACTTTAACTTCTCTCCTAGAGTCGGAATCACCCTATAAGTAGCTATTCTAGCGTACTAGCTCCTTCGCTATCCCTACTATTAATTCCGGCGTAAGTAGCATTATCTTTATATCGATACTACGCGCTACTACCCCCTATGTCGGCTTCCTAATATATGCTACTAGGCCGAATGATTTTAACTAGCCGTCGGCGTACTTTCGTAGTAACTCCGTACCGGAAGCGCTATTCGCCGTTATCTTTATATCTCTAGAGGGGAGAACCTTCGCCGCTAAAAAGTGGTAGCTACTACTAAGGGGAGTACTAGCTTTCCTCTAGGTAGCTTATTCCTATATCCTCTTAGCCTACTTAACGATCTCCCTTAGTATACGCTAGCGGAGGGTCTTATAGGTATCGCTATTACGAACCTTAACGATGATCTCCCGATCTTCGCGGAGCTTAGCTGGCGAAACCCCAATCGAGGATGATCTATTGCTTGTCGGGAGAGATAGGGGGGGGCCGGAGCCGGTTCCCTATCCCTATTTCTGGAGCCGTACCTAGAAGGCCGCTAAGTCGTTCGTGCTTGTGGTTTGTGTGGACGGTATCGTTGCTGTCGCTTTAATCGCCGTTGTAGCTTTTTCGATGCTATCTATACGCTAGTCGAGTCGTTCGAGTGCCTATTACACCTTTTCCATAACCTAAACCTACGGTTTATCCCCCTTTAGGGAGTCTAATACGTACTGTTTAACGGATTTAACAAAGTTGATAATATATATCTCACCTCTTCCGTCATTTTCCATTATTTTTAGCACCTCTCTAGCACTCTGAGCGAGCTCCTCCATGGTACTAAAGTGGTTGCGTGGTTTCTTAGGGGCTTTTAAAAACTCAGTTTCAGGGGGCGAATTCGGTTTTCTTCCACCACCGGCGACAGCCATCCTTCAATTCCTATAAAAATAGGATCAAAAGATAGAGCCGGAAGTTAGAAAGAATATGAACTAATTTTGAGAGCCTGTAGGCCCTTGGTTGGCGAGATAGAACAAAAATTAAATCTGGGCAAAAAGAGTTGTTTTTTTCTAGAGTCCCCCAGCTACAGCTACACCTTATTGGAAGCTCGCACCGATCTAGGTGGCACCTGGGATCTCTTCAAGTATCCTAGTATCCGTTCAGGCTCCGACCTTTTCACCTTCGGCTTCCAATTCAACCCCTGTTCCCGCGATAACCCCATCGCCGAGGGCTCTGCCATCAACGGAATATGTGCGCGACACAGCGACCAAATATGGCATCGACAAACATATCCTTGACAACCACCGCCTTTCCTTGGCAGACTGGTCCTCGGATGAAAACACCTGGTCACTCGGTATCGACCACGATGACTCCCCTCACACCTACACCGCCCGCTACGTCGTCTTCGGCACGGGCTGCTCCAACTATGATGATCGCCTCGCCTCAATGCCGACATCCCCAGTTTAGACGCCTTCCAGGGCCAGATTGTCCACCCGCAGCTCTGGCCCAAGGACTTACAGTACAAGGACAAGAAGACCGTTATCATCGGCTCCGGCGCGACGGCCATCACTGTTCTTCCCAATCTCGCCGACCATGACGCCCGTGTCACAATGCTCCAGCGCAGCCCAACCTACATCCTCTCCGTCCCAAACCGCTCAATTAGCCGCTGGCTCTCATGTATACTCCCTAATGCCCTATATCACAGTATGCAGCGTTTGATCTTTATCTATACCACACGAATGTTCTTCCTTTTCTGCCAGCGCTTCCCAAATTTCGCGCGCTGGCTGCTCATATCAAATGTCCGCCAGCAATTGCCAGCCATATCCCTTACGACCCACACTTTAAGCCCAAGTACAACCCCTGGGAGCAGCGGTTGTATGTTTATCCCGAGGGGAATCTGTTCCGCAGTCTCCGACGGTAAGGCGGATGTCAAGACGGATACTATTCGCGAGGTTAAGAAGAATGATATTATGTTGAATTCGGGGGAGTAACTGGATGCAGATATTAATATTACGGCTACTGGCTTGCGATTGCAGATTGCAGGCGGCTCGGCGCTGTCTGTGGACGGGAAGAATGTTGATGTGGGCGACAAGTATCTGTAAAATGGAATCATACTCCAAGATCTGCCCAATGCTGCTCTTATCATTGGGTATACTAATGCCTCGTTGAGTCTCGGTTCGGATGCTACGGCCCAGCTTGTCTGTCGCTTGCTCAAGGAGTGCGGAAGTTGATTGCTGATATTCCCCGCTTGGAGGAGCAGGATGCTGCTACGCTCCAGGATCGTCCTCTTCTCAACCTCAAGTCGACTTATGTGTCGCTTGCAGAGCGTGTATTGCCCAAAGCTGCTGACCGTGGTCCGTGGCAGCCGCGTGATCACTACTTCAAGGACTTGAAGTTTGCTCAGCGTGGTGATATTGACACCGGACTGGAGTTTGTGCAAGGGCCGAATCTGCGCTTGCATACCAAGATGTCCTAATTGCCGCATGTTGATTGTATGATAGCGCGCTCACCTTCTTTTTGGTGGTGTTTGATTTGGTTTATATGTGGCGTTCCAGGAGCCCAGCAACAAAATATATTCATTCCGATTCTTCAGCTGTGCAATCTCCGTCGATCTCCGTTGAAACCCGTGGATGTTGCCAGTGTTGTAGCCTGCAGCAAGACTCTGGCACGGCATCATCCTTATCTGCTAATTCTCCTTATGATGATGCATCTGACGGACTCGCACAGCGGCTCATGTTTCCAAAATACCATCCATGATTAGGATTCGGCCACCTGAAATCCCGATCCGAACCAGCATTGCCCGCCTTGCTATTGATTCCTTCAATAAACTCCACTCCATCGGTGGTGACCTGCACCCCAGTCTCCTGAGTAATCCAGTATTCAGGAGAAGGCTGGCTCCAATCCAAGAACGGCAGATTGAGTGGCACTTTCGGGATGGGGTCTGTAGTATGAGTGGCTCGGTAGACGCTGTTTGGCGCTTGTTGGTTCGTGATGAACTCAGCCAGCTTCAAGTTTCCTGGTTTCGGGCCTCCGAATGTCCACTAGTGATTTATACTTTAGCGGGAACATATACCAGTGGTTTCGCATTTCGTAACTTGACTTACAATGTCCAGAGTGAACCCTTGTGTTCGAAGAACAGTACCTGCTAGCGCCGCAATACCACCACCCAGACTGTGTCCTACAACGCTCAGTCTGTAACCCGGATACGCGATGGTCGCATCGTGAAGATTGGTTGTCACCTGGTTGGCTACACCACTCCAGTAAGCCCAGAACCCATGATGGGCTTTGCATCCGGTGCAAACATCGTCAATTGGAGTCAGAGCGATATCGAGATCTGCATTGCCATCGCTTTTTGATACCGTTCCACGGAATGTCAGGATGATCAGTTGCCGTGTGTGGTCTAGCGCGATGTAGCCTGTCGGGCCGTGATCGCTGTGGAATGTGTTGATCACTGTCGTGTCATCGGCTGCTACAAGTTCACAGGTGCCGTAGTCACAAGCCAGACTTTGGCCCGTGTGGTTGATGTTTTGGTCGCAGGCCGAAAGACTGGCAAACTGGGAGAACAGTGAGAATTGTTGCAGTAGCTCGTCTGAGATTGCTAGTAAGGTTTCATTGTTAGATTGCAGATTACGCTTTTTGGTGCGTGAAACCTACCCCGGCGAGCTAGTTGGACAGGAGACCCAATGGATATCATACTGAGTGATAGCATTGCTAGAACACGACATACCATTAATCTAGCCATGTTGGATAGGCGTGAGGTACACTGTGTTAAATTGACAGATGCAAGATCTGTCCAACAAGTATTAGAGTGGGATATCTTGCAAATGTGAAAGTGTCTAATCTCTTTATCTCCGGAAGATATCACTATACTTATAGACTTCCTTTTCTACCCCTGTTAGTAGCTATGGAATGTTAGTTCCGAGCGAAGTGGGGTAATGCCTATATAGCTCATATCCACGATGCACCGTGATGACTGTATAACAGCCAGCTGAGTATATCGGCAGCGCTAACCTTGCATCCGGAGGATAACGTGATTTAGGGCCACCTAACCAAACCAATTGGTTTATTGAAACAATCCATGTGCTATACTATCGTAAATTCCACCCATACTCCTGAACCGAACCATCCGAAGAGAGCGGGAGAAGTTCCACTACATCCTCATCAAATAACGTCTTACCCTAATCAACCCGTTGCTTTCCGATTTAGTGCCTATCACTTGCCACTATTTGTCACTTATCCCATGTATATCTTTCTAGTAAAATGCATGATTTGAAAGGTGGCGTTCTTGAGCCGGCATGTTGCATATTTGTTGCCACCAATAACACTGCCACATTTGGGTTCAAAGTAGGTGATCTCTCGAGGCTGGGCGCTTGGCATAGCAGGGATTATTCTCCAATGGGTTAGAATTTACATCCAAGACTCTCATCTCGATTTTTGATCATCGCAAGGCCGAGATTATTTGTCTCACTGTGAGGTGCGGCCTGCAGATTGTACACTAATGCGTGCACAACGGATAGATCGGTGATCAGTTCAGCGGAACATTCACATTAGATCCCAATTCTACATTCTTCGTGCATGCAATTGTACATGCATAATCGATCCACCCAAAAATCTCCAGCATGATAAAGATAAATTCCTTCCAGTGCGTAGATCACCAAGCCATCGAAGACAAGGAATTGCGTCTTTGGGGGCCTCAATGGAAGCGTACACCATAGTTAATACTTGCATATCCGAGCCGAGCCGAGCCTTCAGGCCAGCCTTTTAATTATTTAACAAATTTAGTAGATCCACAGCCTTGTCAGTTGACGCAAGCTTATGCTAGTTCCACGGCCTTCTATTGCTTGTGATCTTCCCCCACTCTATCCTATGACCGTCGTAGATGTTTCAACTGAACACTGAAATACCAGAAGTGGAAGTACACTGAACTAGATGCTGGCATTCTGGTATTGTGCGTGGAAGGGTACACGATGGCGCAATCCATGAGGGCATGCGAGCGATCGAGTGCTTTTCATAGAATATTAAATGGGACAAGAGTACGCAAGCTTGCGTTTGAATTCATGGTCTGCCTTACTTACATATCAAACTGTAATTCATCAGTTTGATTCTCTGCGTTGTCATCGTTAATTTCATGACTTATTTAATCAATAAAAAGGGCTCTTTAGAACGGGAAGATAAAGTTGGCTCCAGCTCAGGCAAGCCACGGCAAAGAAAGTCCGCTACATGTAGTGTAGTGATATGTATGCATCATGGATACAGTTGCAGTAGATGCACTGTGATCCGCAAACATAACCTTGAAATTAGCTAACAGAAGCAACCTCGCCAGATAGTTTCTAGACCTACACATTGGATATCATATTGACATAGATAGATAGCCATGTTGTTCTGCAAGATCTCCGCCTTGAAAAGAAAAGCCCAATGCAAGGTAGAAGGACCATTTGCCCTCACGATCCTACCTACGTACCCTGACCAAGGACCCCTTGCATTTGAATGTATTTGAAGATCGTACACACTTTATCTAGCCGAACAATGCTAGCATGCTGTAGTAGTATGACTACTACGACGTAGATCCCATGGCGCAGGTCTATTCAATCCATCTCCAGGACATGCATGCAGCCTTGTCTTGGCTTCGTGTGACGAACAAAAAACGTTTGAATCTGCATTCAACTGTTAATTATCCTCCCCCAAGTGGACGCAATTACTGAATTAATTGGTCATGCGTGAGTAATGTCACATCTCCATGCTTAGGTGTGGTACCCTACAACACCATGTTCTCATCTCACTGTGTAGTCTTTGTATCTATTAGCAAGGTAGCCTGATCGTCAATGATTGCTTTTTCAGGTGCTTTCAGCTGAGGGGAAGGTCCTCAAGTCGCTCTGTTGGTCTTGCAGCGTAACATTGCAGCGGGCGAAATTATTGGAGGACCACCCTCCCAGGTAGACTTCCGCACCGGCCCGTAAAGCCCAGAGCCCAACCCGACCCAACCCGTAAATGGGTTGGGTTTTGGGCCCGAGGCTAGGGCCCACCGATGGGCTTTGGGCCCGGGGTAAAAGCCCACTGGGCTTTAATGGGGGCCCAATGGGCCCCAAACAGTGCAAATATACCAAGAGTTCAGAAGTTGAACCCCCGTTTAGGGGTTTTAAAATTACCATTCGTTTTACCCCGGTTTCTAAGCCTTCTTCTAAAGGTAATATTTATTTAGTTTAAATTATTTAGAATCAATTACTAGTTATCTCTCTATTTTACGTTTAAAAATGCGAGAAAGCGCGTTATTTAGATAATTTATAAATTATAGAAGTTCACTTAGAAAGTGGTAGTACTCCTATCTAGAATATATATATATCTTAAGTGTCAAAATAATAAAATTATACTTTATTATAGTATCTCGACCTCTCCTGATCGGATTTTATTTATATCTGAAATGTATACTAATATAGCTATAAGAGTTATAAATTCCAAAAATTTAAACCCTATATGATAAGTAGAAGGTTAGAATACAGCGATTACAAGATGCTTAGTAAACCCCCCTTAATGGGCTTTAATGGGGGCCCTACGGGCCCCCACGAATGGGCTATGGGTTGGGTTGGGTTTCGAACGTAGGGCCCATAGCCCAGTACGGGTTGGGCTTTGGGCCTGAGGTCCGGGCCCATTAATGGGCTTTGCGGAAGTCTACTCCCAGGTAAGCAGCTATTGCTTACAAGATTCCCCTTCTTAATCTCGATCTGCACAACTCTCTTGAACTTTTTTCATGCACCTTGTTGCTTGCTCTGCAAAATTCTAAGTCACTCTGATTTGATAGGAGATAGGCAATGAGTTACTATTCCAACTCATAACCGAGGCCTTGTTACAATACGCAACCATGTTAGAATGAACAGCACCCGTGATATTCAGACTTGGATCTCGAAATTCTCTGAAAAATGCCTATCCAATTGGGTAGCATAAACAGCATTTGCCTAGCATGGTTACCGTGATTTATCTTTTCAAATATTTCATCGAACTTGAGTCGCGAAAAATAGAGATATGTTTCAGTTTCATTGCAACAAATGAGTATCAACGCCGGGGACTATATCAAGTCGACGATTAATCTAACCCGGCACAGTCATTTTGGAATGACTACAAATTTAACTTTCGGCAAAGATTTAAGGTTAAAAGCACAGCGGGGAACCTGAGTTTCGTCAGTCCAACCAGGGCACAGTACCTCACATCCCGCGATGATATCACTCGATGACACTACTTTGTGTCATGACCCGACTAGCTACAAGGCGCTGTCATGGCCAGTGATTTCCTCACTCACCTTCCTCAAACTAAATTGCACCACATACAAATAGCCCCTAGATATCCTTCTACTGTCTTGATGCCCCCTAAAGACAAATACAGCGACCCCGAACTCCGCGATGAAATCAAAAAGGAAGTCCGCGGCTGTGACAAGGGCGGGAAACCTGGTCAATGGTCTGCACGAAAGGTACCAGAGCCATCACTCTTATTCCAGTCCATTAATCTCACCTGATGCGGTTTCTAACACCCTTTAGGCTCAAATGATGGCATCTGAATACAAAAGGCGCGGTGGCAGCTACAATACCACAAAGGAGGAAGGCCAGACGGAATCTCAGAAACACCTCGATACCTGGACAAAGGAGAAATGGCAAACAAAGGAGGGATCTGGCACGGCGCGACAGGGTAATGACTCGCGTAAGCGGTACTTGCCTAAAAAGGCGTGGGAGAAGTTGTGTGAAGAGGAAAAGGAGCAGACGGAGGAGAAGAAGATTGAGGAATCACAAGGTGGGAAGCAGTTTGTTGGCAATACCAAAGAGGCAAAGGAGGCGAGGTGGAAGGTTAGTTCTGATATTAGGGATGAGGGTCAGAAGGTTGAGGGAAATTCAGAGAAATTTCGAGGGAATGGGGAGACTGATAAAAAACGGACCAAGAAAAATGAAGAAGAGATAGCGGACGACGAACAGAACGACAACCAACAGAACGACGACCAACAGAACGACGACCAACAGAACGACGACCAACAGAACGACGACCAACAGAACGACGACCAACAGAACGACGACCAACAGAACGACGACCAACAGAGCGACGACCAACAGAAGGATGAACAGAACGACGAGAACCAAAAAAATGACAAGAAAAGAGGCGCAGGAAAGAAGCGCAGTGCAAAGCAGGATGAAGCACCGAAAAAGAAAGCGAGAGACAGCGTGAGGATGCAAGGTCTGCGGAACAGAAAGTAATTTTGCTTTATTTGGGGATACCTGTAAAAAGAAGTATGAGCTGATTTAAAACATCAAATTGGCAGTAAGATAGAGAATCCAGCTCCTAGGACAGCCCTAGGCACAGTTCTGAAAACAGGCAACAAAACATTAACGAGGCTAGAATACAAAGCCTGAGAAAGAAACAACTTTATTAAATGAAATATAATTTCAAAGGTATCCATGGTCTTGAGACTATACTTGTTTATTGTGTATGTTCAGCTTCAAGCCAATCACGCCAGGATGAAACCATCCATATATACCATTACTTCATCCTGACACAACATAGCTCATTCGATACAAAAGAACTTCATTTCTTTACTTCCGCTCCTCATCCACAGCCACATGGGGAGTGTATGCGCTATCTGGCAGCATGTTCATGGCGTCTTCTTGTGCGTCCAACTTGTAATTGGTGGCCCAGAATCCAACACCACCAAGGAAGGCGAGGATAGCAACCACAGTGTAGTTCCAAGTCAAGAGAGGATCATCAGCAAGACCAATGAAAGCCTGACCAATGGCAGACGAAAATGCGTTCATCAGGAGCGACACAGCCTGCACGAGGGATCGCATGTTCTTCGGGGCTTTGGTGTAGGCATACTCGAGGGAAGTGATGGATGCAAGGATCTCGGAAATACCACCCATGATGTAGGTAAGAGCCTGAACCCAAACGGAGATGTTGGTGTGCTCGTGCTTAACCTCCAGACAGTAGTTGGCCTGGTCACCGCAAGGTCCCAACTTGTAGATGTAGTGTTGGGTGACCGCAGCAACAACCATGCTGAGGGCGGCCACAATGAAACCGGCCGTGATGCGCTTCAGGGGGGTGAAGTGGATACCCATCTTCCGAAGACCGGGGTAGACGATATGATCGAAAATGGGGATGAAGATAATCAGTGAAATGGGGTTAAGGTTGTTGATGATATCGTTGGGGACACCTCCAAGTTTCATGGTGGCCGCTTGAGATGTCAGGTTGTTCAACATCTGGTTGTAGGCGAGCCCTAGGGGTGGTCAGCAGGTGCGAATACAGCAGGGGGAAATCTTCCACGTACAGTAAAGGGGATACCACAAAAACACTCTGCAGGCGAGCAGGCCGCGGCGAACTTCATCAACCCACGCATCATCGAAGTCCATCCACGCGGGCTTGTTGGCTCCGAGAATGCTGGGCTTGGCAGCAGCCCATATATCGGTATTAGAGGTCTTGAACCTATAATTGAAGGTTAGGAGGTGTAACACTCGGCATCTACAGGATGTAGCTTACCATCGCACGGGGTTGAGTGTCCAGTGGCCCTTCATCGCCAACATCGACACTTTGAAAGCTTTGGGGTAAATTGAGCCACCAGGAGGAGTGAGGATGTACTGCTTCTTGCAGAGGAGTAATACAGCAGGACACAAACAGAACAGGGCTGTGGGGAGCAGGTAAGAGAGCCAGAAACCAACATATCGCTCGGCGTAGACCATAGCGATCTGACCCACAAAAGAGCCAATATTGACCATCATGTAGAAGTACATGTAGATCCGGGAAACGGTGGCAGACGGGTCAACAATGATACGTTCACCGGTAGCAAGTGTCGTGACATAGGGCCTGTCCTCGCGATATTGCTCTGCGATCAGGGGGGCGATGTTGGCCTTGAAACCACCAGTTCCTACACCCATTATAATCAGGCCAATGGAGAAGCATGCAATGGCTCCGTGGGGACTTTCAATAACCTTGGGGATGGCGGAAATTATGAGGATGATGTGTCCAACGAGTGCGCAGGCAATCGCGGACATGATGGTGCGGTACCGACCCCACCATTGATCAGCTACCATGGCACCAAAAAGAGGCATGATGTAGGACCAGAAAGAGTTGACTGTCCGAGTGAAGGCATATTAGCAGTGAACTCAACCCTCGAGACTACCTCACTTACACAATGTCAATCCGGTAGAGGCTTGTTGGCCCATACCTAGAGCTCCGGGTGAATCGTTGCTCCAGTCAGAGACACCTGAAACAAGGGCACCGGTGGTAGATCCGACGGGCAAAGGTCGCTGAAGGAAATTGACGACTAGTTCAGGTTAGCCATCATTTCCTGCCCCTTTCAAAGATTGATAGTCCATACAAACCGCAGTGGCACCGTAGTACGAGAAACGCTCGCAAAGTTCCACAAAGGCAACGCTGTATGCTGCCACGGGTAGCTTGCCGGCAACACGGCGCAAATTGGCCAGCTCTTCCTCGGTAGGAGAGCTCTTATCCATAGAATCACCTTCGATTGACACTTCTCGTAGGGGAGGAGCATTGTCGATGGTCAACTCATCAACCACTGGAACTTTCTCATTCACACTAATATCGTGTGAGATTGCCTTGGATTTGGCAATCTCAGCCACATCGATAGGATCGCTGGCATTCATAATGGCGGTTCTAGGATCCAAAGATGTGAGAGATGAAACACAAAGGGAAAAAAAAGAAGGGAAACCTATTGGAAGGACAAGGTGAAGCTATTATATGGCCCATGGCGTGATTAGCGGAACCTGTTTAGCGATGGTTTCACTACTACTTTCCCACCTTCCCCATTTCTAGAACCCGGGGCCATGTCTACATAGGGATGTGGCGGAGGGCGGACATGGCAAAAACCGTCAATAACCGGAAGAGACCCTGCGTCTACCAGATTAAGTCTGTTGGGATCTTTGGCCTCATTCGGGACTGACCAATTTGGACGAGATAAGCAAAGTTCCAGTTGTGTTCGAAAGCGAAAAAAAAGATCCCGGACGGCTAATTGGGGTCAATGACAAGTGGATTGTCCAATCAAATACCTGATGTGGGCTTAGGCCACCAGCTTTTGTATCCACTATGCCTCACTTGGCGTGACCTTAGCGTGTCTTGGCATATGTCTTGGCGCGCTTTGGCCGAGTATCTCCCCTCGCCATGCCACTTGGCTGGCAGGTTACATTGTAACCCTGTCTGCTTGGCAACCCCGCCTAACCAATCAGACCAAAAAATAACTGATAACTGAGGTGTGAGAACTGAAATCCTTTGATATCCCGCACATGGCCTGAGACCAATCACCAAACTCAACCACTCTTTCAATGGCAAAAATACGCCCTCTACTGAGTACAACTTAGGCTCAGGATCAACTTGCCACCACTCTACTCCCCCTACGGAGTAGAGAATTGAGACATGATGTGATTGGGCCTGGTGATATTGCCATCACTTACCTGACTCTTTTACAAACTGCGTTCGCGCATCGGCGACCTCTTGGGCCGTCGGGGTCCCGGAATCTTAAAACCTCATGACTATCGAGCTGAGTAACTGTTTAATTATTCGAAGGTATTGGTCTTCTCGCCCCCCGGTCTCTAGAGATTAGGCATCCCGGTTGACCTTCCCAATTCCTTCTAGACCATCCAGTACGGGGTACATCGTCAGATGTCCCAACGATAATCATGTCGCATGTCTCTCTCACTGCCATCTACTGATAACATCCGCACCGGGAGCAATCGCTTCAGTCTGGCGAATTTCCAGCTTGGCATTTGTGGGAACCCCGCTGTTTGAGGTGAACGGTGATTACCTGGCTGATCGCTAAATCCAACGTGTCCACGGCTGTAAAACCAGGAAATCGGAAGGTGCCGTCGTACTCACCCTCGAATTTCGCGGCTGATGCCTGGAATATTGGGACGTTCATCAATTCCGCTGCCTCCTCGCTCACTTTGGCACGTCCACAGCTTCGGGCAGGTCCCGTGTGGCCACATTCATGACACCCTTCCCCGCTTACTTTGCATTGACCACCGGATCCTTGCGCAGTCCAATGACTCTTTTTTGATTGGATAATCGCATTATATATGGCGGGTCCTCTGTGGAACTGCTACTGACACCGAGGTAAGTTGGCTTCGCATGCCTTGTTTTGAGCGGATATACATCCGATTGCGTGACCACGCACACCGGCATTACTGCATTGGCAGATTATGGTTGAGAGCAGGCAGGATTGGTCGACTTGAAGGGATCGTGGACAAGATTTTCTTCAACTCTCAGTAAAGCATCTGGCAACTTTCTTCTTGTCTGCTGAACATGTTCATCCTCATTTCTTCCGTGAAGTGATGCACCGAACTGTTAGTGCGATCGGGTGAAATCTCGACCGCGATTCTGGTCAGTTTGACCTCGACGCACATATTCTAATCCTCTTTAGTCCAATCCCACACCGATCATACCGATTCTTTTGACCAGAGACAAATTCTCAGAAGGAAGCCAGGTCAACCTAGCCCCATCCAGGCCCAGATGTCACAGATCGCACCTACACTCCCTTTCGACGACTCTTCTTTGGAGGGGAGCCATATCCATCTCACCAAGGTCTGGGTCTTATTCTTTTCGAGATTTGACGGACAGTCGTGGTGCCACTCCAACAACCGACCAGGACTTGATCTCTTCCCAAATGGCTCCGACTGGCCAACACTGAGGAAGTTAGATCAATCTGATGAAGATCTATATCTTTATACGAATCCACCCTAGTTCACATGAGCATACTTGGGGAGAATAGCTGTGTGGAGATGACCATGATTTTGGCCCTGGTCCCTAGCTAGGTCGCACAAACAGGCTCTCATCGGGGCGCTTCTTGGAGGGAGACCAGATCGATCTCCAAGCCCCAATCCTATCCCATATCATCTCGATACGTCCGTCCGAGCTTCCTTTGAATCCGGACCAGTCCAGGTTCTGTCAGATCAAACGGAAATCCTGGTATGGAGGCCTTTTGGAAGGATCCTAGATCGACACGGCTAAGATCTCAGTCTCAATCACACAACGACCATACTCACAGCTGTGGCACATGAAGCTTCTTAGAAGAAGGTCAGATCGCACTCACAGTCCCTGGAAGAGTTGAGTAGAAGGAGCCCGGACCGGTATGACCATCATCCTATCCCCGATTCCAACTCAGCTCGCGCTGACTGACTGGTGCATTTCCTGGAAGAAATCTGTATCAGCCCGGCCAAGTTGCCCAGTCCAGTCCTGGTCATACCCTAATAGCAGCAATTTTCATGGCCAATTATACAAAAAGACGTTTGAACCAGTGCTAGACTGTTCACTCTTCGTGCAGCAATTTCTGTCAAGACAATGGCCCATCTCCTATAGATATTAGACGTTTCCCCCGAGGCTTCAAATTTGTTCTCCCGGGATCGTGCAAGCAGAAGGGGATCTCGTTACTTGCAAGAAGCCGATGTTATAAGGAGAAGTTGATTGATATGCAATGTTCTTCGAGGCATACGTCACATAAGCCTGGCTGTTTGTCCTGAATGGCTGCAGCGTAGTATACAGGCCATGCGAAGCTCACGATGCCGACATTTGGCATAGCACTTGTACGAAGGGGATAAAGTTTTTCCTGCCATACAAATTGGTGTATCACCACCTTTTTAGGTGGTTGACTTTTAAATCCTCTCTCTCTCTCTTACTCTCGCTCTATCCACGCCTTCTTCTTGCTGTCAGCCACTACCGTACCCTCGCCTTACTACTGCTTAACTGCCACCCTGCTGTACTTCTCGAGGTAAAGTACACGTAGTACCTTGGATATAGGCATAGTGATAAGAGTGGCGAAAATGCAAATGCAGATATAGTGGGACCTCCAAAGTATTGGGCGGCATCGAAACAACTCTTTTTGCCCAGATTTAATTTTTGTTCTATCTCGCCAACCAAGGGCCTACAGGCTCTCAAAATTAGTTCATATTCTTTCTAACTTCCGGCTCTATCTTTTGATCCTATTTTTATAGGAATTGAAGGATGGCTGTCGCCGGTGGTGGAAGAAAACCGAATTCGCCCCCTGAAACTAAGTTTTCAAAAGCCCCTAAGAAACCACGCAACCACTTTAGTACCATGGAGGAGCTCGCTCAGAGTGCTAGAGAGGTGCTGAAAATAATGGAAAATGACGGAAGAGGTAAGATATATATTATTAACTTTGTTAAATCCGTTGAATAGTACGCATTGGACTCCCTAAAGGGGGATAAACCGTAGGTTTAGGTCATGGATGTCACGACGTCTTACTAGAAGGGTCGTAGGACCCGGTGTATAGAACTATACCACCGAGAGACCGGAGGTAGAGAGTCATGTGACCTCGCTTACCCGCGCACAACTATACTAGTAGAACTCGGAGCAATGTTAGAAGGCTCAGAGTTCAGTTTGAATACATGCAGTACTAGTGTCAATGCTTCGTAGTAGTATTTGTATTATATAATACTCCTTTCACTCTAATCAATTAAATGAAGACCTATCCATAGGAGGGTCTTCATATTCTGAACTCTCTACATCTTTCGATCGGACCGTCAGGGGTAACAATAGCACCGGCACACCAAACCCGTACAGCAACCGAGCAAGGCCGAGGACTCGACGACGACATCATAGAAGACAACTTCGATATTAACCTCGAAGGACCAGATAACCCCGAGAAGGGATATAGGAGAGAGTAGGGAGGCCTAGTAAGGATTACTAGAGGGTAAAGCAACCCTACGAAGCCTACTAGGCCCGCTATAGAAGCTTTATCTACTAGCGTAGTCTAAAGGATAGTACCTTCGACGTAAGAAGAAGACAAACTTAAGGCCATAAGAGCCTAAATATACCGCCTTACCGAGCTTGTAGAGTTAATAGAGAGATAATCCTAAATAGAGGAGCGTATCGTAAAGATCACCGTAATAACGGTAATACTAGCCCACTCCATACTAAGAAGGACCCTACTAAAGGGCCTCTCTACGAGCGATACTAAGGACGATAATAGAATAATAGTCGACGTACCGTTAGGATACTAGGTTATAGATATAAAGTATCCTACCTACCTATCTAGTATCAGTAAGTACTCTAGGAAGTTATTCTAAGAGTATAAGATCTAGTAAGCCTAGCTTAATAACCACTTCTAATAATACCCTTACTACTTCGTGAATGATATTATAAAGATTAGCTAAGGCTTCAAAGTACTATAAGGAGATATAATAATAGTATAGGAATCCCATATAATATAGGAAGGAGTACCTAAAACATACTTAGAGTTTACCCGCTTTATATAAAGTATAGTAGATAACCCTTAAGTCGTCTACTAAGAAGCTAAAGAGTAATAGTATAGATATATATAGAGGCTAGGAGAATCGGTTATAACGTACTCTCTCTACCTAGACCAGATAGCTAAGAATATACGTATTCCCCCTACTAAGGAAGCCTATAAGGACCACTTAATCATAGGGGTACGCCTAGAACTAAAAGTCGAAGAGTGACGCTAAGTAGAAGTAGATCTAGACTATACCTATAGTAACCTATTAGCGCGGTATTAGTCCCTCGAATCTAATATCTAATCCGTAAAGAAGGCTTAACTAGGTTTAAAGTAAGAGCACTCTAAGCTAGAGAGGATAGAGAAGCCTACCTACCGCGTAAAGCGATAGTACTTAAAGATATAGGACTTAGACAAAAAGGTACCTAAGAAGATAGGGAAGCTAGAATACTTAAATATTAAGTTTAAAAGGGATAGGAAACCCCTACCTATTTACGATTACTATAATAGACTAGGTCATAAGAAAGATACCTATTATAGTCTCTATAGTAGACCTAGCGAGCTAAACTAGCTAGGAAGTAGCATAGATAAGATAAAAAAATAGAGATCCTAATACTTTAAGCTACGGCTATATTAGGAGTTATTATATCTAAAACGTATACCCTAAAAGCCCTTATAAGTAAGGTACTTATAGGTATCGGACTAAAGAATATCGCTACCTATACCCTTATAGATTACAGAATAGAAAGATCTTTTATTAGCTAAAGATAGGTAAAAGAGTATCTAGAAGACTCCTAATACCTACTATAAATAGTTAAGGCCATTAATAGGTAAGAGATTAAGTCCTATAGGGCGAGAGAAGTAAAACTTAGTATAGTAGATAGTATAAGGGAGATAAGAAGTTATACCCTCGTAATAGAAGTAGTAGATATATAAGGATATAACTTAATCCTAGGATTCGATTAGTTAACTAGCGTAAACCCTATTATAGATTAGAAAGTAGCCTTATAGAAGTACTATAGTAACTACTAAGGAGTAGAGATAGAGAAGATCATAGCCTAAGAGTATACCTAAGAGCTCCTTAAGGGTTTATAATATACCCTTACCTACCTCCGGTTAAAAGTAAAGGATACTATACGACTAACGGCTATATAAATAGATAGCCTACTAAAAGAATACGCGGACTTCGTAGATATATTTAACCTAGTAGAAGTAGGAATAGTAGTATCATACTCCGACGTAGATCATATAATTTATCTTAAGAAGGATATATAACCTCTATAGAAAGCTATATACCTACTTTTATAAGAGTAACTATAGGTACTAAAGGAATATCTAGTAATAGCCCTATAAAAGGGGTAGATATAGCCTTTAAAAAGCCTAGTAGAAGCGCTAGTACTATTCATACTAAAGAAA
Organism: Penicillium italicum; assembly: GCA_002116305.1. NCBI lineage: Eukaryota > Fungi > Ascomycota > Eurotiomycetes > Eurotiales > Aspergillaceae > Penicillium > Penicillium italicum. Next base: position 208,361 of record KZ108115.1, on the reverse strand, counting down.
GATAGAGGCCTTTATCTATACATCAACTACTAAGGTCTAAATGAAATCACTATTAAAAATAGATATCTACTACTATTAATAGGAGAATCGTTAGATTACCTCTTAGGAGCGGTAATATTTATATAGCTAGACCTAATAGATATATACTATCGGCTTCGTATAAAGTAAGGAGATAAGTAGAAGACTACCTTTCGTATAAGGTATAGACTCTATAAATATAGAGTTATACCATTTAGCCTTTCTAATACACTAGTAACGTTCTAGAGCTATATTAATAGAGCCCTTATAGACTTTATCGATATATTCGTAGTTATCTACTTAGATAATATCCTAGTCTTTTTAATAGACGTTAAGACCTATATAGGGTATATTAGAAAGGTACTAGAGAGACTCTAAGAATATAAGTTATACGTAAAGAGATCGAAGTACGTATTCCACACTAAAAGGGTAGAATTCCTTAGCTATATTATTACCCCTAAAGGGGTAGAAATAGATTAGAAGAAGATTAAGACTATTCTAGATTAGCTAAAACTAAAGAGTATCTATAATATCTAGATATTTATAGGATATATAAACTTCTATAGGAGATTTATAGTATCATTCTTAAAGATATACGTACCTCTTAATACCTTAGTAAAAGGACTAGATATATATAAGAAGGGTATAAATAAGAAGACTTAAGGCTTTATCTTTATAGAAAAAGTAAGAGAGGCATTCGCTACCCTAAAGTAGTACTTTATAAGTACTCCCCTTCTTACCCACTTTAAACTAGGCTAAAAACTCCTTATCGAAACAGATATATTAGGATTCGTATTAGTAGCGATTATCTTATAACTAGAAGAAGATAGATAATAGTACCTAATCGCTTTCTATTTAAGAAAGCTAAATAGACTAGAGATAAGATACGAGACCTATAATAGTAAGTTATTAGCTATTATAGAGGTATTTAAAACCTAGAAACACTACCTTAAAGGAGCTAGGGATATTCTCATACTATTAGATTATAAAAACCTAAAAGGATTTATAAACCTTATACCATAAAGTCTTAGTAGGAGATAGGTATAATAGGTAATAAGACTTATATCTTTTAACTTCGTAATATAATATAAAGTAGGTTCTAAAAACCTAGCTAATACGCTAAGTCGGAGGTCCGACTATACTAAAGAAGTAAGAGAGATAGAGTTAGTAGACCTAGCAGAGGATAAGCTATTCTTAAGAATCAGGTAAAGCCTACTAAAAGGCCCCTTTATAAAGGAAGTAAAAGAGGTAGAAACGATTCAATTAAACGTTATTACTAAAGTATAAGCTATACTAAACCCTAAGACTAAGGGTATTATAGGTATAGAGAGACTAGAATCCGAAGAGTAGGATAAAAGCCCTAGAGATAAGGAATCCTAGGTATAGAGAGAGGTCGTAACTATCCTTAAGGAGTATAAAGATACCCTTAGAGAAACCTACGTAGAGTAGAAGCTAGTAGATAAGTACTAGGTTATTAGTAATAATAATAGTCTAGAACGGTATATCACCTAAGTAGAAGTAGTAGTCGGCTTCGTAAGAGAAATAGCACTAAAAGATACTTCTACTAAGTCTATAGTATAACTTCTTAAGCGGATCTAAAGGTAGGACCACTTTTTAAAGGAGAAACACTAAGAGATAGATAAAGCTAGGAGTAATAGACGCTTAGGCGGTATACTATAGGTAGTAACCATTAAAGATAGGCTACTAAGATATAGCAGAAGAGTCTATATACTAAGAGACCCCGTAGTAACGTATAAAATCATACGAACTTACCATAGTGATCTCTAAGTAGGACACTATAGGAAGAAATAAACCCTTAAGAGGATTTATAGTAAGTATCTCTAGTATAATATAAACTAAAAGATCACTAAGTATATAGAAGAATACAATATCTATTAAAGGAATATAGTATATAGATATAAACCATATAGACTATTAGAACTATTACTAGTACTAGAAAGGCCGCTATAATAGATAAGTATAGACTTTATTACTAGCTTACTACCCTTAAAGTAGAAGGGTAGGGTATATAACACGATCTTAGTAGTAGTAGACCTATTTATAAAGTACTTAATCTATATCCCTTATAAAAAAGATATCACTATAAAAGGACTAGTAGCCATAATATATATAAAGATTATACTACTATTAAGAATGCTAGAAAACCTAGTTAGTAATTAAGGAAGCCTCTTTACTAGCGCTTTCTAGTCTAGCTTCTACTACTACCTATTAGTTTAAAGGCGATTATCTACCGTATACCACCTATAGATAGATAGCTAGACTAAGAGATAGAATCAGTCGATCGAGTACTATCTAAGGAACTATATAAGCTAATACTAAGATAATTAGATAAGATAGATCCCCCTTATATAGTTTATATATAATACTATAACGTACTTAGCCTTAGGGATAATACTAAGTAAGGCTTTAATAGGAATAAAGCTAGAACTATACTCTAGCGTCGAAGATAATAATAAGGAGGTCTACTAAGATATAAAAGCTAGAACGACTAAGCTAGTAGAAATAAGAGAAGAGCTCTTAAAGAAGCTATAAAGGATAAAAGAAACTATAAAAAAAGCCGTAGATAAGAATAGGATAGAGAAATCTTTCTATATAACCGATTAGGTATTACTTCGAAATACCTATATAGACTTAGGGCGCCTATTTAAGAAGCTAAAAAACTACTATAAAGGACCCTTCTAAATCACGAGAAAGATTAGCTAGTAAGCATAGTAACTATTACTAATACCACTATACCGATATATTTATACCACGTAATATATTTCGATACTAGAACCCTATAAGGGAAACCTAATTCGAAGTAAGTATCTAGATCCCCTTAAAGTCGAAGGGGAGCTCAAGTTTAAGATAGATAAGATCCTAAAGGTAAGAAAAAAAGGTAGAGGCCTATAATACCTAGTCCGCTAATAGGGCTATAGAGATAGTAAAAATACCTAGGAACTAAAGAGTATACTTAAAGAAATAATAGTATTAGATATATTCGAAAAAGAGAACTTAATAGATATATAACTACCTATAAAGAAGGCTCAGAAAAACCCTTAGTAGATAGCCTGGTACTATTCGAAAAGGGGGTAAAACGCCCTACTAACTCTATAAAAACCCTAAACCTATCCTTCGCTAATCGAGGAAGACGAATACGTAGGAGCGTAGGTATACTTATAGAGAACCTCGCTATTATTAGCCTACGATATACCCGTTAAGTTAGGAAGATTACGTTATATAAATATACTCTATAATACCTTAAATAGTGAAATAGACACTATCCCTAGGTTTAGTAAGGAGCTTGAATCCTTAAATAGACTAATAAAGGATAGATAGCCTTAGAAAAGGTAATAGGAATATAGGGGTAAAACTTATCTCAAATAACCTCCTAGAGGGTTATAAAGACTATAAAATTAATAAAGACCTATATATAGAGACTACGTAATATAGGAGGAAGAAAGAAACTACCTAGCGTAAAGATACCGAAGAGAAATCGGAACCTAACTAAAATAACCCCCTAAAGACTAAGTACGTACTATAATAACCTAGCTAGAACCCCTTAAACCTATAATATTAGCGCTATTATTAGTGGTAGCGGTAGAGGAGGAGGTAGTAGTAGTGGTAGTAGCGGTAATAGAGGAGGGGTATAAAGTATAGTCGTAGGAATAAGACTAATATTAATATATTATCCGAGAATATTCTAAGTACTCCTAAAAGCCCTTAAAGTAGTCATATAAGCGGTAGGAGTTATAGCGAGAATAATAGCGTTAGCTTCGTTATCTAACTAAGGATCGACCTATAAATAGTCAGAAACCGAAGGGAGGCCTTAAAGAAAGCCTTAAAACCTTACTATTATATAAGTCTGATACTACTAATAACAATACTAGCGCTTAAGACTAGCTGTAGAGCTTTAATAAACGCTATTAGGGATACTACTAACGGAATTAACATACCATATACACCATACCTTAGTAGGGGTAATAGGTATAGCTACCACGACCTAGTTAGTAGTACCTCTATTAAAAGATATAACGAGAAAGGGATTATAAGGGCATACCCCTAAGAGAAGAAGGGTACGCTACCTTTAAAAAACCTTCGGAAAGACCTCGAAAACCTTTACATAAGATAAAGAAGACCTAGTCAAAGCGTTAAAGGACTCAAAAAAGCCACCACACAAAGCGAGAAGCAAGATACCGGTAAGAGACCAAGGAGTATACCAAGGGCGACATACATTAAAGAAGGGAGGTAATATCACGACGTCTTACTAGAAGGGTCGCAGGACCCGGTATATAGAACTATACCACCGAGAGACCGGAGGTAGAGAGTCATATGACCTCGCTTACCCGCGCACAACTATACTAGTAGAACTCGGAGCAATATTAGAAGGCTTAGAGTTCAGTTTGAATACATGCAGTACTAGTATCAATGCTTTATAGTAGTATTTGTATTGTATAATACTCCTTTCACTCTGATCAATTAAATGAAGACCCATCCATAGGAGGGTCTTCACAATGGAAAAGGTACAATAGGCACTCGAACGACTTGACTAGCGTATGGATAGCATCGAAAAAGCTACAACGGCGATCAAAGCGACAGTAACGATACCGTCTACATAAACCATAAGCACGAACGACTCGGCGGCCTTCTAGGCACGGCTCTAGAAATAGGGATAGAGAACCGGCTCCGGCCCCCCCCTATCTCTCCTAATAAGTAATAGATCATCCTCGATTGGGGTTTCGCTAGCTAAGCTCCGCGAAGATTGGGAGATCATCGTTAAGGTTTGTGATAGCGATACCCGTGAGACCCTCCGCCGGCGTATACCAAGGAAGATCGTTAAGTAGGCTAAGAGGATATAGGAATAAGCCGCCTAAAGGAAAGCTAGTACTCCCCTTAGTAGTAGCTACCACTTTTTAGCGGCGAAGGTTCTCCCCTCTAGAGATATAAAGATAACGGCGAATAGCGCTTCCGGTACGGAGTTACTACGAAAGTATACCGATAGCTAGTTAAAATCATTCGGCCTAGCGGTATATATTAAGAAGCTAACGTAGGGGGTAGTAGCGCGCGGTATTAATACGAAGACGATACTACTTACGCCGGAATTAATAGTAGGGATAGTGAAGGAGCTAGTACGCTAGAATAGCTACTCTTAGGGTGATTCCGACTCTAGAAGAGAAGTTAAAGTCCTCTACCTAAGCTAGCTAGTTAAACCTAGTAAGCGCCGTAAAGGCTCTATCGTTATTAAATTTACTAATCTAGTAGTTACGAACTAAGTAATCATATAGGGAACGCTCTAGTAGTACTAAGTATACTAAACTACCTACTTCTACCGAGAAGGACGTTCGAAATTATACCTAAAATATTAGAAACTAGGATATATATACTTATAGTGTTTAAACGAATACTAGTACGGCTACTATGCGAAGTAATACCCGACCTAGGAGTATACTAAGCGAGGTAACGTCGTTAAAGTGAAATACGCTAACTATAGCGGAGGCTATAGGCTAATAAGCGATACTTATAAAATACGAATAGTAGTAAAAAACAAGGCTAAACTAGCTTTAGCTAATAGCCCGTTATACCACTATATACCACTATACTTCTAAAGGGAGGCTATAAAGAGTAGTACTACTACCTCCTAGTCCTAAGGACTTAATACCTTAATCCACACGCCGTAGTAACCTATATAGCGTATAGTAATAATATACTAGGTAGCGACTCTATCAAATCGGATAGTGATTATATCATATCCGATAGAGAACGTATCGCATCCGATAGAAGATATAATATAATAGATAATAATAACGTTAACGGCTCTTATAAAGCTAAAAGTAAGTACCTAGTTCCCGATACCTGTGTTAAGCGAAATTCGGAGGATATATATAAAGGTTAGGGTAAAGAAGCCCTAGCGAAGAAAGGAGCCTAGTCATATAATACGAACTAGATTAAGAACGTTAGAAGATAATAATCTACCTACTATACTAGAGGAGCTTATAGAAACTACCCTTATAGTAAGCTAGTCGGCTCGATCTTTAAGGTCATAAAACCAAGAGATTATATAATTCATAATAGATCCGGAGAAATAGCTCTAGATATCATATAAAAAGAGGAGGATGATAGTACTAGCTAATAACATAGCGGAGGACTATATTATAAAGGAATAACCCTAAACGATATAGCGGTACTAACTAGTATAACATAAAGCTACTAAAATCGACGATAATACGGAAGAAGAGTTCCATAATACGTCGGAGTATAGCGATGATCTAGGAATAGATACTAATAACACTATCTTATCTTAATAAATTACTTCTAAATAATTTAATATAACGTATATAACGCCTATCTAGTTATAGCCTTATTTCTATTAGATAAAACAGTTTAAAAAGCGGATATGATTACGGTCTAGGAACCCTAGATTAACTCATAATTAGTAATAACCTACTACCTAAATAAAGCTACTTACCAACTAGTCTTCCCGAAGCTAGAGGAATAAGTAAGGGTCTATCTATTCGTATCGAAATAGATCAATCTAGGCTCCTAATTATATAAAACGGTATCGAAAGGATACTAGCTACTAAAACTATAGAGGAACTACCTAAAGGGGTAGACTAACCTCTTTATATATAATATATATAATAACGACGATAGTAAAACGGTCGAAAAGCTTAATAGAGAGCTCGCTTAGAGACTATATATAGAATATATCCTAGTTAGGGATATAAACCTATACTACCTAGTATAGGGTAGGATTAGGGTTAAAGTAAGTACTACTACTAAGTAGCTACTTAATACCCTAGGGAAGTATAATATAGGTATAATAACGGAGAGAGGGATAGCGATATAGCGGCGTAATAAATAGGTATCTATTATCGACCTCACTTTTATTAGTAGCTCGCTAATAGAGAGGGTGGTTAAATACTAGGTTAGGACCAATTATAGCTTAGATCACTACCTAGTAGTAATAACGATTAATATCACTACTCTACCATACGAACTACTAAAGAGGAGAAACTAGAAGGCTATAGACGATAAGAAGCTAATAGAATTTATCGAGCGATAGCTTACTAATACTACTACTACCACTACCTCTACCCTCGAAAACCTCTTAATAGCCGATAAAGTAGAAGCTAAGTACTAGGTATTTATAAAAATCATTAATAAAGTAGTTAATATCTCTATACTATAGGCGATCCCTTTATAATAGGCAAATCCTAGTTTTATACTAGAATACTAGGAAGTAGTCAAAGAAGTTTAATAACTCCGCCGCTAATATAAGTGTATAGGGGACCTATATGATAAAGAGCTATATAAAGTAGTACGAAACCAGAAAACCTAGCTAATTAAGATCGCGCTCTACCGATACTACCGCTATAAGGTATAGGAGGTTATTGAGGAAGGGCCTAGCGGAATATAGAAGATAAATAAATAGGTAAGAAACTAGTAGGAGGCGTATAACTAGGGGATCATACCGTTAATTAAGATACTAGGGGGACTAGTAGAGATAGTCGAAGAGAAAGTAGCTACTTTCTAGGAAGCTTTCTTCCTAGTACCGCTACTAGTAGATCTCTCTAATATCGATTCGATAGAGATTAACTATGATCCGATAGAGAGTAACCATAATCCGATAGCTATCTACTTCCTAGAGATTATATACTAAGAAATTAAATAGGTAGTCAAAGTATCGCTACTATATAAAGCGCTAGGAGAGGATGGTCTTCCGAACTCACTTTAGTATAAACTTATTAAAATCCTAGTAGTACTTAATACTATTTCTCGAATTTATAATACCTATATACGGCTTAGTACTAACCTAATATACTTCTAGAAATCGATTACTATAGTACTATATAAGGCTAGTAAGTAGGATTACTAGCTTATAAAGTCCTACTAACCGGTTATACTACTTAATATACTTAGTAAATTCCTTAAGGTAGTAGTTACACAAAGAATTAGCTACGCTATAGAAATATATAAACTACTCCTAGATATATATCTTAGTAGAAGAAAGGGGATCTTAATTAACCACGCTATTTAATAAATTATCGGCCGGATATAGAGAGCTTAAGGGAATAGTAAGATAGTAAGTATACTACTACTTAATATCTCTAGAGTATATAATAACGTTTCTTACGAAAGGCTACTCTATAACCTCCGAAAAAGGGGACTTAGTTAGCTTATACCTTAGGTAAAAGTATTTCTTTTATCCCGAAGTACTAGGATCCGTATACTAGAAGGGGTATTAGAGAGTATCCTAATACTAACTAGTATCCTATAGGGATTACCTCTCTCTCTAATCCTATACCTAATCTATAACGCTAATCTAATAGAGGGCTATAAGGGTATAAAAATAAGTAGATAGGTTAACGATATCGCTTTTATCATTATTAGGAGGAGCGAATAAGAAAATATCTTAAAATTATAAAAAGTATACTAGTATACCGATACCTAGGTAGCTAGGTATACTTTAGTATTCGATCCTAAGAAGTACGCTCTTATATACTTTATTAACCTAGAATCTAAGGGGGAGGAGTATATACTATTAGTACTATAGAGCACTACTATATAGGCTACCATAATAGCGGAGTGGTATCTAGGGGTATGGCTAGATCCTAGTTTGATATTCTAGTACCACTAAGAGTATATACTTACTAAGGCCGGTATTAGTTTATAAGTACTAAGGGGATTAACTAGCTCTATATAGGGAGTATCTCTCTCTATAATACGCGCTATCTACCAAGTAGTAATGATCCCATAGATACTCTTCAGAGTAGCTACCTGGTATTCACTACTAATAACCATACTAAGAGAGAGAGCTAGCTATACTAAGTAGTTTACTAATATATAGTTAAGAGTAGTATATTTAATAAGCGGTGCTTTTAAAATAACTACCTAGGAGGCATTAGATATTAAACTTCATTTACTACCTATATAGTAGTAGCTTAACCAGCTAGTCCAGTTAACAGCCATTCGTATATATATAGGCCCAGTATATATAGTACTAAAAACAATGGTAAAAGAGAGAGGATACATATAAAGATAAAGGGGGGGGTATATACCGATAAAGGCTTAATCCTAGAAGAAGGGTAGATACCTAGTAGTACTCCTAGAAGCTATAGTAAGGGACTAGGAGACCTATAAGGTATATATCTAGGTACCATAGAGTAAACCACTAAAGGTATATATCGAGGAGAGAGAATAAGTAAGAAACATATATAAGTAAATCACTAAATAGCTCTATATACCGGCAAGGCTCTATACCGATAGGAGCGGGTATTAAGGTAGTATTAGGGCCGTAGTATACCTAGTATACCTATATAGTCGAAATAAAGCTAGGCTATATAATATAGGGACTAAAAACGAAGCCACTATATACGCTATAGAGCTACACGCTATTAAGATAGTACTAGAAGTTATTAAAGAGAGATTTATTAATAAGTAGTAGTAGGACTACTTAGCGGGGAGTAGCGTAGTTATCTTTATAGATAACTAGGTAGCGCTTAGAGCTATCTAGAACCTATAAATACCATCTAGCTAGGTATATCTTAAAGGATATCTCCGGCTACTAGAATAGTATAATAATTAGATCTAGGTAGAACTACGCTAGGTCCCCGTATATAAAGGTATTCTAGGGAACGAGACTACCGATATATATATAAAGGAAGTAGCTACTACTACTAAGACTAATATCTATAATACCACTAACGCTAACACTAATACTAATACTAACCCTAATACCACTATTATCAACTATAACCGATTTATCTAGCTTACTACCGTAGCAAGTAAGAGTATAAAGCGAGAATCATCGATCGCGTAGGAGAAGGTATAGATAAAGGGAGGATCGAGAAGGATAGTAAGGAGGATAAGGAAGATAATTAAGGCACTAAGTAAGTCAAATTTAACTTATTAGAAGGGCCTACGGAAAGCGACAATATTAGTCTTGATCTAACTCCGTATAGGTATTATCGGACTTACTAAGTACCTATCTAAAATTAAACGAAAAGACTTACCACACTATTAATATAACTTAGGAAACCAGAGTATAAAGCACGTTTTACTAGAGTGCCTATTTCTCGAAGAACTATAGTCGGAGATAGTAGAGGAATTATTCGAAGTAGGGGTATTAATAACGCTTAGCGAGTAAGTAATACTAATAGAAGTAAAAGCGGTACCGATTATAGTAAAATTCATGATCGCATTAGGACTCCTAGGATAGTTTCAGTTAGTGGACTTAGTCGCTATAGGTAGGGAGAAGGAGGTAGGGGACGAAAATATAACACTAAACTAAAACACTATAAGTGTCGGAGATATAGGAAGTATAATATAGTAGCCGGGCGCTAGGTCCGCCGAGGTCACCTTACACTAACGTATATAGAGAATAACGTACGCCGCCGACGAAGATGATAAGGTATGGCGCCGCGATCTAAACCTATTCGTATATGATCTACCGGAGTGATATAGTAAACAAAGTAAACCTAGCAGTCCTAGTAATATAGGGACTTGGTGACTCGGGGAGCTAGATAGAGGAAGGGGAGAGATAAAGAAGTGAGGGAGTGAAAGGTGTATTGCAGAGAGGAAGGGGACACTCTACGCCCACGGGGACTATGGGAAACCATCTATACTAGGCAGATAGCTGCTTTCGTTACATTTATTTCTTTTATCTTATTTGCATTACGCCGGCCGGTTTATGGCCTTACTTTTTAGGTAGCGGGACCTCGAGAAATCGAGTCCTATCTATAGGGTGGATTTGCATACTAGGAATGCACCACCATTTGTCGTCGGGAGCGGGCTCTAGGACGCAACCCCCGCATAGCAGCATGTATTTAATAGCGAGCTAAATCGGGTCAATGAATTCATCATCATCATCATCATCATCATATTGGGCGGCATCTTGTACCTCCATCCAGAAGACAGTATGTGAAGGTACTGAAATGCCGCCCACTACTTTGGAGGTATAGTATGTGGTATTGGGCGGTGTAGAAGGCGGTCTAGAACTCAGGCAACAATTCCCAATTCGGACGAAACTTGACAGATTGTCGTCCATTTATCACTGGCCCCTTCGTACACTTGCAAACAACCAAACTTCCCCCTTTGACTTTCCACCAGCCGTTCTTCCTCACCGGCACAGTCCTCAAAGTTTCCGAAAGTGACGGAGCGGTTTCCTAGGGAACGCGACCACTTGATAGGTTCTCACCTCTAGCTGACTCTCTGATTTCAAAGTGATCAAGAGGTCAAAGTTAAAACCACTGAGCTCATTTAGTGTCATATTTCAACCCCATGTGCCGTTCGCCTTGAATGGCAGAGTTGTTCTTTTGGCGTGGCAAGTTTGACTCGGGTCATCGTGGGAAATGACCAAACACACCGTACACCCCTTGCGCCAGTTCAGTAGAATGAGTTTGTTAGCCGGAGCATTCTTTGTCCGCTGTGCATTCCTCTCGACGGCCACCGATAAAAGCCTCTCCGGTGGTTTATACTATCCAAGCACAAGTGCTTGCCTTCGTGGCCATGCCACCTGCCCATGCAGAACACCCTACATGGTGTACATAAAAACAGGGCATTGTACTGTATTGCACTACCACCGCATCAGTGAACCACCAACTGATTAGCTGCTTTAAGTTGCTTCAATGCCTTCTCCACTACACCTCTGTTGTCGGCAGGACATACCGAGTACCAAAGCCGAAAGGATAGCGGTATTCAACAGAAGAGACACATGCTCCTGTTATTTGAGTTATGAAATTATGAAACCTGTCCATCCGGACTTCCCTTGAGGGTCTACGGTGGGGAAAACTAACATTCTATCCGTAGATCCCTTGATTGCCCATTGGACATGAAGATTGCGGGCCACGAGCGAAATACGATCACCGATGCATTAAAACCTCTTCTATCGCGTTTAGGGAACGATCACAATGCCTTCCATTTTGAAACTTATCTTTTTGTCCGCTTTGCCTCTGGTTTGGGTTGTGCCGGCGGAAAATAAAGCAACCGCAGCCAACCCAACTGTTGTCATCTCCAAGCCCGAGGCCACTCTCGCGGGCTTCACGGGTCTCGACAAGATCGATAAATTCAATGGCATCCCGTTTGCACTGCCTCCAACTGGTCCTCTTCGGTTGAAACCACCTCAACCAATCCAAACTTCTCTCGGGACCATCAAGGCTACTTCTGCTGCGAAGTCCTGCCCCCAATTTCTGTTCAGCGCCGACAAAAGGGACATCCCCAGCTCGATAATTGCAAAGCTCACCAATATTCCAATCTTCCAGGAGATCATCAATGCTGGCGAGGACTGTTTAACTCTGGATGTACGTCGTCCGTCCGGAACGAAGCCAGGCGCAAAGCTACCGGTGCTGGTCTGGATCTTTGGTGGTGGCTTTGAACAAGGTTCTACCACACTTTATGATGGATCAAACTTTGTGACTGCCTCCGTAAAGCTGGGTATGCCTGTCATCTTTGTGGCCATGAACTACCGTCTCGGAGGGTTTGGGTTTTTGCCCGGCGCAGAGATACTCAAAGATGGCTCCGCCAATCTAGGACTTCTGGATCAGCGTCTTGCTTTGCAATGGGTTGCAGACAACATAGCCGCATTTGGAGGCGATCCTTCCAAGGTCACCATTTGGGGTGAGTCTGCTGGTGCCATCTCAGTGTTTGATCAGATGGCCATATATGATGGCGACAATGCATACAACGGTGCACCGCTTTTCCGCGGTGCCATCATGAACTCCGGCAGCATTATCCCTGCAAATCCCGTTGACGGCACAAAAGGCCAAGCTGTATATGATACTGTTGTGAAAAACGCCGGCTGCAATGGCGCCAGTGATACCCTCGAATGTCTACGCGGACTGGATTACACCAAGTTTCTCAACGCTGCCAACTCGGTCCCGGGCATCTTGGGTTACAATTCCGTCGCTGAGTCGTATCTGCCTCGTCCAGATGGTACGGTCTTAACTGAATCACCGGACCAACTAGTCCTCCAGGGCAAATATGCCTCGGTGCCGTTCATTGTCGGCGACCAAGAAGATGAGGGCACCATCTTTGCTATATTTCAGAGCAACTTGACAACAACCGATCACATCGTGGATTATCTACATAATCTATTCTTCTTCGATGCCTCGCGGCAACAGCTTACAGATCTCGTCGCCACCTACCAAGATATCAAAGAAGATGGCTCACCCTTCCGCACAGGATTTCTTAACAACTGGTACCCACAATACAAGCGACTGGCAGCCATCCTGGGCGACCTGACCTTTACCCTCACACGCCGGTCTTTCCTAAGCTACGCCCAGAAAGCGAAACCAGGTGTCCCTTCCTGGTCCTATCTGTCATCTTACGACCATGGAATTCCCTTGCTAGGAACCTTCCATGGATCTGACGTTGTCCAAGTGTTCTACGGAATCTTGGCAAATTACGGATCTAAATCTTTACATTCATACTACTTGTCATTTGTGTATGAACAGGATCCTAATGCAAAAGCCGGAGATTACATGGATTGGCCACAATGGGGTACCAACCACTCGCTGATGAATTTCTTCGTTGACCATGGTGCCCTCTTGCCGGATGACTTTCGTCAAGATAGCTATGACCAGATCATGGCGCATCCTGCTGCGTTCCATATTTAAGTCGGAGTGCAAATGGGTCTGAACAGGAGCTTGACGAATTATGATGTTACGAACTACCCGATATATAAGCTAGCTGGCACTGTTTTTCGGATTTGGATCTGGTCTGCAGGATTGTGCTCGTAAAAGATAGGTAGTTATGAATGATATTGGCAAATTTCAGGCGTGAATCTATCTTCCAGCAAAATCCGTCATCAGCGCTAACTCCCAGATCATTTCCAGCTCGTCGTTATGGCGGAAGATCCGGCCATCTTCTTGAGGAATTAAAACCCGAAGGTTATTCCGACGGGGAGGGTGATATTCGTCTACCACCGGGGATTGGAAGAAACGTAGCTGCTTGCAAAAAGTGCGATAGATTGACAAATGTCCCAGGTGCCGAGTTGGCTGATCGACACTGAGACGTATATATCCTGGCCATAGGAAGTGGGCACCAGTTCCTTGAATACAACCGGCAGGGCAGTGGCTGGGATGCAGCCCGCCCCCGTAGTGGTTAGAACACTATGGAAAACAAGAAATGTCACCTCCCATTCACATGTAAGTCATTTCTCACCGAGGGTTTTCTTCCAAGTCAGGTCTAGCGTGTTGACGGAGATCATTCAAGAGGCTGATTGGCCAGCTATCACCCCCCAGATTCTGTAGTGAAGATGACAGGGGGCGGAAATTCAACGGGATTAAATATCCGAGATGAAGACTCAACATCTTCTTGAGGTAGTTAATGCTTGATTCGAGTATGGTCGATGTAAGCGATTGGGATGGAGATCAACGATCGGATAGTAAGACTTCACATGTGTGTCGGGGGGCATTCGATCTGCCTGCTGAAGAGAGTAATGATAAATCTGAAACTTGCAGAATCCAGAATGAAGCTCTTGATCAGCGCCAAAATGGGATTCCAAGCTAACGGCGATGCAGCAGAGAAATGCTGATCTTTTTTCCAACAGCACTTCGAGACTCCCGAAATTCATTCGTTCTGCAATAGTGCGCCATCATGTAATATCATGCAATTTCCATGCAGGTTCCATGCAAGTGCATCAATCCAGTTTTGAGTCGCGACCGAATGCATTATAAGTGGATAAAATCCTGATACCTGCAGCCCCTATAAAAAGCACGCATGACCCCCGCGATGATTCCAAACCAACTCACTTTCTGATCCCCATCATGGCTCGTCTTTGGACTGCGCTTTGGGCGCTTACTCTTGGCCATGCTGTCATGACCACAGCACAGGTATTGGCTCCTCGTGCGACAGGTAGTTTGGATACTTGGTTGGCGTCTGAGAGTACGGTGGCAAGACAGGGTATCCTGGATAACATCGGATCGGCTGGTGCCTATGCGGCGAATGCAAAGCCGGGCATTGTACTCGCCAGCCCAAGTACCTCTGACCCTAATTGTAAGCCATCCCGCAGCTGTTTATGCAAGAAGGAACTGACTGAAGCTATAGACTTTTATACATGGACTCGCGACTCGGCCTTGGTGTTCAAAACCTTGGTCGATATGTTCAAGAACGGCGACAGTGCTTTGCTAGATCTTATTGAAGAATATATCAATGCGCAGGCCTTTATCCAGACTCTATCCAATCCTTCTGGGGACTTTTCTGACGGCGCTGGATTGGGAGAGCCTAAGTTCAATGCCGACGAGACAGCTTTCACCGGCTCTTGGGGTCGCCCCCAGCGTGATGGACCGGCCTTGCGAGCCACTGCATTAATTTCGTTTGGCCAATGGCTTATTGTGTGAATTTCGACCCTTTTTTCCTTTTGCATGGCTAATCTTTCTAGGATAATGGGTACACCACCTACGCGACCAACATTGTCTGGCCCGTTGTTCGCAACGATCTCTCCTATGTTGCCCAGTACTGGAATCAGACCGGATTTGGTTAGCATACCTCAGACTTTAGTTGTATACATTGCTAATACTTTACAGATCTCTGGGAAGAAGTTTCTGGCTCATCATTCTTTACCATCGCAGCTCAGCACCGCGCCTTGGTAGAGGGAAGCACATTTGCAAGCCAAGTTGGTGCCTCATGTTCGTATTGTGACTCCCAGGCTCCCCAGGTCCTGTGCTTCCTACAATCTTTCTGGACTGGATCTTACATTCTGGCCAACTTTGGTGGTGGCCGCTCTGGCAGGGATGCCAACACTTTGCTCGGCAGTATTCAAACCTTCGACCGGGAGGCAGGATGCGATGACACTACATTCCAGCCTTGCTCAGCTCGTGCACTCGCAAACCACAAAGTCGTGACTGATTCATTCCGATCGATCTACTCTGTCAACTCTGGAATTGCTGCGGGCAAGGCTGTTGCTGTTGGTCGATACCCAGAGGACTCATACTATAATGGCAACGCTTGGTATCTGTGCACTTTGGCTGCAGCTGAGCAGTTGTATGATGCTTTATACACGTGGAACCGTATCGGTTCTTTGACAATCACCTCTGTCTCTTTGGGCTTCTTCAAGGATCTGTACGTCTCCGCTGCGATTGGCACCTACTCCTCGTCTAGTGATACATACGCCTCGATCGTCAGCGCTGTCAAGGCATATGCGGATGGATATGTTAGCATTGTGGTGTGTTCTACATGACTATCAATTATTTGACTTCCCTAACTAACGAACATCTCAGGAAAAATATGCTCCCTCCAGTGGCTCCCTGTCCGAGCAATTCTCCAAGTCAGATGGCTCGCAACTCTCAGCTCGTGACTTGACTTGGTCCTACGCTGCCCTGCTTACCGCCAACGAGCGCCGGAATGCCATTGTTCCTGCACCATGGGGCGAGACATCTGCCAGCAGTGTCCCTGGTCAATGTCAACATACCTCGGCTATCGGTACTTTCAGCAGTGCAACAAACACCGCCTGGCCTAGCACTTTGACTAGTAGATCAGGCAGCGGAACTACTACTGGATCAGGCGGTGTAACTACCACGACTACTACTACCAAGACTAGCTCCACGACAACATCATGCACCACTCCAACCGTCGTTGCTGTGACATTCAACTTGATCGCCACTACTCAATATGGACAGAGCATCAAGCTCGCTGGATCGATCTCTCAGCTTGGCTCCTGGTCCCCAAGCAGTGCTATTGCGCTGAGCGCATCTTCATACACTACGAGCAACCATCTCTGGTTTGTAACTGTGACACTTCCAGTGGGTACCAGCTTCACCTACAAGTTCATCCGAGTGGCGAGTGACGGCACTGTTACATGGGAGAGTGACCCGAACCTGTCGTACACTGTTCCCGCCACGTGTGGTACCACAGCTGTCACGGTTAGTGATATATGGAGGTAACAGTGTTTAGAGAAGGGATCCAAGGCAGTGGGAACTAGAAGTTTTCGCTTTCCCAGCTTCTCCTGCGTTGGCAGAGCTTTCAACACCACCGTTGCGGATCGTGTTTTGGTTGTTCTATCGGACTAGAATAGTAGCGACAATGAAGTAACGCGTGAATTGCGAGAAATATCGTCGTGTTTCTCCTTAGGTGCAAGTTCGGAATGGGGCATGATCTCGACCCGCGTGTTTGCGTTGTAAAAGATGTGCTATAAACATGAAATTTGACTTAAACCCGAGAATAATAAATTTTGTAGATTGCATTCAAGATCACATTCTCCCGTCGAAAACTGAGGGAGAAATCATGATGAGCATCTTCTGCTATCACTATGGCTGCTGAAGCCAAAGTGAATAAAACCCAGTCAGTCTGTTGGACTCCATACATCTCAACGTGCTCCGAACCCAACCTTGGAATAGTAACCAATGCATCTGGCTTATTCCTAAGTAGTGCAGCGCAGGGCCAATCATAAGCAAGTCGGCAGCAATGATCCCTCTGCTTGGCCCTCGGCTGCCCCTGAACCTGTCGTGAGAGTGGCCAACAAAGCCGGCTGCAAACCAAATGGCTGTTGTCGGTCGCATTTAATGAGGGAGTCATTTGGTGGCTTTCTCACAGCTCAATGAAGAAAGAAGGCTGGCACACTTCGTCGCGGGTTAATCACAAGGAATGTCACTTTCACATTCCTTTCCAATATTATTTGTCTTTAATTTGATGTAGCTATGTAGTTCCGATGGATGGAGTCTAGAGTTGCTGGCGCACTATAAATAGCCCAGTGAATGATGCCAAAAGCGAACAGCCAAGGGAAACAACTACAGCATGTCAGTGGAAGATACCTCAGATAGCAGAATCAATCAACTCACGATACGCATGCTTCAGTCCGGAGATATAACAAGCCACCACAATCTCTCGCAGCTGACCACTTAGATGCGCGATATAATTGGTATCAGCCATCGCACGTTGAATAACCTAAAGCAATTAGCACCAAGATCAAAGATTCTCGCCAAGAAAATAATCACCTTCTCAGACCCTGGCCCGTGAACGTTTAGCTTCAGCTGCCGCTGGAACTCCATCCCCAGAACGGAATTGGATGTAGTCACACCAGCCGTCATGGAGAATCCCATTACAAGCATATATCCCGCCGTCGCCATGGCGATTTCATCAGCCGGCAGCATGGCAGACATGGCAATAAATGAGGACGCCCCTGCCATTCCTGTCCCAAGTCCACCAGGGAGAATAAATAGCGACTCCCAGAAGCCGGTGTGTCCATCCCAGCGGAGATAGAGGAGGATGTAGGAACTGCCGGCAAGCAGGCCCGCGAGGACGAGTAGAATTTTGAATTGTCCTGTACGCCGGATGAACAATCCAGCTAGTAGTCCTCCAAGAGTATTTCCTACCACTGCTGGAATGAGATGCACACCCGCTGCTGTGGTTGATGCGCGCTGGGTTACTTGGAAATACAGTGGGACGGAGAACATCAATCCCAGTTGCGCGGTGATCTGGAGTGCGCCGATTGTGTATGCCATGGCGACGTTTGTGCGCCGGAGAATGCGCAGGTTGAAGATCGGTTCGCGGGCAACGTAGGCTTCCACGAGTACGAAGGCGATGAGGAGTGATGCTCCGGTGCTTGCCAAGAGGACTGTCCACCAGGAGCTCCATGGGAAGGACTTCCCGCCTTGGTCGAGGAGTGTGATCATTGCGACAATGGATGATCCTAGCAGAGCTGTTCCAAGGAAATCGACCTTGGCAAGTTTGCTTTCCTTGGAGGTGGATTGTGCCTTCTCACTCACGTTCAATTTCACAATCACGAGAGCTGCAGCTAGAGCAAGGAATGGAGCTTGTAGGATGAACAACCTAGAAAGTTGCATTAGAAAAATAGATGCAGCTACCAGATAAGTGGAAACTCACCATCTCCATCCGATGGTATCGCTCAGCCAACCGCCCAACGGACCTCCGAGACTGCGTCCCAGTGTCATGGCGATATTCACATATGCCCTCCAGGTAGCGACCTCACGCTTGGGCACAATATCTGTGATAATAATGGAGCTGATGGTCATGATTCCCGCACCGCCCGTTCCGCTGATCGCGCGACCAAAAACCACCACCAACATATGGTTTCCGATGCCACTGGATGTGGTCAGCATTGCTATCCGGCCACTGGGCCAGGACTTTCTTTACCTCATTATACAGCCAACTGCGAATAACAGATATGCAAGCAGCAATGTTGGCTTGCGACCGTAAATATCACTCAATTTTCCATACTGAACGACCATTAGACCTTGGGATGTCTCCGATACGGGTTGCTCACTCACCATTGGTTGTGCAGCACAAAGACCCAACGTATACCCCGTTGATAGCCAACTAGCGTCGCGTAGACGGTTAAATTCGGAGGCGATGCGACCTGCCGCGGCCATGACAAGTGTTGCATCCGCGTTGGAAATAAATTCACCTGTTCTTCGATTTAGATCCCCGGTCTTTGCGTATGAATAATTCCCCTACCTAGCAGAAGCACCGCGATCACTGTTCCAACACTGGTCAATGCCTTGAGCTTGGAATCGATATCAGATTGCGGGAGCAATGGACTCTCCTCGTCTTGGGCATGGCTATCCGCTTCGCCCTGGGAGACAATGGCACCTGGAGGCACCGACTCCACGGTGTCACTTTCTATAGCCATGTTCTAAATTGAAGCGAAATCCAGAGGGATCCAAAGGGAAAGGGAGATCAAAATTGGGAAGTTCTCGGCCTCTTTGAAGTCAAGTTGTGCTCATTGAAGTGGTAAAGCACGCCATAGCCATCTCGGGATCCACCTGTGAGATGACAAGAACAAGAACAAGAAGAATACGTAGTTACGGAGTACAGGTGTATGTACTACTAGTAGTCTTACTATAAGTCTTTGTATTGCATGTATCCTAAATACATAGTATAATGTATACATCCTCCAGAGTTCAGAGCCTCACATTTTCCCAATTAGGTCTAGTAGATCTTCCACCAAAGGTACCCTTTCTATATCTACACATTGGAAGGATCTGTTATTTCCTCTAATCACCACTTTTTCCAGATGAACCGTGCCAGAATCCAGATAGATTAGATCCTCGTTTGCCGCCGAGCACATAAAGAGCCGATGGTTCCTTTCTTAGATCGCCGCGGTTGATATCGAGACAATCTCCGGGTCTAAAGAGAGCATCACATTTGAGAGGTCCACGATCGAATCTGGACTCGAGCTCGACAGATCTGAGAAATTTGGGTTTGTTATCTCGGGTAGAACGCTCGCCATGAAACGAAGGAATGTATCGAATGCCGCATCTTCCCTGGCGAAACAGAACCCTTCCATCTCCCTTGTTACCTGCAACAGCATGCCCAGGTGTATGTGCTCATTGTGGTTGTCAAGCACGCCATCCACTTTTATACTTCCTTATCTTAACTATATAACTAAGTTGTTTAGTACTCTGTATACTCTATATACTCTGTGTACTATGTAAAATAGCAATGGTGAGAATAAACTATCCGATGTGGTACAATATAAACGCACCCTTTCAATGTATAACTTATTAGAAGGGGAAATGTTCCTTTAAATTCCTTTAATAACTACAACATACATGTAGAACTTCATCTTTCGTTAAGATCCGCTCGCCATTGAAGCCATCTATGGCATCATCGTTCCCCACATTTTACACCTTTTTGCCAAGAGCTTCGGAGCTTCATGATTGAACATTGGACTCCGTACGGAATATGCCGTTCGTGATATACTCATGCTTCATCTTTCGCATCATTCTTTGATCTACGAATCTCACAATGAAGTTAATCACCCTTGCCGGTCTCATCGCCGCAGAAGGGGTAATTGCTCTCAACCTCCAATCTAACCTCCCATCTAACCTACAATCGGCCGTTCAATCCATACTCAAAGATAGCGAAACACAATCGCACAAACCAAACTTTCTCTTCGTGATCACTGACGACCAAGACCTCCAACTCGACTCTATCTCCTACACCCCCCTGATCTCAAAACACATTCGCGACCAGGGCACCTTTTTCCGCAATCATTTCGTCACAACGGCCCTATGCTGTCCGTCGCGTGTGAGTCTCTGGACCGGTCGCCAGGCACACAATACAAATGTAACCGATGTCAATCCCCCCTACGGGGGATATCCCAAATTCATCGAGCGCGGCTTCAACGATGATTTCCTCCCGCTTTGGCTGCAAGGCGCGGGATACGATACGTATTACACCGGCAAAATGTTCAACGCACACACCGTGGACAACTACCATAGCCCGCACCTCAATGGATTTAATGGATCGGATTTCCTTCTCGATCCTTACACTTATTCTTATCTCAACTCGACTTATCAGCGAAACCATGAACCACCGGTCAGCCACGAGGGTGAACATACCATCGACGTGATCACGGGAAAGGCACTGGGTTTCCTCGATGATGCATTGGCCGGCGAGAGGCCCTTCTTCCTGGCTGTGTCGCCCGTCGCGCCGCACTCGAATGTCGATCCGGGTAATTCTGCTTCACACAAGCCCTACATGTCCGCGCCCATCCCCCTCCAACGACATGAGCATTTATTCCAAGATGTCACGGTGCCTCGCACGGCACATTTCAATCCGGACCAGGTAAGCGCAGCCTCGATTGAAATGAACGTGTTTGTGATTGTGACGGCTCAATCTGACTGATTTTATTTTTTTTTTCTTGCGCAGCCAAGTGGAGTCAGCTGGGTTCACGATCTACCCCTGCAGAACCAATCGGTGGTTGACTATAACGATCACTTTTATCGTTCGCGTCTGCGCGCCCTGCAGGGCGTGGATGAATTAGTTGATGGGCTTGTCACTCGCCTGGAAGAGAGTGGTCAGCTGGATAATACTTATATCATCTATACCTCGGATAATGGGTTCCATATTGGCCAGCACCGCCTGCCGCCCGGGAAGACTTGTGGATTTGAGGAGGATATTCGTGTTCCCTTGTTCATTCGTGGACCTGGGGTTGCCAAGGGATATGTGCAGGATGCGGTGACTACTCATGTGGACTTGGCGCCGACCCTGTTCCAACTTGCGGGTATTCCGCCCAGGGATGATTTTGATGGAACAGCGATTCCGGTGACGCCCGAGTCTGGTGGTGAGCGGCATGAACATGTTACAGTGGAATACTGGGGTTCTGCCTATTTGGAAGGTGCCTATAGCGGTATTGGTAAGTCCAGGCGACATTGATCATGGCTATGATGGGATACGTGATACTAATTCCAAGGCCAGGTCCTGGAGGCTCGACCATTATCCCGAACAACACCTACAAATCTGTGCGCTTACTCGGGGACGGCTACAATCTGTACTACTCGGTCTGGTGCAACAACGAACATGAACTGTATGATCTATCGGTGAGTATATCGTACCGTGGTTCTTTTTTTCATCACAGCAACGACTAATCCCTTTACAAGACCGACCCGTACCAGCTGAATAATCTGTACCCGACCAGATCTCCGGGGGAGATTGATGAGCCACGCATTCTTGGTCGCACCTTGTCCCAGGCTATCAATCGACTCGACGCTCTTTTGATGGTCCTCAAGTCTTGTCAGGGTGTGACGTGCATCCATCCTTGGGATGTCCTCCAACCGGTAGACCCGGTTCGTACTCTCAAAGATGCTCTACATGAAAAGTATGATGGTTTCTATGGTGCACAGCCTCAGGTCTCCTTTGACTGGTGTGATGCGGGATACATTGTTGAGGCTGAGGGTCCCCAAGTGCCGTTGACTAGTCGATACGGTGTGTCTTGGGATGTGTGGGTGTAAATTATAAAATCGAGATTAGTTTTTAGATTGCAAATAGTGATCCAAATCAGATATAAAGAAGACTCAAATCTGCATGTGTTTTAGTAATTTTGTAAAATGATATCCGGATCATGCAGGAGAATAGCCACGTGGCTATAGACGGGGATAAACAGGCAAAGTCAAAGTCCAAGGATCGAATAGAAAGAGAGCATCCTCTCCAATCTTCCCCAATATCCAAAAACCAATCCGCAACTAATCGGCGAATCCGAAAAGCTCCAAAAGTTCGGCGAATCCCGTCAGAGGCACCCGTGATTGCGCCATATCTCCCCGTTTCGCGACATCAAAAAGTTCCTCGACGGTTTTGGCTTGGATATCTCGTCCATTGAAATACGCAATTCTGTCTCAGTGTTTCAAGTTTTCTATAAGAATGGGCGGTCGTCCAGTATTATTGTAATTTCCCCAAGGGATCGTCCATAATTGCTATTTGGTTGATTTCTGCATTCATTTTTTTTTTCTATCTGAGCTCTGAATATCAACATGGCAGACCATGGCCTCTTCGATGAGAAACACAAAATAGGCGAACAGGTTATCCACTCACCTAGTGAATCGGATGGCATCGTCAAAGACTGGGATACCGAAGAATCGGCCGTTCGACGGAAGTACGTACATCCGTATAGTTCTCATCACCACTATAAGTAGATCACTAACAAAGGTTGTTTAGAGTCGACTTCACCATCATTCCTATTCTCGCAGTCGCCTTCTTCGCCTTGCAAATGGATCGTGGCAATATTAGCGCCGTTTTGACATCGACGATCACAAAAGACCTCCATATCACAACAAACCAAATCAATATCGGATCACAACTGCTCTCGGCTGGGATTGTTCTGTCAGAGATCCCGTCAAATATTATCATGCAGCGAATTGGACCTCGCGTCTGGTTGTCAGGTCAATTGTTCGCTTGGGGGTTGGTTGCGACCTTTCAGGCCTTTGTTCACTCGTTCCCCGCATACCTGGTGACGAGGATTTTATTGGGTTTCTGTGAGGGTGGTTTTATTCCTGGTATGGAAGTCTGGGTATACCTTGCCCTCGATAATCGACTAATGACGCCCAGGTGCTCTATACTACCTCTCCACCTGGTATAAAAAGGACGAGACCAGTCTTCGCACCAGTCTCTTCTTCTACGGACAGATGTTCGCATCGGCTACATCGAGCTTGATATCCGCTGGCCTGCTTAAGTTGAATGGCGTCCATGGTATGGAGGGATGGAGATGGATCTTCCTCGGTAAGTGCAACCCAGAATTATCGACATTCAACCAGCCCGAGCTCGGCTAAAGAACGTTCCAGTCGAGGGCTTAATCACCCTATTCATCGCCATCGTATTCACTCTCCTCGTGCCTCCCTCTGCTGGAGACGGGCGTCCATTGATCGCCTTCGGCCGCTGGAGCTACTTCACCGAGCGCGAATCGCACATCATTCGCAACCGCGTTCTGCTCGATGACCCTCGCAAAGCCCAGGGCCATATCCAAATTTCGGGCTCTGATATCTGGCAGACGGTCAAGCAGCCACGCATCCTGCAACATGCTCTCGTGACTTTGGTCTCCATGACTGGCTTCACAGGGTTGACCCAATACACACCCAGCATGATTAAAGGCCTGGGATTCAGTGCTGTCAAGGCGAACGCCCTGGCTTCGGTTCCGGTCTACTGCAGCATGATCTGGTTGATTGCGTTGTCTTACGCTGCGTGAGTGCTTGCTGTGACCATGCTATTATGACAAACGGATTCTAACGCCCCGGATAGCGATAAAACGAGACACCGTGGTCCTTTTGTGCTCTTGGCCATCACTTGGAATGTGATTTCCTACGCTTGCCTTCGCACAAGTAGCCACCACGCTTCGAAGTGGCACCGGTATGGAGTTATTTCCGTCGCGAATGTCTCCTACGCCAGCATGCAGTAAGCTCCTTTCCCCGCTCACATGTCTAGAATCCTCTCTGATCAAAGATTTAGTATCCTCAATGTCGGCTGGCTGTCATTTTACTGCCGCACACCCCAGGAACGAAGTGTGGCCATGGCGTTGGTCATCATGGCTGCTAACTGTGCGGGTATCTCTGGCTCACAGATTTTCCGCACTTCCGATGCCCCAAAATTCTTGCACGGGCTCAATGCCATCTGCTGTATTGCTGGTGTCTCATGGGTCCTCGCCTTTGTGCTTTGTATTCAATATTATTTCCGCCGGCAAAAAGCCGTTGCTGCGGATAATGGGGAGGCGAAAGCTTGACAAAATTGGCGATAAGATGATAGATGATCATGGACGATCATGGACGACCTCGGGGACAAGTTTGAATGATTATGAAGATTCCCCACTAGAACACATTTCTCATCGAATCAAAAGCATTTCCAATTCTCCGAAACCTCCTTTTTTTTCAACCCCCAAAATTGATCCCGGCGCACTGCACATGTTGGGCATAAACCTGCATAAATCAAAGGCTTGGCATTTCTTAAGTCCCCATGTCATGTTGGGAAGTAAGCATCTTACATCCCAAATAGCTAAATTTGGAGTTGAGATTTCTGGAAAGGATTTGATATCATCAACATGATATACTTACCGGTTTCTCACCGGTGCTTGCTAGTCTGGCTTGTTCGCCTTTGAATGAAATCCCTTCACCGAACATAGCATAAAGTTAAAACCGTGGACAACACTGACTGTCCACTCCACGACAATCCACTCGACGGGTCAAGTGGACCCTGTTTCTTCACCTCCATGACCACATCGCCACAAATCGAGATTTGCAAGAAAACTCTCCGAGACGGAGCCGGATCTCTCCGCGTGAGTAGTTTTAAAACGAATCGAGTACCCTGCAGGAATGGATTGTAGATCATAACCGTTGGGTACATTGAACTCCAATCTTATACATTTTTATACATTTGCACAATGTCTTCCACCGATTACAAGTTCGAAGGCTGGGTAGGCCTCAGCCCCGAAGCCGCCGAGGGAAAGATGGTCTGGCAGGAATTCGAGCCCAAGCCCTGGGAGGAGACCGATATCGATATCAAGGTCACTCACTGTGGTATCTGTGGCTCGGATTTGCACACTCTGCGCAGTGGATGGGTATGTCGCATCCCTCTTGAACATGTTCGAGATTGAATGACGTTGCTAACATCAGTCCCCCATTTCTAGGGACCCACCAACTACCCTTGCTGCGTCGGCCACGAGGTCGTCGGAACTGCCGTCCGTGTCGGATCCCAGGCTGTCGGAGATATTAAGATTGGTGACCGTGTCGGTGTCGGCGCGCAGAGCGGCTCATGCCAGAACAAGGATGGGGACTGTGGATCATGTGCCGCTGGTCTCGAGCAGCACTGCACTAAGATGGTCGGCACGTACAACGGTATCTACCCCAACGGTGGCAAGTCGTACGGTGGTTACTCCACATACAACCGCTCGCCTTCACACTTTGTGATCAAGATCCCCGATGCCATCTCCTCTGCCGATGCGGCGCCGATGCTCTGCGGTGGTGTCACTACCTACTCGCCTCTCAAGCGGAACGGCTGTGGCCCCGGAAAGACCGTTGGTGTCGTCGGCATTGGTGGTCTTGGTCACTTTGCTATTTTGTTCGCCAAGGCGCTCGGTGCTGACCGTGTCGTCGCTATCTCCCGCAAGTCTGACAAGAAGGAGGATGCCCTCAAGCTCGGTGCGGATGAATTCATCGCTACTGGCGAGGAGGAGGACTGGGCTACCCGTCACGCCAGCTCTCTCGACTTGATCATCTCCACTGCCTCCTCTTCCAAGATGCCTCTTGTCCAATACTGTGGACTTCTGCGTGTCCACGGTACCTTCATCCAGCTCGGTGCCCCCGAAGATGGCGCTCTCGAGATCCCGGCTTTCCTGCTCATCCTCAAGGGTCTTAAGCTTGGTGGCTCAATGATCGGTAGCCCTGGTGAGATTCGGGAGATGTTGGAGTTGGCCGCTGCCAAGGGCATCAAGCCTTGGATTCAGGAGCGCCCAATGAAGGATGCTAACCAGGCCATCGTTGATATGGAAAAGGGTGATGCTCGTTACCGGTACGTTCTCACGAACGAGCAGTAAAGTGATCCAATTATGAATGAGTGATGAATATGTAAGAGTTGAGTTCGAAGTGATGGGCGTTCAATGTATAGAAGCAGCTAGATTTAGAGCGAATTAAGAACACCGAACTTTTTGTACATGCATGTTGCCATGAAGGAGGTGTAGAGGTGAAGAGGTGTAGAAGTGTAAAGGTGTAGCCAAGTAAGCAGATTGATCAATCGGTCTGCCAGGGTCCTCGTTCACCGGATCGTCGCTTACTAATCTGTTTGGACGACCTCGGGAGGTCTGCCGAGGTCCCGAGGTCTTTTGAGCACCTTCATACTCCGTACTCTTCGTCTCTTGAACTCAAGTCAGCCTCAATGGCCTACGTCTAGTGTCTCATCGCTACTGGCTACAGGCTATAGCCACTCAATCCTTGTGTTAAAACGAACCACGTATTACTATTTGTACTCTTTGCACTCTTTGACCAACTGCATCTTCAGCCAACCAAATGAGCAAGGTTCCAATACTTTACAATACGCAGTGGAATTATTTTTGCTAAAGGATTCACAACATCATATATGGCTTCAAAGATGAGATCACAAAAATCAAAGTCTCGAATAGGCGAGCTGTGGGCGCAATATGAAGACCTCCCGAGGTCAAACACCGAGACATGCGTGACGATCTATACACTGATCACTCCTAATACTCAGCTTTTCAAAGGCTATATGTGTTTCTGTTATCGTTTTGATACAGTTCAATATCCTGAAACAGCAAAAGAAGACAGATTCACTCAAAGTCAAATTTCCCTCAGTTGAAGCATCTATATATGCATTTCCACTGCGGTTCGGACATTGGACAGTCCGAACCCCCGGCCTTTCCCAAAGTGGGAAAGGAAGAGAGTGGAGGAATTTGGTCTGGACAAGAGTCACAGTCACATGGCAGAGATGAACGGTCTTCGTCTTCGAATCTTTATCTCTCGAAGGCAACCATCTCACTCCCATCAACCTCGCATCAATCTCTCTTTCTTTCATCTCGCTTTAATTTCTTTGTGACCATCCATCCACTCCAAACGTCACCATCAAGCCGCTCGTTTTCAGTTCCAAACAAACACCCTTCGGAAGTTTCCAGACTCCAGATCACATATCTTCCTTCCAGCATCCCCGAAAGATCAGAATCCCAGTCTCTAACCAATCGAACAGCGTCAAAATCCAGCTGTCCAATCTGCACATTTCTTTTCTTCTCCTTAGAGAGCCTACCTCACGACCGTGCAAGAGCCAGTCTCAGAATTGAGCCGTCTTCTCAAAGGCAACCCCCGACACAGTCTTTACAGGTAGGACCTCTTCTTCCGACCGAGGTATTCAAGCTAACAACTCCATTTACCAGCTTGCGCCTACTCAGCAAAAAAGAACTGTTACTCGGGATATCCACTGCAAAAAAAGAAAAAGAAAAGGTAAACAATCCACCGCATTTACTTTTTTCATTTACCCAACATGAACACTCTGCATTACCCCATCGACGATGAGGGTCACTACATCATACCTCATACAATCCTCCAAATTGGCGACGCAGCAGTTGTGGTCCATCGGGATGATGTGGCAATCAAAATGGCAATCGTATACAAGAATGATACTTTGGAGAAAGTGGAAGAAAACCGGAGCAAGATCCGACGAGAGCAAGAAGTCTGGCGGCGCATTCAACCCAACTTCGAGGCCCCAGTGGAAGGCATTGTCCACTGTCTTGACCTTTCTGGAGATACCATCGAGATGAAATACATGTCTGGAGGTACACTTTCAAAGTGGCTTAAGAACAGAGCCCAACCCAGCGTCAAACTTCAAAGACGCTGGTTCCGTCAGCTTACCATCGGTCTTCACAATCTCCACCAACGTCGCGTCATTCACAGTGACGTTCTCAGTCGCAACATTTTGCTGGATGGTTCGTCAAACGTCGTGATTTGCGACCTCGGTGCGTCGAGTGTCATGCCTATCGACACTATCATGGCGCATACGGTGGATGAGTACAATTGTTCCATTTGGACGGATATTTGCCAGCTTGGTCTCGTGTTCTATGAAATTGTCACTGGAAGAGAGACTGGTATCAGCCTCTATCGTAATAACGATGGCACTGACGACTTTATCGCCAGGTTCCCATCCCGGGATATGCTCCCTGCCCTTGGAAAGCAAATGTGGGCCCGTGATATTATCGAAACCTGCTGGCAAGAGGGTGGATATGGGGCTGCGGGTGCGGCGGGAATTCTAGCCAAGCTGGACAAAATGCAAGGCCCGCGCCACCGTTGAGATGTATCTTCGATTCAGCTTTGTGTGAGAGTATGAGCATCAAGGCCTCCACTTGAAACGAGAACAAGTCTCACCATTCAACTCTCTTTTGTAACGTGTTACATTAGTTGTCCACCGGGGAAGTAGACTTCCTTTGGCAGTATTTTTCTAATACCACCCTATTACAAGCACAACGGAGATCAACTTTCGTTTACTATCCAGCGTACCCTCCATCTTCAATTAAGCTCCACGGAATTTCTCGTCACTAGGCATTTAGTATTCTCCCACTTTGCTATCACTTGGGCCATATAGAGCCTTGCCTGGGTGTTGAGCGATTTCCCCCAACTGGAACATAGAAAAGCATTTAATTGCATTGCTAGTTGATCTTATAGGACGTATTCTTGTTCAGTTTCATACATGGACGGTCAAAGTAGGTAGAGAAAGTGGGTATTTGTACGTATGTTGTATCACTATGGACTAGGTTAGAATGAAGCCTCCCGTATTATGCTTTGACTTCATATTTATGCGAATCTCTGAACTGTGAGAGTATGCCTAAAGCCTTGAATTCTCTCTCGGTCCTTAAATCCACATAGTGGAGAGCTATGTCTGAATAAAGGGGCGGAGATGATCTAAGAGATCTCCGGTCAGCTCACTCTTTGAGGTAGAAAGTTCAACTATATACTTCTCAACACTAGGCTTTAGATGCGTTCTCCGGATAGACTGCAGATGTGCAGTTATTATAAGAGCTCTTTTGGGTACCCATGTCCTTCCCTGATGTTCGGATAGGTTCTAACTTCGAATGGTGGATGCAAAAAGTGTCACCTCGGCCAAATGCCCTGACAGAATCCCCTTGAACTATGTGCTATTGTATGCAAGGTCTTTGAGAACATCACACTGAGAAATAGTTTACATACTGATGAGAGGATCATGACCCTAGGTACTAATGCAGTACATGTGCAGTACATGCACCACAGTTCAGTTACGCAGCGTCTGACTGAACCCAGAACGCCAACACTATCTACATACAAATGTAAGCAATTGAAATACCAGTCCAAGCTTCTTTTAGAGATATTCATTCACCGGACGACCCGCCGGAGTTCCAAACTATTCCCTGTTCCGAGCATCTCCGAGTCTCAGCCAAGCCGAGTGTCCACAGATCCTTGAAGATACAAGGTTCTTGGTCTGCAGAGATTACAAACCCTATACCCAAGGCCCAAGCACTAAATACAGGCTTCAGAAGCCGAGCTACGAAACACTATCAGGGTACAGTTGTTCTGCGGATTGGCTACGGCCATTGGGCTCCTGGCCTTGGGATTTGCTTTTGGGAGGACGTGTAGCCACTAGAGGAAGCTCCTGTCTTCAGCTCTCTTCATGGCGATCCCTTATCTCGTGCATGACACCGACGAGGTCAGGTTCAATAATTATCTATGATCATGCTTTTCCTCTTGTAATTGATACCCCATTATATATATATCACTTTTGCAAAACTCCCCAATGTTAAGCCGTGGCATATACAGGTCAGGTCTACCCTGGGTCAGGGGAAACTATAAGATCTCTAATAGCTGTTTTAGAAGGCTCATACCTAGTTATAATTTCAAATGTAAGGTAAGCAGTAAGCACTGTGAGTGCTATATGTAGTCCTCATAGTACATGATAATACAAAAATGACCTGGATGGCCTCGAATATTTCCTAAAATGGAAGTGAAGAGTGCATATGTTTTTTCCTTTTTTTTCCCCTATCTTTTACAATATTTCTTCTAAACATCAACTTCGACTCAAACATCAGTCTAATGCACTTCCAAGGTTGAAATGAATGATTGGTTATCCAATGTTATCCAATTGGGGCTAAATCCTATCCCCAACATTGCAGCTTCCCCCCATCTCTGCAGACAAACTACCCAACATGACTCCAATAAAAGGCCACCACGCCCCTCACTCGAGGACTCTTAACAATTACCTAGTCTCTTTTTGAAAGATGCCCTTATCTGAACCCCGCCAAATCAAAAAACCCCGATTATCGCTCAGTTGCATCGTCTGTCGACGACGGAAGGTTCGCTGCGGTCGCGAACAGCCAGAATGTGCCAACTGTGTACGCATGAAAGAGAGTTGTGTTTACAGGGCCATGGTTCGTGATGAGTCCACCGGCCGTGTACGACCAGTATCCCCCCAAGACAGAGACCCCAGAGACTCTACAGACACTACAGATGCCCGCCCAGAGCTCCCTTGGCCCAATTGGGGTCGAGACAACAATGCGCCGTATCCCGATAAAGATTCGAGACCTCCTTCTCGTCCTCAGTTACCCTCCAATACAAGTGCTTCCCCACATCGACAAGGACCATATCCAACAGTCCCTTCATGGGAAGAGGCTATCCAACCCCCCGGTGATCGCGATGCGAACGTTGCGCAAATTGGTAGCTCGACAACCCGGGATCCTTCCCCTGTGCCATCAACAAGCTACTTCTCGGCCCTCAGCGATCCCCTCAGCCGCGATTATTTGAGTATACGACGAGGTGGCCGCGTGAGATACATTGGTCGGACTTTCTGGGGCTTCGTTGCCGGAAAGGTGAGTCTGATTTGAGGGGAAGACCAAACAAGACAAAAGAAACTGCAATCTGTGACTAGATGTGTCACTCGGCAAGCTATCGCTGACCTCAGTTGATCGTTCTGTAGGAGAATCTGAGCGATGATTTCTTTGATGAAAACCAGCACGCCCATCCCGATCTTCCCCTTCCACATATTTCCTCCATGGGCATGTTTAATCTCCTACGGTCGCTACCCACCAAGCCCGTGAGTGATGCCCTGCTCGAGACATTCTTCCTGGCCGTGTGGCCACTTGTTCCACTTCTACACCGGCCTTCCCTACAGGCAGATTACGACGAGTTCTGGGATTGGTGTCGGAATAGCGAGAGCGCTTTACCCTCGGCTAAACTTCGCGATGATCCTACCTTCATATGCCTTCTCTTTGCAGTCCTCTATTGTGGCGCCTATGCCGCGCCAGCAGCCAGCTGGGCGTACACCAGCCTGCAGGGTCTACAGAAGGAGACGACTGTGACCCACCTCAAGTCGGCATATACAACGAGTCTTTCGCTGTGTCAGCATCTGGAACATCCAACATTAAATACCCTAGTTTCGACTTTGCTGACGACACCGTTCCTGGACCGGCCCTTCGAGCCCATGCGTAGTCTGGTTCATGTGAGCACGACAGTGCGCATTGCCCAGACTATGGGCTTACATCGGGAGGGAACATGGTCTGCGCTGAGTGACATTGACAAAGAAATCCGGCGTCGGATCTGGTGGCATATTGTTTGGCTCGATGTGCAGTCGAGCATCTCCACGGGGCTGACCCCCTGTTGCGGGAACGAGGCCTTGGAGGCCGTGAGCATGGTTGACACTCACCCCGAAGTTTCCAACGATATCACTGCTGGGCTTTCCCCGCGCACAGAATCCGTGACTAATAGACCATCGGTGGTCATTCTTTACGCTATCGGACGCTATCAGACTGCTCGATTACAAGCGAGGATCGTGGCACACCTGCAGAGTGCGCAGGGACCAACCCAGGATGGATTTGGCGAGCTGGTCACAGATGCTAAGGAGCTTTTGCGGAAGATCGACTCCCTTATCGCTCGCATTCCTACGCAGGGAATCCCTGAAAGGGGATACATCCCATCCCGTCTGGCTAATGCATTGCCATCCACGCATCCCTCGTTATACAAGGATGATACAAGCCAGCCAACCGTCTTTGCAGCATGGGCTCGAATTATGCTAACATTGCTGAAATCGGAAACAGCCATTTTACTGCAGAAACCATTTCTGCCACCCCCAGATAGTACTAATGCGCAATCACGCAAGTCATGGACCAGGTATGCATCATTCCGTCCTACATCTCATCCCTATCCCGCATAATCTAGTGCATCTTCCGTTGCATCCCCTCTTCATCCAGCGAATCATGCCCAACTCGAGTAATTATCTATCTACATTCATCCTTCATCGTCATGTTGTTAGTAGAGACTTATTAACATGCGATTTGACCATCCAGCATGGCGCAGCTTTGCGTGAATTACTTGCGTATTTACCTGCAGCTGTATCAAGCACCTGCGTTCTCCCCATACGTGTGGTTATGCTCCAGTCACTATGGGCCTCTCCAATGCGTATTTATCACCCTAATGTACCTCCATTCCTTCCAGGAGTCTGGGGAGACCTTGCTGGCCCAATATTGCGTGGATGAGGTCATGCATCACTGCGTGGCCCAATTTCAAGCTCCAGAGTCATCCTCGACGAGGAACAGCCCCAACGATACTGATTCTAATTCGAGCAAGCCACGGATCCCAACGGCCATCCAGGTTCTCGTTGACCTGCACGAACGCCTCGACTCATCTCTCGGGGCTGAAGACCGGCGCCCACTGCCATTGGACGTGATCGAGTGTCAGGCCCGCTGTCCTGCGTCGCACCTTGCTACCAAGGCGTCAGAGTTACGCGCCACACCCCACCGGCCCTCTTCTGATGCATCATCTTCCACGACTCGCACCAACCGCAATTGTGAAACCCCATCTATGACCACAGGACCACCTCCCGTGGTTGCTGGCAACAAAATAGGCCCGCCGAACAACATCTTTGTGGACGGAAGTGACTCGGGCTTAGACATGGACTTCCTTGCTACAATTTCAGATCTCGAGGCCTGGTCCTCGTCATTGATTCTGGAACCCGACAATCTCCTCGCACATCCTGATAATTTTACGCCTGATCATGTTGTAATCACAGGGTTAGGCCCACACAGTACATCGTCTGGTCGCGGTGGCCTGCATGAGGGTATCGATTTTCCAGCGTAACAGCGCTATCATGATACTTGGTCTTCTTTTTGCTTTTCTTTTTCTTGTAAGTAAAAAGTAAATGTGTAGGTCCTCTGAGCAATAGTGTAGACCTGCTTGATCCAATTACATGATTTGACCTGATTCCCCAAGATCCGGACCCCACACGACCCTGCAGGATCCATCAATATCCCTTTACGGACTGCGCTACTGCACAACAAGGCACAAATTTTGCGAGATCTCACATGCATATAGGCGCACCCAAGCACCTCAATACGGCGTTTTCCTTCACCTTGCAGCCATCCAATCTGATTCCACGAATCAAGTCACTTGAAAACGCCGTATGGCATGCAAGCTGTCACCTCCACGGTCCGCATATCCCGTTTCAACGTTGTCCAAAGTATATTAAATATCCCGTCATCGACCGAACAATCTGCAGTCAGCTTTGTGCTAGCAGCGCCCGGGCCTTCGCGTTCGGCCTAGCTGATTATGGCGTAGCATACTGACAAAGGATTTCGGACTCAGCCTGCGCAAATTCGCGGAGAATAGTTTCGGCTCTCGCTGTTGAGCGAGGAGAAATTCTACACTTGTAGTCCCGCGGACACACAAGGAACCCCTCGGTGTACCCTGTAATTGGGTCGGTGTCGATTGCGATCGCCTTCCCCGACTCATCGAGCTCCGGTTCGAACTGAAATCCCCATAGCAGCTTCGCCGCTCCGAGGAACATGCTGCGCTCGGACAGGTGGATCCCTGGGCAGAGCCGACGTCCAGCCCCGTAGATGAAGTGATCCCGCTGCATGTAGTCTGGCGAGGCGGCATAGTCCGACGCCAGGTTCTGTCGCCCTTCGTAGTGACTAGGGTCGAACCGGTCGGGATTGGGAAATACACGTTCGTCGTGGTGGAGGCCCCACACATTCAGAAACACTGTTGCCCCTTTCGGTAGGAGATACCCATTCACCCAGTCATCTTGGCTGAGGGCATGCGGGAATGATAGTGGCGTCACCGGCCGCCAGCGCATCGTCTCTTTGACGACCATGTTGATGTACGGTAAACGGCCGAAATCCGCCCATGTCGGGGATCGGTCTTCGCCACAGACAGCGTCAATCTCGGCGCGTGCCCGCTCCTGTACTTCTGGATGCTGCACGAGTGCCTGAATCATCACCAGGAGCATTGTGGACCCGGTGTCAGACCCACCCTCCATCATAACGCCACCGAGGAAGTCAACCTGGTTATCAGTGAGGCTTGCCTTCTCCTGCAGGTCGAGTACGTGGTCAATGAACGTGCGAGCTCGGCTTTGCGAGCCCTGCTCGGCCTGGCGTCGTGCCTCGATCGCCCGTCGTCGGAAGGACCCGTACAACGCTTTCATGCCGCTGCCCACCTCCAACGACCGATCGACCCAGTTTCCCAGCCACCGCTGAGGAACCCATTTCAGCCACGGGAAGATATCGACTGGTGGTGTGGCGCCGGTCTCCATGACCTTGGACCATTGCTCCATGATCTCGTAGAGTTCCTGCATATGTGGTGTATCCCACGACGGGGTACGAATCCCATACAACAGACTCATGATGATACTGTTGGTGGTGCGTTTTGTATGCAGCATATGCTTCTCTGGATACAGGAGAAAGTCGCGCATCATCTGTGTGTGCTCTGCTTCGAGGAGCTTGACGTGCTCCTTTTCACACATGCTCGCCTTAAAGTGCTGGTGCACTGTCTTGCGGAATAGCCGCCAGGTTTCGTTGTTGTCCATAACGAGGAGATGGTCACCTCCAGTTATGAGGCTCTGTCCGACATAGGAGGTTGGTCGTGAGCTATATATGGCGCTGCGCTTGTCAAGCAGTTCCTTGACTAGACTTCGATCGGTGATCACGGCGGCGGTGGCTGAGCCAATACGGAAGCTGTAGAGACCACCATAGATTCTGGCCCACTCGGTAAATCTGTGACTGTTAGAAGAGGGCATAGTTAATCGTGTATCTGAGGAAGAACCAACTTTTGATGTGCACGCACACGCGGGATCTGGTGGATGTTGCCGATGAGAGGGAGGCCAGGAGGACCTGCACTTCATTAGCTTGGAATGGTTTTAATTGATGAAAATAGAAAGATCAATGGGATATATACCAGGAGGTGGTTTGCGCTCTGTTCTCCAACCTTTGAAGATGGCTCGGAAAAGGAGTAGGGCCAGGCCCAGAGCAGCCAGAGTGGCTATATAAAAAGCCGTCATGATAGTTGATCAACAATTTTGATCTAACCCACGGAGTTCAGTTTTAAACAAGGTGAGACTGCTCTAAGGATATCACCATGTTTAGAATGACAAGGATACGCGAGTGGATATAATCGCGGGAGATCAAGTCGGCCGATGTGGTATGTTCGGATGTCCGCATGAGAGACTGCATTGACCGAGACGACTAGGTGTATAGTGCTTAGGCGTCAATAATACCTAAATGCCTAGTTTCAGCCTGATTTCAGCCTGATTTCAGCCTGATCTTGGCCTGAACATAGACCGCTTCAAGATATCAAATTCACGGCGTATTGTAATAGCTTCGGACCGGAATAACACCATCTAATTCAATTTATCACCACGTTTTAGGGAGTTTTAGATTGAGGCAAGCCTGAAGCCGTGCCGTAGGTGGTGGTGAAGGTGAAGAAGGGAGGAGAGAGAAGAGAAGAGATTATCAAATAAAAATAAATTCACCGCCAGGACCGGGGAGTGTACGATGTTTTGTATGGTGGGAATAGCTTCAATTTATTGAACTTGATAATTTTAGACACTTTGCCTAATGATGCACCTGTAATAGTAATTCATGTATTTTGGTTTTTCTGCCAGGCCGAATTATGGCCAAAACTACATAGGCATTCAGACATTATTCACGCCCGAGCGCTATACTGGGTAGATGACATAGCAAAGTGCTGGTTACGTCTCCCAAGACAGATTGATTCTACAAGTCTTATCAGATTTCCCGGGTCATGTCATTGAGGTTCAATTAGCCCTAATGCCGATCTCATGTACTATCTTCCTCATATACCAATGCTTCAACAATGATGCATCTCTCTCCAGAGACTCATGTTTCTATCAATCTATAGTATAGCTTTGCAAAGTATCCCCTTGGTATCCCCCTCAATCCGAAATCGCGGAAATAACTTTACCGCAGCACCCCGGGCAATCTCCTCCTCCTTCTCCCCCCCTTGCGCAAGGAACTCCTCCATCATCCCAACGTACTTGTCAATGGTCTCAACTGGAGCATAGGGAAAGTCACTGCCATACAGCACATGACCTTTCTTTGCAAACCCGTTCTTGCCCACCAGTAGCTCCAAGTTCTCCTCGTTCCCAGAAAGCGCGAGATCGAGATAAAAGCTCCTAGCCTGTTCCAGGAATCGCTCTGGAGAGATCTCAGTCAGACCCGCATCGTAGAGTAGGTTTGCGGCCCGAGTAGCGAGAATAGGGAGTGTCCCGCCCCCGTGGGACAGAACAATCTTCACGTCGGGGTTCTTCGAGATGGTCCCTGACGTGATCAGATCGACGGCTGTTCGGCACGTCTCGTGCGGATAGTCAATTATAGGCTGGGGCAGCTTTACATTGACCATTTCAGGCTTCTTCTGGGCGTCTGAGGCGGTGTTTGTCGGGTGAATGAAGACAACTGCATTTCGGCGGTTCAGTTCCTCCCAGAGCGGTGCAAAGGCCGAATGACCGAGGTACCCGGTTCCACTGTACCGAGTGTACAGAGTAATACCGTCAGCATGGAGGGTGTCCAGAGCGTAGGTGAGTTCCTCGATGGCCGAGGGGATGGTTTCAGGTGTCAGATGAGGGAGACTGGCGAAAAAGCCGAACCGAGTCGGGTTTTCCCGGTGAAGTTGGGAGCCGTAGAGATTGATTTGTCGGGCGAGGGTGGCAGAGTCTACTGGAGAATCGGATAGGATAGAGGTGCCCGGTGCGGTCAGGGATAGAATGGCCGTGCGAGTAGAATGGGAGGCCATGAGGGATAGGGTCGATTCTGGGGTCCATTTGGGGAGGTGCCAGCCGGAGGGGTCACCAGGAGTTGAGTTGAAGG
The DNA here is from genome assembly GCA_002116305.1 of Penicillium italicum. Taxonomy (NCBI): domain Eukaryota; kingdom Fungi; phylum Ascomycota; class Eurotiomycetes; order Eurotiales; family Aspergillaceae; genus Penicillium; species Penicillium italicum. Next base: position 170,509 of record KZ108115.1, on the reverse strand, counting down.
CTGTTTCCTGGTTAATTATGTTTCTAGGAAGGAGTAGAGGCTCGGATTAAGATACCCTTGACATAGGCTGGAGGGATAAAGTGGTGGTGCACGTCGATTCGATTCATTGTCAGAGTAGATGGATTTACTTTGTATGCCCAGGGATATGTTTGTACGGATGAATGAATGGGGATGAGTGGTAACATTTATATTGATCAAAAGCTCGTTTAGCTACAAACCAAAGATGCATCCGCACGGCCGAGCAAGAAGAAGACCGATCATGCTCGGCCGGAGGATATGCAGACAAAGCAAGACCTGGCAGGTTTGGGTTGAATCCAGTTCAGCCATCGTAACTAATCACTTCACACTCTGGAGCTCAATGGTGCACTTGTTTATCCTGGTGCTCCGTCCTCTAATGCAGCTCCATCTTCAGGTTTGCCAGGGAAACATCGTATACGCGCACCACAAAGAGCTCCAACAAAGATACGCCCGTCAAATACAACCCCAGCTTGATGTTCGACTTGAATACTCGGCCTCCCGAGTGTCGATCTTTCAGATCCAATGACAAGATGTGCCACGGCACACTCACCATCCACACACCGAGTCCCAGCACCCAAAAGATGAGCGACATATCCGCCCGCAGCGCGGTGACAGCAAAGAGCAACATCTGCAAAGCTCCTAGAGCTGCCAGAAGGATCTGAACGTTCTTCCCCATCAGTACAGCAAGTGACTTTACGCCGATCTTCTCGTCATCTGGCCGATCCTGGGTCGCATAGAAGATGTCAAAGTAGACAACCCACGAGGCTGTGGCGAAGAAGAGAGGAAGTGCCTCATCCAGGTTCTTCAAATCTCCAGTAATTCCCACCCATCCAGGGAATACGGCACCACCAATTATCGCTCCCAGGACGACTTGTGGGAACGGCATGATGCGTTTCATGAACGGATAGAGGGTGCTCAGCACCCATACGGGAATGAAGCCCACTGTGACGGCCGGACCCAGTGTGCCCCAAGTAACAGCGAGTGTAATAGGCAACCAGCAGATAAAAGCCACAACCGCCTCAGAGGTGGTAATCATTCCAGCTGGTAGAGGGCGGACCTTGCATCGCTCGACGTGTTTATCAAGTTTTCGGTCGCAGATATCGCTAATACACTCGTCAGCGGGAGATAGACACGCTGTGGTTCTGCGTTCATACTTACTTGAATGTACAAAATGCACAATGTGTAGCTGTCACGCTAGCCCAGATGCCGAAGAGTAAACGAAGGAATGTCGTGAGTTCCAGAGACACATCTCGCATGCCGGCGGCCACACATGCCCCCCAGATGGCGGGATACCAACATAGCCAGGCTTCACGGGTGTGTAATCGGGCTAGTTCCCAAATACCGCGAGGCACATTGCGCTGGGAACTTGGGGTGATAGAAACATTCATGTTGATGATGGTGTTCAGATGACTGCCTCAATGAAAGTAGCTGTGTACAAGAAAAGATGTTTATAGAAGGCAAATTAAGAAAATGCAAAGCAAGGCTTCATATTCACGGTCATCAAAAGATGCATTTCCAAGCACCATCTCTGTATCAGCCGGGGCTCTCGGGGTCGGTCTCGTTAGGCCGAGTCGCATCAGGCATCGCATTAGGGCAGGGAGAATATCTCACCTCGGCCGATAGCTGACCACTCAAGTCGATGTTATGTCGCCAAATAGTCATGCCGGCCGATAGTAGTCCAGTGAATCAGATCAGACACTGAAAGAGGGTATTGGTGTCAGACGAAGCATAGAGATATAAACATAGCGACACTGTAGAATCTTCACATCAATATATAGAGAGAGCTTTGTTGGCCGTATTCACTGCGAGGAAGATAAAATCTTCAGATCAACTTGTTTCATTAATTTTTTTTCATCAGTGTCTTCATTGCACAGCATAATGATTGCTTCAACCAGCAGCACAGAGGGCCTCACCCCCGCTGAGACCGCTGAGGGCTCCAACAATAGCAAAGGCACAACGACTCCGGTAACTAGCGCCGAGGACGCTGAAATGCAAGATGATCTCCACCAGAATGAAACGCATGACGATATTGCTATAATAGGAATGGCATGTCGGGTCCCAGGAGACGTGCAGTCCCCCTCCGCACTGTGGCAGTTCCTCCTCGACAAAGGTGATGCCTCAGGCGACATGCCCCCCTGGCGCTGGGATCCCTATCGACAACGCCATCCTCGCAATGCGGCTGTACTAGCTCAAACCACCGCCAAGGGCTACTTCCTCAACGACATCGACCAGTTCGATGCCGCCTTCTTTGCCATCTCTCCGCGCGAGGCGGAGCAGATGGATCCTCAGCAGCGAATTGCCCTCGAGGTTGCCTGGGAGGCTTTGGAAGATGCGGGCATCTCTCCTTCCCATCTCGCGGGTTCGAACACTTCCGTATACATGGGTGTCAACTCCGATGACTATGCAAAGCTGGTCTTGGAAGACCTTCCTGATGTCGGTGCCCATATGGGCGTTGGCACGGCCTACTGCGGTATTCCCAGCCGCATTTCCTATCTGCTGGATCTGATGGGTCCCAGCGTTGCACTGGATGCCGCCTGTGCATCATCACTGGTCGCCGTACACCATGCCCGACAGGCTATCCGTGCTGGCGAGACCGATCTAGCCATTGCAGGTGGTGTCAATGCACTCCTGGGGCCCGGGTTGACCCGTGTGCTGGACGAAGCGGGAGCCATATCAGCGGATGGAAAGTGTCGCTCCTTCGACGACTCCGCTAGCGGGTACGGCCGAGGCGAAGGAGCGGGTGTGGTCATCCTAAAGCGTCTGGATAGAGCTCTTGCTGACGGCGACCAGGTTTTGGCCGTCCTCAAGGGCAGTGCGGTGGCATCAGATGGCAAAACACTTGGAATCATGGCCCCCAACGCGCAGGCACAGCTTCTCGTTGCCCAAAAGGCGCTCAAAGAGGCAAATGTGACGTCTGACTCAATCAGCTATATTGAGGCTCATGCCACTTCCACATCACTGGGCGACCCCACAGAAACGAGTGCTCTAGCTGAAGTATACGGTGTAGGATCCGGACGGCATCCATCCAACCCGTGTTACATCGGTTCTATCAAGCCGAATATTGGCCATTTGGAAGCCGGTGCTGGTGTCATGGGTCTCATCAAAGCGGTGCTTGTGCTTCGCCATGGTCAAGTGCCCCCACAGGCTAATCTGCAGACGTTGAACAGCAAAATTGCCTGGAATGAGAGCTTACTACGCCCGGCTCGTGAGCTGGTGACGCTATCCAATGGCAACCCATCGCGACCGTTGCGGGCGGCTATAGCATCCTACGGATACAGCGGCACAGTATCACATGCGATTATCGAGGCCTTTGAAGGACGATCCTTATTCGCCGAGCGACTGGGCCAGATTCCGGACAGTGATGCTGCGCCAGTTCTCCTTCTCATGTCCGTGCCGCAAGCGAACCGTATCAACACAACAGCTGAGGGTCTAAGCCGGTGGTTGCGCGACACTGATGGAGCCGTATCCCTGGCGACAGTTGCCTCCACGCTATCGCAGCGCCGCGCGCATCATCGCTTCCGCCATGCCATCGTCGCCGATTCTGTCGCAAACGCCATCGCTACCCTCGATGATCTGGCCAAGGATGTGCCAAATCGATGGGCGATCAACGACCGAATTGGAACTGAGGCAGCTAAGGGCGTTGTCTGGGTGTTCTCGGGCCACGGTGCGCAGTGGCCAGACATGGGTCGCGAATTATTTCACTCCAGCCCAGTCTTCGGGGAAGTCGTGCGCAACCTGGAGCCGATTATTCAAGCCGAGTTAGGGTTCTCTGCGATTGAAACCCTGCACGCCGGCTGTCCAGATCGTACTGACGTTATCCAGGCGATGACATTCCTCATGCATCTGGGTATTGCAGCCGTGCTCGAGGCGGAGTCCGGTCCTCCTACCGCTGTCGTGGGCCATTCCCTGGGCGAGGCCGCTGCGGCAGTCACCTCCGGGGCTCTGACCTGGCATGAAGCAGCCCTGGTAGTTTGTCGGCGAGCGCGTCTTTATCGCGAGTTCATGGGACAAGGTGCCATGGCCCTGGTTCGGCTGCCGGCGTCTGAGGCACGTGCTCGTATCGCCACGCACCCCGGCGCGTCCGTCGCAATCGAGGCGTCGCCGACTGCGTGTGTGGTGTCTGGCACTGTTGACGCGATCTGCAACATATCCGAGCAATGGCGTGAGGAAGGCGTCGAAGTGCGTGCCGTAGCAACGGACGTGCCCTTCCATACACCGCTGCTGGAAAAGCTGGCAGGTCCCCTCTGCGACGCGTTGAAGGGCGAGCTCCACCCTCAGGTGCCGCATAGACCGCTCTATTCAACTTCGCTTCTAGATCCACGCTCAGAGGTACCTCGCGATGTGGAATACTGGGTGAAGAATATGATCCAACCGGTCCTACTGCAGTCGACAGTGGCGGCGCTCGTGGACGATGGATTCCGCGCATTTGTGGAGGTGGCGAGTCACCCCATCATTACGCACTCGATAGTTGAGACTGTCAGCGAGCAAACGACGGACCGGTTTATTGCGACACCCACAATGGTTCGTGAGAAGCAAGCACGAAAGAGCATATTGGCCGCCGTGGGCCGTCTACATTGCTTCGGCTGCGCTGTAAAACCCACAGATCTTGACCCGACTGCGCCATGGAGTTCATCAGTGCCCGGTACAATTTGGCATCACCAGCCATTCTATCGCGCAGTAAGCGGGATGACGGCTACACAGCTGGATTCGACCCACAAGCCAGCCGCCAATGACTTGCTAGGGACTCGCACCGCGCTGTGGGGAACGGACGAGGTACTTTATCAAACACGCCTCGAGGAAGACAATCGGCCTTTCCCCGGCCGTCACCCACTCCATGGGTCAGAGATAGTCCCTGCTGCTGTGCTCTTGCACACATTCCTGCGTGCACTCTCTCCCAGAAGCGTGGAGGAAGTGTCACTTCAGGTGCCTGTTGTGGTGTCTCCGGCCCGCGAGATTCAGATCCGGCATAACACGCGTAACATTACTATCACATCTCGCCTGGAGGAGTCGACAAGCAATGAAGATGGCTCGTGGCTTGTCAATACCACCGCGACGGTAGGTGCGGCTGATGCAGCACCCTCTGTCAGCCATATCAACATAGCAGAGATCGGGAAAGGATTGCCGCAGAAACTGTTGAACAGCTTTTCGATGGACTACCTAGCTTCTGTAGGCGTTTCTGCCATGGGATTCCCATGGCGGGTAGCTCACCACGTGGCCAGTGAAAACGAGATGCTGGCCAGGGTAGACGCCAATCCGGACAGCTTGCCTGGCATGGATGATCCTTTGGCATCCATCATGGATGCTGCAACCTCCATCGCGTCCACCCTTTGGCACCGTAAGCCTCGACTCCGCATGCCCACAGCCGTCCGTCGCGTTGTCGCCGTTGACGTGACCACCCCACAGGTCGTGTACATCCATTGCACTAAGGCACAATCCTCCGTCGACGAAGCTGACGTGATCATCAGCAGCGAGGATGGCACTGTGCTGATGGAGATTCAGGGTATGTCCTTCGCAGGTGTCGAGGGCGAGTCGCTATCACGAAAGAGTACCTCTGGCCTGGTGCACCAAATCAGCTGGCCGCCCGCCACTCTGGTTGAAGAGCCGCTGAAATTTTCCCACATAGCCTTCCTTGTGCCAGATGCCACCAACACCCACGTGGAAACCTACCAAAGACAGCTTCAGAGCAGAGATATTTCCACCTCTATCCATCACCATGCCTCCGACCTGCCGTTGACAACTCACTCGTCTCTGGCGATCGTCTACCTCCCTCAAGTCACCGATCAAATCTTCGAGACCGCTACCAGCACTTGCAATGGCCTCGTATCGGCAGCCCAGGTCATTCTTTCTTTCTCTAATAATCCCACCGTACGCCTCTTCACCCTCACCTCAGAAAACAATCTAGGCCACAGCGCCCTCACTGGCCTCGGTCGGATTCTACACACCGAACACCCCGAGATCTGGGGTAGTCTGATCGACCTAGAAGATCCTTCGATCTTCCCGCTTATGGCAATGCGCTACGTGCGTAACGCTGATGTCATCAAGATCCAGGATGGGGTCCCACGCACCGCTTGCCTCCGCCCGCTCCGCTCCGCTCCGCTCCACCCCACCGCCGGACCCGCTGCTCTCACATTCTCCCCAGCATCTACATATCTAATCACTGGCGGACTCGGCTGTCTTGGCCTCTCTGTGGCCCAGTGGATGGTCGGTCAAGGCGCGAGACGTATCCTGCTGCTCTCTCGTCGGTCTTTGCCACCGCGCTCCACCTGGACCGCCTCGCATGAACCCAAGACCCAGTCCATCATCCAAAGTATCCTCTCTCTTGAACGCCTCGGTGCCACTATCCACTCGCTAACCATCGACATTTCCCATCCATCTGCGGTGATCAACCTTCGCTCGGCTCTTGCCACGCTCAACCTCCCTCCCGTCGCCGGTGTAGTTCACGCTGCTGGCATCCTCCGTGACCAGCTCGTCGAGCAAATCACTCCGGAGGCATTTGAAGCTGTCCTCGCCCCGAAGATCGCAGGGGCCTTGGCACTGCACGCCGTCTTCCCTCCCAATTCCCCTGATCTGGACTTCTTCGTCCTCTTCTCTTCTTGTGGCCAACTCCTGGGATTCCCGGGTCAGGCGTCGTACGCGAGTGGAAATTCGTTCTTGGACGCCTTGGCGCGCTCACGCAGAAAGGAGGGCGATAATGCCATCTCGCTTCTTTGGACGTCTTGGCGAAGCATGGGTATGGGAGCTAGTTCCAACGGAGCCCTGGAGGCGGAATTGTATGCTCGTGGAATCACGGATGTGACTCCTGACGAGGCGTTCCGGGCTTGGAGTTCAATCTCTGCCAGTGAGGGTGCCGATCATGGAGTGGTTCTTCGTGCCCGACCGCTTGAGTCCGGGGAGCCGGTGCCACATGCGATTCTGAGAGACATTGTAACGAGGAAACAAAGAGTTGCCGATGAGGTAACTGATGAGGGGGGAGAACAGAGGAAGAAGTTGACTGGCACAGAGTTGGCGGAGTATTTGCGCGTCGCCGTGAAAAAGTGTGTGTCGACAACATTGTCCATTCCGGAGGATGAGGTCGATGAGACGGTGGCATTGCCGGGGATGGGTATGGACTCTGTCATGACGGTGAATTTCCGTATGAGCTTGCAACAGACACTGACGGTGAGTGTTGGCCCAACGTTGGTATGGAAGTACCCTACGGTGCATCATCTGGTTGAATATTTCAGCCAGGTGTTTGATGAGATTTAGTTCCGAGGTCATGTTGTAGAATGAATGTACATAGATGCTGTATTTACTTATGTCAACCGTGCAAAGCAGAAATAGAAGTATTGTCACTAATTTATTTCCATGAAGACATGCGGCCTCATTCAGGCATATGAATCTCGTCTACACATGTAAAAGACACATCACCAATGATAGAAACCCATCTGGGGCAACTTCTTCTATCCCTAATCCTCTCGCCGTTTCGTCAACGCCAGGAACTCTCCATGAAACTGCGGCACGACCATATCATCCCACCTCATATCTGCCACGGTTGTCCCTACTAGGTCTAAATCGAATCGTCGCACAATATAAGCGATGGCCATATACATCTCCATATATGCCAGACTAAATCACGCATCCGTTAATCACAATTCTTTTTCCAAAGCAAGGGGGGCACATACTTGATTCCCAGACAAGAGCGACTCCCGCGAGAGAAAGGCACCAGGAACTTGGCTCTCTCCGCTGTCACCTCCGACCCCTGCAGCCAACGATCTGGATCAAACACCCGGGGGTTCTCAAAGAGAGTCTCGTTATAGTGGATATGGTAAATTGCCATTCCAACCCGGGTTCCTGCAGGGATGAATCGGCCGTCCGGAAGACGGACGCCGCCTGGGGGAACGAGACGAGGAGTGCGGGAGGCTGCAGGAGAGGAGTATCTGAGGCCTTCTTTGATCACTGCTGTCTGTTTTGTGCCACATCAGCGTTACTGGGAGTTCTTCACATGATGTGCGTTCTTCGAAGTGAGAAAGGGGATATGAAGACAAACCAGAAACGGCAGCGCCTCGAGCTGAAGGTATGAGACATGGGAATTAGGCATCGGCATGACAGTTTTCAACTCCGCTAGAAGGCGATCATGTACTTCACTATTATTGAAGATATTGAAAAGAGTGACAGTGTTGGCAATTCCCGTGGTGTCATCCCCCGCGGAGATCACGGTGAGAAGTTCATCACGGAGACCCTGTTTGTCCGGGACTGCATAGCCCTTCTCGGGGATTGGAATAAGCAGACGTTCCATGAGAGTGGGGAAGGTAGGGGTTTTCCCCGCTGCTGCCGCAGCGATATACTCATCGATGCGGCGAGCGGCGAACTGGAATGGAATGAATTAGTACGGATGGACTCGATGGAGGAATATATAGGCGAAGCTGACCTGTTCCAACTCGTGACCCATCTCAACAGAATGTGAGATGCGTTTTGCAATCCACAAGGGCAGCGAGTTGAGCAGTCGCACAAAGGGAAAGGCTTTGATGACATGTAGACTAGGGAGGTATTGCTGGAAGACGCGCACCGGCAGCGACTTAAACTCCGGATCAGAGAGGGCGTCGAGGGATTGACCGAAGGCAAACTGAGATACCATGTCTGGGCCATTCTATCAGATCACACACATGAGGTGCTTGGTAAAGAGGATGCATACCCATTGCCAAAGACTTCAAAGCCCATTCCATCGAGACAGGTTTTCCCTGAGCGAAAAGCTCATCAAATCGCTTGGAGCAGTAATCAACATGCTCCATCAACATTGGTTCTAGACTGAGTATGTTCTTCTTGGAGAACAGTGGCTCGAGTGGCGCTTTTCGCTGCTTGTGACGCACCGGGTCACTCTCAGCCAGCGTGCTCGACGGCGCTCCCAGGACCTTGTGCATCGATGGGTCTTTGTAATACCGACTACCCGGTCGGTACAACTCGTGGTAGAAGGCTGGATCGTAGATATGGACCTCGTTAGGACCCATGCGCAATGCAGGTCCTAGGCGCTTATGCATCTCTTCGAGCTTGAACAACGTCTGGCCTTTATGGCCGGGTTTGAGGCCGATATTCCAGTAGGCCTCCCAACTGCAGTAAATGGTTAGCAAAACGGTCTCGGATACAAGAGCTTGTGCGCACTATTCGCCTAAAGCCGCCCACGGTGAGCCTGGGAAAGCGGCCAACGGACTGAAGAAGATCAGATAGACAGCACGAATGGCATGGTAGAAAGCAAAGGTGCCCGCAGCAATGAGCCAGAGGCTCACAGGAAGCAAAGAAACCAAAGCCATTGGTTTCGTATTGATCAGAAATGACAGCCAACTGTTTATTGTCCTCATTTCTGTGTATCTATCAAGTTATATTTAACTGCAGTGTGCGTTGCTTCTTTCCCGATCGGCCGAATACTACGCAGCCCCGATGACCGACAGCGCCGAGGACAGAACAGCCACATAAACACAGGCCAGGGGGTAGAAGATCCCCAGATTCTCTTCTATTCCTCTCAAAAATGGTCAAAATGAACGCTTCTTGGATACCCACGGCTTTGGAAACTAAGTCACTCTCCCTCGACAGTGGACACTATACAGCCCTAGCCTTCGTCCTCGCCGTCTGTATCCCACAGGTGACCCATGGAACTGCACTTCGCTATGGACTGGTTTCTCTCCAAATTACCTGTGCAGTACAGGCATTTCTTGCTCCGCCATCTCCAGTCCTAGACCGGTCCATCCTCTACTCGTCGGGTGTGCTCATGGGCAACCTGGTGGCCCGGTACTTTGACCGACTATACACGAACGTCCCAGAGAAGGCATTCCACCGTATCATCGATCCTCAAACCTCCGAGGATACAGCCAGGCTGCCCCCACCCGAGCGTCTTTTCTGGGCGCTGGAACTTTTCAGCGTCACCCGTGGGATCGGCTGGAACTGGCGCGTCGGCGGCATTCCCAAGTCCCCGGCGCCAACAACCAGATTTCAATTCGCCGCATCTCAACTCATCAGATGGATTGCCATGTACGCAGGTCTGCATCTCGTCAACGTGAGCTGTCAGTCCGTCTTGTCAAACCAGAATGCCATCCCCTCACTCGCCGAACATGTGCAAATCTACGCCCTGATAGTGGGCGGCTGCGCCATCACAATATATAGCCATTTCGCTATTCTCATACTTCCGCTTTCGGCTCTCTGCGTCGGTCTGCAAATTGGCCCTCATTCCTGGCAGGATGCTGCCTCTTGGCCACCTAATTTCGCTAGCATTCGCGAAGCATACAGCATTCGCCGCTTCTGGGGATACACCTGGCACCAACAGCTGCGACGACAGGCAGGTGCGCCCGGTGCATATCTCCTTAGCTTGCTGCCAGAAAGTTTGAGGACGTCTAAACGGCCGTCTGTTCGGCTGGCCAGACGGTATTGGCTCCTCTTGATGAGCTTTGTCGTTTCGGGATTGATACATGGATGTGGGAGCTACCAAGTGACACGAGCGTTTGGATTGCCCTTGTCGGATGGTGGGGAGATCAAATATTTCGTGTTACAGGGAGTGGCAGTCATGGCTGAAGATTTGGGTTGCTGGGTATTGGGAATTGATGATCGGAGAGCACAGCCTGGGGGAATGCGGCGGTGGGTAGGATATGCAACCACGCTTTCTTGGTATGTTTGGAGTCGCGTACACTTGAAGGGCGTGCCGGTAGCATTGGCGACGGGGGTTCAGCATGAGAGGGGGGACTTGTTGGCTGCGTTGGAACTGGTTCGAGAATCTTCTGCAGCAGTGCCGGGTAACTTCGTGGCAAGGGCATGGGAGTTGATTCGGTGATTGTTAGCATGAGGTTTCTAGGAGAAGTGTAGGAAACAGTAGATGAGACATGTTTTATATATGACTTTAGAATTAGTTAGAATGGGTTCGTGCTAGATACTGGAGCCTTGATGGCTTCCACTTGGATGAGGTAGACATTGATTAACAACCTCTTAGGAACATTCAGATCACGTTCCGAATAGTCTACTTGAGCTCAGCAGGAAGGGTCGTCAATGTGCCTATCTCGGCAATTGTCTCCTCCCACAGTTTCTTCTGAATCTCCTGGCCCGCCGGTGACTGGATAAACGCCATTTTTCTACGGGGCAATATGCATTAGCTATTGGCTAACAAACAATTTTGTATGGGAAAGGGGAAGAGATCACTTACTCAGAGATGGTCTTGTCGCCAAAGAACTTGCCATGAGACTCAGGGCCTGCCACCAGGGCACTATGCAGGATGATCCAGGCACCCACCTCAACAGGTCTGGCACGGATCGACTTGACAACATTGATTATCAAGCGCAAATGCAGAGGGAGGACATCACTCATGCTAGTATTCACCATGCCCGGACACATCATGTTGATGATGACTTTCTTTGGGTCCAGCCGCGGCGCCAGACTGTACATGAACAACACGCAAAGTAGCTTCGAGTCCCCATAGCGCTGGAACGGGACAAAGAACTCTTCGTTGTCCATGTGCGCAAGCACACCTTCACCGGGCTTGATAGGAGATTTCTTCTCAATGCTTGGGGACTCATGCGCACGACTGCCGACCCAGCTAATGCGTGCAGGAGAGCCGGTCTTTTCCGCACCCGCCTCAAGATACGGCAGAAGCTCGGCGATCAACAAAACGTTGGAGTAGTAATTGACTTGGGTGGTTCGGTCATGGCCACTCGGGCTGCGTTCCAGCTTTAGGAGACCGATACCCGCATTGAGAATGAGGAGATGAACCACCGGAATCTCTTCGCGGAGCTGCTTCGTGAAACGTTGGACACTCTCGTAATCATCCACGTCCAGTGCCATGACCTTGATTGTCGGGTTTGGATTGTGGGTTTGAATACGACGGTCCTGGCGGAGGGTAGTTGCGCAGGCCTCACCCTTGGCTACATTGCGAACAGCGAGAATCACAGTCGAGGCGCGCAGTCGCAGTAGCTGTTTGGTCGTTTCCAGACCCAACCCAGCGCTAGCACCGGTAATAACGACAGTTTTTCCCGTCAGGTCAATACCCGTAGGCAAGGGGTCGATTTTCGGCTGCAGGATGTTGCCCATGATGGAAGTTGAATCAAGAGGGAAGATGGGAAAATCGCTGTGTAGAGCAGAATAGATGGAAGAGAAAGAGGGGTATGGAGGTAGTCATACCCAAGCTGCTTTTCATTTCACAAGCTACCCTGCTATGCATCATCCCTGGAGGTATGTTCTTTGTTGGATTGTTCAGCACATTCCAAGTTGAGCTGACAAACGACAGCTTAAATGATGGGTGACTCAGCATTCGGCCGACGCCAACCCTAAAAGGGCAGTTCAAAAGGGGACGACCGAGACGACCGAGACAACCGAGACAACCTCGCCCGAACATGAAATGTCTTTCTCGTCTATTATCCAGTCGAGAGTTCAATTCTCAGGTTCTCTTGGGGAAAGCAATTGGAAAAGGAAAAACATGAAAAGGAACACCGAGTATGTAAAGTAAACAGTTTATCCAGTTCGAGGTTCTATCCTCTCTCACGTCCACTTCCATTTCAAGCTGGAAATGGCTCCCTGCAAACCTCGTACCTTCACAGCCGGTCAGGATCCCCTCACCAAATTTGATGGAGCCATTTCAGTCCGTAATTTGCCCCGACCCCCGGACCGCTTGTTTCTGTTTCGCGGTACCATGAGGCCAAGTCGTGGCATCTATGCCAAGTTGATCGCCACCGGCCAAAAGCCCCCTACACATTTCCACCCCTCCCAGTGGGAATTCTTCCGCGTTCTCCGTGGGAATCTTACCATCGAGTTCAATGGACGTGCCATTCACCGGACCTCCAGTGATGGCGAGCTGGCAGTGCCTCCCTATACTCATCATGTCATTTATGGAACCCCAGGGACGGAGATGAACGATGTAGAGTTCGTCGTGAGTGCCAGTGATCCTGCTGCGGAGGAGGAGGGTGCCACTGTTATGGATCAGCCGTTTTTTGAGAATTGGTACGGGTATCAGGAGGATGTTTTTCAACGGGGGGAGAAACTGGATTTTGTGCAGGTTCTTTCGGTGAGCAAAACAACTTCCCCCGAGGAAGATCCAGAAGCTTACAAGATACAGATGTTTGATGCCGGAGGCACGTATCTATCTCCGCCGTGGTGGGTGCCTTTCCGTTCGTGGATCGGGCTGTTTCTCGGCATCGTTGTGGGCCGGTGGATCGGCGGGCTGCTGGGCTATGCACCCTTTCATCCCGAGTGGACGACCGACTGGGAGGCAGCCTGCGGGGCGATGCAGCAGAGCCGGTTCCAACGTCGATTTGCGGATCCACAGGCACAGCAAAGAGCACGAGAAAGGTTTCGTGGGCAGTTAGAGGAGGCATCTGCCGAGGGGGAGAAGTCGGAGTAGATAAACAGTGTTGGGGTTCTGAAGTGCATAGTATATTCACATATCTAGATAGACATACACTCCTCCACGGATTGACTGCAATCTATACTGGAATAAACGGCTATTCTGACAGATAGACATCTACATTCTTTAAGTTGACCTCATTTTCTGGACGTGATTGTTCTCACAATGACTCTCATGTGCGAACGATACTTTGTAGGCCGTATCAACGAGTCTTTTTTGCATTGACGTTAACCGGAATTTCCAGCTGCTTCTCCAATCCTTGAACATAGGTGTAGATCACAGCATACACCATGTCGGATCCAATACTACCCAGCAGTAAAAACTGCCCGTAAGGGGTCCACGCATAACCAAATCGCTCTGGCCAGTAATACACGCGCCAGAAGAAGCAACATGCAGCTGCGATAGTGCCCAACATTCTGGTCCCCCTGCTCATGCTGTCAGCGCCGGATTTCAGTTGACTATACCGGTGATTTATTAACTCACCAAATCATCCAAGAGTGACCGAGGGTATTTCCACGCGACAGTAGCTGTGCTATCGAGCTAAGATTGATAAGGACCTGCATGGGCCATGCAGTCATGAACACGACCTCTCGACCGATGCTCGGGATAAACGTGGCTGCGATCGCCAGGTGCATCCACAGACAGACCACGCATCCAACCACGATTATGCCCGCGAGATGTTGTGCCACTAGCGGTGACTGCTTCCAGGCGTACGGGGCCGATCGAAGAATTGCGTAGAAGAGGACCACGTCGACTATCATCCATTGCGCGAACACAACCTGATTCAATAGCCCCGGGCCATAGACAAACCCGTAAACCGCTTCCCAGGTGATGTTCAAGCAGAGACAATGAAGAGGCATCGCGTAGGAGCGATCTTTGAATGCCTGCTTGGCCATCAATATGTACGAGATGGACCAGAGGATTCCTGAGATGGCCGTGAAGCCATCGGGTACGGACTTCGCATGCCAGTAGGGCGCTGGGGTATTGTCATAGTCGCGATTGGCGGCTGCCCACTCTTCGAGCGCGAAGAAGCCCATTCTGTTCAAATTTGGAAATAGGGAAGAATTAAAAAGAGATGATGAATTAGTTCCGTGTTTCTTGGCTCTTCATATATCATTGGTAGCACATACAGCGAGAGGTATGTTGGTCCGTCGGCCGAGCTAGGTCGGTAGTCCGAGAGGCGCATCACAACCCAGGCACGAGAATTGATTAGTCCATCTTCGAGGTCGGGCGTGAGAAATTTAAAGAAAACAAAGACCAGTCGGTCTTGCTATCTGTTCGGAATCATGCGATGCATCCAAATCCCCACCTGAGTTCAAAGTTCTCAGATCCATAAAGGGCTGGCAACGCGCATGAACTATAACTGGTCAACTCACATCAATCAAAATGGCCAAAATTACCTCGATCATAGGGGTCCTTATGGGTGTATTGGCCACAGTCATCGCAACCTCCATCAAAACTCGATCCTCAGCTGCTGCTGCTCTCTCCTCCCTGGGAGTTTCTCTCCCAGCTGACGACATCCTATTCGGACATGCCGGTTACACTTGTAGCCTTTTGAATCGTGTCTTTTCGAACGAGACCTTCACAGTGACCTCGCCTTACTATGACGTTTTAATCGACGAAGCCTGGTCGCAAAATTGCCGATTGAATGCATCGTGCATTGTGACGCCTGATTCCGCTCAAGAGGTCTCGCGTCTGTTGCAGATTCTCGCAATTCTCGAGACCAAGTTCGCCATTCGCTCTGGCGGACACAATACCAACCCGGGATTCAGTTCAATCGGTCGCCATGGAGTGTTGATCGCTCTGGAAAAGTTGAACACCATTTCAATAAGCGCCGATCGGGGGACTGTGACTATCGGACCCGGTAATAAATGGGGGGCTGTGTATAAGTACCTCCAGCCATATAATGTCACAGTCTTGGGAGGTCGCGAAGTGGATGTAGGAGTTGGCGGGTACATTCTTGGTGGTGAGTGAATAAATCCTCCTCGGAATCCTAGATGAACCAAGACATTAACAGGATCAGGTGGCCTCAGTGCCTTCTATAACACCCATGGATTGGCTATTGACAGCGTTACCCGATTCCAGGTGGTCCTTCCCAATGGGAAAATTGTCGATGCCACCCAAACTGAGCATGCCGATCTATACAAAGGACTGAAGGGAGGTCTGAATAACTTTGGTGAGACTTCTCATGTCTGGTATCATTCAACCACCTAACTGGATCAGGCATCGTGACTGAATATGACCTCACCACCAACACCGGCATCGATATCTACTATGAGTTAAGCACCTACACCGCTGCCAACACACCCGCCGTACTTGAAGCCTACGCAAAATATCTTTTGGATGCCGACATCAACAGCAATGTGGAGATCCAGATCAACCCCACCTACACTTTGGTTTTCTACGGGTATCTTGGCCATGTCCCTACACCGGCAGCCTTTGGTCCATTTTCTGGCATACCTGTGGCCTCGACATTGTACCCACCGACAAACGGCTCGCTCAGCGAACTTCTCCTCACGATTGGCTCTGCTGGACTGACTTCTGATGGCGTATCTTACGGCGTTACGTTCACGTTTAAGGTGACAGGAACGAAATTCCTACAAGAAACCTTCTCTGCTTATCTCGAGGCCGCCGCCTCTCTGCCCTCCGGTGCGGTGCTCTCTTACGTACCTCAGGGTGTCATTCCAAATCTAGTGGCTCAAGGCAAGACGCAGAATGGAGGGAATCTGCTCGGTCTAGAGGCAACCACTCAAATCTGTACGTCTCCTCTACCACTCATATCTTCATCCGGAAAACTTCTCTAACCAGTATCTCGCACAGGGGCGAACATCTTCGTTCAATTCCCAGAAACACTCAGCCAATCAGTAGTGACGGGTACCGTAGACTCAGTGTTGGCCAATCTCACCTCCAGCGCAAAGTCACAGGGTCTTTTTCTCCCCTACATCTTCGTTAACGACGGGGGTCCCAACCAAAAGCCGCTGCGGTCTTTTGGGGAAATTAACCTCAGGTATATTGACACAGTGGCGAAAAAGTATGACCCTAAAAGAATCATGCAGAATCTGCAGAATCTAGCATACTTTGTTTCGAAGGAGTTGTAAGATACTACGGCAATGTATATACATCTTCAGTTTCTAGCACTGCATTGCACCTGTCAATCCACTGGCTTAGAATTTGGTATGTGGGCATTCTCTCCTTCAATAATGACTACTAGCTTAGCCGTCATATGCACTAGTTTATAGAATTAAATTCTAGAAATCCGTTGAAATTCGCCAGAAATAAAAAAGCCACAGGCATGGCCACAGCCACTTAGCCACACTAACCCAATTAGTGCATCGAGAACAGTCCAACTCCACAACTCCGCTCATACTCACAGCAAAGGCGATAGATATCATGCATCGGCGTGCTGTGAAAAGTGTTTTGTCCTTTTTCCCTAGAGAGAGACTATCAAAATGTACAAATACACCAAAATGCCATACCCATGGCCTTTCCGGCTCTCTCCGCTTGAGACAGCCCAAGACCCAGAACATCCCCAGCCGCGGAAGACGGGAAATCATCACGCTTCCCAATAAATCACATCATGTCATACAGGAGCTTGACATGAAAAAGGAAGCAACCTTCAATCAAAAGGTGTTTAACTTATCCCTTGCGCTGTCACAAAGCCGCATAAATGATGCGACGGAATTGCGCTGCATGGTCTTGGATCTCGATGGTTCTATCAAGGAATCTGAGACTCGAGGAACTAGGGATGATCTTGCTAAAGAGTGGGGACTAGATGGTCGCGATCTGCGCAACGTGGATCTTGTCTCAGAGGGAATCCCACATTTGTTGGTCCGTCCGTCTGTCATCTTCATCAGCATGTTCACTTTACGGCTCCTGGTCCGCGCTCATGGAGTTCTGCTTTTCCTTCTCCCAATCGAGGACTGCCACGTGAAGGTGCAGGACGTCTTTATGACAGACCTCCAGAGCAGGCTCCAACCTGGTCCTGGCTCTGGTCTTTTAGCAAAACTCCCCTTTGAGCTACGTGTAGTGGATGCCGCGCTTGCCTCTGTGATTGCCACTCTTGAAGCTGAGCATCTTCTCATCCGGCAAGAAGTCGAAGATAGCTTGCGGGATTCAACAAGAGAAGATGTTGTTTACTCTGTTCTCCGTGGGTTACAGGATCACAGGAAAAGACTGGTGGCCATTCAGCAGCGTGCCCGCCAATTCCGCTCGGCGTTACGGGAAATTCTTGAAAATGATGAGGATATGGCGACCATGTACTTGACAGATCGACAGGCAGGTCAACCGCATGAGGTAGAGGATCACCTAGAAGTGGAATATCTCCTCGAGGCATATTACAAGAACACAGACGCGATTGCGGAGTCGGAAAGTGCCTTACTGGGAGATTTGGAGCGCACAACTGAGACCATTCAGTCGATCTTGGATGTGCGACGAAATCAGATCCTAGTTTTCGAGGCTCAACTGGAGATCTGTATGTTGGGATTCGCCGTGTCAACCTTTGTGGCTGGCCTGTTTGGAATGAACGTGGCGAACTTCTTTGAAGAGAGTACCTCGGCATTTGCAATCCTTGTTCTAGCGTGTGTAATGGGAACAGTCACCATCGCGAAGTATGGTCTGTGGAAACTTAATAAATTCCGGAAATTGCGATTCTAGAACAAAGTCCTCGCCGGCAAAGATTAAACGGCACTCGAGTTGAGGATGGACGGATATTCACAGTGGTAGTGCTACAAATGTCGGCATTGTTAACAACAACTAGTTCAAGCGCACCTCCATCTGTTTTTGATATATATATTTAGACAGTACAACATCCGATCCATTAGACGAAATGAAGCAAAATAGAAAATAGTCACCCTCCAGTCATCTGGGCCATCCGACAGCATGTCTAGAAGATTCTGCTCATCTTCACTAGAGTCTAGATTCAGGTATCTACGAAGATATGAGCTTTGTATACACATTAGAGGAGTAGACGGCTCATCATTACGTCGCAAAAGTGTCTTATACAAGGTGTTCTTGCCAAATGGAATCACACCCGATCCTTCCTGGCCCTGTTTCTTCTCTTCTCCTTTTTATCTCATCTAATCCCACTATTCATCTTCTCGTTACCCACTTCTTTGAAGCCAAACCCCAAAAAGAAAATCACCATCATGCCTTACGATAACCACGGCAATTGGTACTCTTACAAGAACTATGGTGTCAACAGTCAGGTAAGTCAAGAACCAACATCCAAATCGACGATGACTGATTTGTTAGGGAAACCACTACTGCTCCCGTGATTACGGCTCGGAAGCATTCAACTCCAACTCGTACCATTACTCCAACCAGTGAGTAATATCAATATTCCTAATTCAATGCTTATCTCTTCTGGTCTCTGCATTCGATTGACATACATTTCCTACAAACTAGGGATGGCTCCTACTACTATTCGAACCCCGACGGTAGCACGTTGTCACGACGTCTTACTAGAAGGGTCGCAGGACCCGGTGTATAGAACTATACCACCGAGAGACCGGAGGTAGAGAGTCATGTGACCTCGCTTACCCGCGCACAACTATACTAGTAGAACTCGGAGCAATGTTAGAAGGCTCAGAGTTCAGTTTGAATACATACAGTACTAGTGTCAATGCTTCGCAGTAGTATTTGTATTGTATAATACCCCTTTCACTCTAATCAATTAAATGAAGACCCATCCATAGGAGGGTCTTTACATTCTAAACTCTCTACATCTTTCGATCGGACCGTTAGGGGTAATAATAGCACCGGCATACCAAACCCGTATAGTAACCGAGCAAGGCCGAGGACTCGACGACGACATCATAGAAGACAACTTCGATATTGACCTCGAAGGACTAGATAACCCCGAGAAGGGATATAGGAGAGAGTAGGGAGGCCTAGTAAGGATTACTAGAGGGTAAAGCGACCCTACAAAGCCTACTAGGCCCGCTATAGAAGCTTTATCTACCGGCGTAGTCTAAAGGATAGTACCTTCGACGTAAGAAGAAGACGAACTCAAGGCTATAAGAGCCCAAGTATACCGCCTTACCGAGCTCGTAGAGTTAATAGAGAGACAATCCTAAATAGAGGAGCGTATCGCGAAGATCACCGTAATAATAGTAATACTAGCCCACTCCACACTAAGAAGGACCCTACTAAGGGGCCTCTCCGCGAGCGATACCGAGAACGATAATAGAATAATAGTCGACGTACCGTTAGGATACTAAGTTATAGGTATAAAGTATCCTATCTACCTATCTAGTATTAGTAAGTACTCTAGGAAGTCATTCTAAGAGTATAAGATCTAGTAAGCCTAGCTTAATAACTACTTCTAATAATACCCTTACTACTTCGTAAATAATATTATAAAGATTAGCTAAGGCTTCGAAGTACTATAAGGAGATATAATAATAGTATAGGAATCCTA
Source organism: Penicillium italicum (assembly GCA_002116305.1). Classification (NCBI taxonomy): domain Eukaryota; kingdom Fungi; phylum Ascomycota; class Eurotiomycetes; order Eurotiales; family Aspergillaceae; genus Penicillium; species Penicillium italicum. The sequence goes on along the minus strand of KZ108115.1, from coordinate 150,725 downwards.
TATAATATAGGAAGGAGTACCTAAAATATACTCGGAGTTTACCCACTTTATATAAAGTATAGTAGATAACCCTTAAGTTATCTACTAAGAAGCTAAAGAGTAATAGTATAGATATATATAGAGGCTAAGAGAATCGGTTATAATATACTCTCTCTACCTAGACTAGATAGCTAAGAACATATATATTCCCCCTACTAAGGAAGCCTATAAGGACCGCTTAATTATAGGGGTACGCCTAGAACTAAAAGTTAAAGAGCGACACTAAGTAGAAGTAGATCTAGACTATACCTATAGTGACCTATTAGCGCGGTATTAGTCCCTTAAATCTAATATCTAATCCGTAAAGAAGGCTTAACTAAGTTTAAAGTAAAAGCACTCTAAGCTAGAGAAGATAGAGAAGCCTACCTACCGCGTAAAGCGATAGTACTCGAAGATATAGGACTTAGATAAAAAGGTACCTAAGAAGATAGGGAAGCTAGAATACTTAAATACTAAGTTTAAAAGGGATAGGAAACCCCTACCTATTTATAATTACTATAATAGACTAGGTTATAAGAAAGATACCTATTATAGTCTTTATAGTAGACCTAGCGAGCTAAACTAGCTAGGAAGTAGCGTAGATAAGATAAAAAAATAGAGATCCTAATACTTTAAGCTATAGCTATATTAAGAATTATTATATCTAAAACGTATACCCTAAAAGCCCTTATAAGTGAGGTACTTATAGGTATTAGACTAAAGAATATCGCTACCTATACCCTTATAGATTACGGAGTAGAAAGATCTTTTATTAGCTAAAGATAGGTAAAAGAGTATCTAGAAGACTCCTAATACCTACTATAAATAGTTAAGACCGTCGATAGGTAAGAGATCAAGTCCTATAGGGTAAGAGAAGTAAAACTTAGTATAATAGATAGTATAGGGGAGATAAAAAGTTATACCCTTATAATAGAAGTAATAGATATATAAAGATATAACTTAATCCTAGGATTTAACTAGTTAACTAGCGTAAACCCTATTATAGATTAGAAAGTAGCCTTATAGAGGTATTATAGTAACTACTAAAGAGTAGAGATAGAGAAGATTACGGCCTAAGAGTATACCTAAGAGCTCCTTAAGGGTTTATAATATACCCTTACCTACCTCTAGTTAGAAGTAAAGGATACTATATAACTAGCAGCTATATAAATAAATAGCCTACTAGAAGAATATATAGACCCTCCTATAGATAGGACTTTATTTAATTAATCAGAGTAAAAGGAGTATTATATAATACAAATACTACTACGAAGTATTGATACTAGTACTATATATATTCAAACTGAACTCTTAGCCTTCTAATATTGCTCCGAGTTCTACTAGTATAGTTATACGCGGGTAAGCGAGGTCACATGACTCTCTACCTCCGGTCTCTCGGTGGTATAGTTCTATACACCAGGTCCTACGACCCTTTTAGTAAGACGTCGTGACATTACCTCCCTTCTTTAATGTATGTCACCCTCGGTATGCTCCTTAGTCTCTTGCCGGCATCTTACTTCTCGCTTTATATGGTGGCTTTTTCGAGTCCTTTAACGCTTTAACCGGGTCTTCTTTATCTTATATAAAGGTTTTCGAGGTCTTTCCGAAGGTTTTTAAAGGTAGCGTACCCCTCTTCTCTTAGGGGCATACCCTTATAATCCCTTTCTCGTTATATCTTTTAATAGAGGTACTACTAACTAGGTCGTGGTAGCCGTACCTATTACCCCTACTAAGGCATAGTGTATACGGTGTGTCAATTCCGTTAGTAGTATCCCTAATAGCGTTTATTAAAGCTCTACGGCTAGTCTTAAGTACTAGTATTATTATTAGTAGTATCAGACTTATATAATAGTAAGGTTTCGAGGCTTTCTTCGAGGCCTCCCTTCGGTTTCTAACTATTTATAGGTCGATCCTCAGTTAGATAACGAAGCTAACGCTATTATTCTCGCTACGACTCCTACCGCTCGTATAACTGCTTTAAGGGCTTTTAGGAGTACTTAGAACGTTCTTAGATAACGTATTAATACTAGTCTCGTTCCTACGACTATACCTCGCGCCCCTCCTTTACCGCCGCCGCTACCGCTACCGCTACCTCCTCCTCTACCGCTACCGCTAATAATAGCGCTAATATTATAGGTTTAAGGGGTTCTAGCTAGGTTATTATAGCGCGTACTTAGTCTTTAGGGGGTTATTTTAGTTAGGTTCCGATTTCTCTTTAGTATCTTCGCGTTAGGTGGTTTCTTTCTTCCTCCTATATTACGTAGTCTCTATATATAGGTCTTTATTAACTTCGTAGTCTTTATAACCCTCTAGGAGGTTATTTAAGATAAGTTTCGCCCCTATATTCCTATTACCTTTTCTAAGGCTATCTATCCTTTATTAGTCTATTTAAGGATTCGAGCTCCTTACTAAACCTAGGGATAGTGTCTATTTTACTATTTAAGGCGTTGTAGAGTATATTTATATAATATAATCTTCCTAACTCGATAGGTACGTTATAGGCTAATAATAGTAAGGTTCTCTATGAGTATACCTACGCTCCTACGTATTCGTCTTCCTTAATTAGCGAAGGATAGGTTTAGGGTTTTTATAGAGTTAGTAGGGCGTTTTACCCCCTTTTCGAATAGTACTAGGCTATCTACTAAGGGTTCTTCCGAGCCTTCTTTATAGGTAGTTATATATCTATTAAGTTCTCTTTTTCGAATATATCTAATACTATCGTTTCTTTAAGTATACTCTTTAGTTCCTAGGTATTTTCGCTATCTTTATAGCCCTACTAGCGGACTAGGTATTATAGGCCTCTACCTCTCTTTCTCGCCTTTAGGATCTTATCTATCTTAAACTTAAGCTCCCCTTCGACTTTAAGGGGATCCAGATACTTACTTTAAATTAGGTTTCCCTTATAGGGTTCTAGTATTAAAACATATTATATGGTATAAATATATCAGTATAGTAGCGTTAGTAATAGTTAGTACGCTTACTAGCCGATCTTTCTCGTGATTTAGAAGGGTCCTTTATAGCGGTTTTCTAGCTTCTTAAATAGGCGCCCTAAGTCTATATAGGTATTTCGAAGTAATACCTAATTAGTTATATAGAAAGATTTCTCTATCCTATTCTTATCCGTAGCTCTTTTCATAGTTTCTTTTATCCTTTATAGCTTCTTCGAGAGCTCTTCTCTTATTTCTACTAGCTTAGTCGTTCTAGCTTTTATATCTTAGTAGACCTCCTTATTATCATCTTCGACGCTAGAGCGTAGTTCTGGCCTTATTCCTATTAAAGCCTCGCTTAGTATTATCCCTAAGGCCGAGTACGTTATAGTATTATATATAAACTATATAAGGGGGATCTATCTTATCTAATTATCTTAATACTAGCTTATATAGTTCCTTAGATAGTACTCGATCGACTGATTCTATCTCTTAGTCTAGCTATCTATCTATAGGTAGTATACGGTAGATAATCGCCTTTAAACTAATAGATAGTAGTAGAAGCTAGACCAGAAAGCGCTAGTAAAGAGGCTTCCTTAGTTACTAACTAGGTTTTCTAGCATTCCTAGTAGTAGTATAATCTTTATATATATTGTGGCTACTAGTCCTTCTATAGTGATATCTTTTTTATAAGGGATATAGATTAAGTACTTCGTGAATAGGTCTACTACTACTAAGATCGCGTTATATACCCTACCCTTCTACTTCGAGGGTAGTAAGCTAGTAATAAAGTCTATGTTTATCTATTATAGCGGCCTTTCTAGCACTAGTAATAGTTCTAATAGTCTATATAGTTTATATCTATATACTATATTCCTCTAATAGATATCGTATTCTTCTATATACTTAGTGATCTCTTAGTTTATATTATACTAGAGATACTTACTACGAATCCTCTTAAGGGTTCGTTTCTTCCTATAGTGTCCTACTTAGGGATTACTATAGTGAGTTCGTATGATTTTATACGTTACCGCGGGGTCTCTTAGTATATAGACTCTTCCGCTATGTCTTAGTAGCCTATCTTCGATGGTTACTACCTATAGCGTACCTCCTAAGCGTCTATTACTCCCAGCTTTATCTATCTCTTAGCGTTTCTCCTTTAAAAAGCGGTCCTACCTTTAGATCCGCTTAAGAAGTTATACTATAGACTTAGTAGAAGTATCTTTTAGTACTATTTCTTCTACGAAGCCGACTACTACTTCTACTTAGGTAATATGCCGTTCCGGACCGTTATTATTACTAATAACCTAGTACTTATCTACTAGCTTCTACTCTACGTAGGTTTCTCTAAGGGTATCTTTATACTCCTTAAGGGTAGTTACGACCTCCCTCTATACTTAGGATTCCTTATCTCTAGGGCTTTTATCCTACTCTTCGGACTCTAGCCTCTCTATACCTATAATACCCTTAGTCTTAGGGTTTAGTATAGCTTATACTCTAGTGATAACGTTTAATTAAATCATTTCTACCTCCTTTACTTCCTTTATAAAGGGGCCTTTTAGTAGGCTTTACCTGATTCTTAAGAATAGCTTATCCTCTACTAGGTTTATTAACTCTATCTCTCTTACTTCTTTAGCGTAGTTAGACCTCCGACTTAGTATATTAGCCGGGTTCTTAGAACCTACTTTATACTATATTATAAAGTCGAAAGATATAAGTCTTATTACCTATCGCGCTTATCTTCTACTAAGACTTTATAGTATAAGGTTTATAAATCCTTTTAGGTTTTTATAATCTAATAGTATAAGAATATCCCTAGCTCCTTTAAGGTAGTATCTCTAGGTTTTAAATGCCTTTATAATAGCTAATAGCTCACTATTATAGGTCTTATATCTTATCTCTAGCCTACTTAGCTTTCTTAAATAGAAAGCGATTAGGTACTATTATCTATCTTCTTCTAGTTATAAGATGATTACCGCTAATACGAATCCTAATACGTCTATTTTGATAAGGAGTTTTTAGCTTGGTTTAAAGTAGGTAAGAAGGGGAGTACTTATAAAGTACTACTTTAGGGTAGTAAATACCTCTCTTACTTCTTCTATAAAGATAAAGCCCTAAGTCTTCTTATTTATACCCTTCTTATATATATCTAGTCCTTTTACTAAGGCGTTAAGAGGTACGTATATCTTTAAGAATAATACTATAAATCTCTTATAGAAGTTCGTATATCCTATAAATATCTAGATATTATAGATACTCTTCGGTTCTAGCTAATCTAGAATGGTCTTAATCTTCTTCCGATCTATTTCTACCCCTTTAGGGGTAATGATATAGCTAAGGAATTCTACCCTTTTAGTGTAGAATACATACTTTAATCTCTTTACGTATAACTTATATTATCGGAGTCTCTTTAGTACCTTTCTGATATACCCTATATAGGTCTTAACGTCTATTAAAAAGACTAGGATATCGTCTAAGTAGATAACCACGAATATATCGATAAAGTCCGCGAGGGCTCTATTAATATAGCTCTAGAACGTTACTAGCATATTAGAAAGGCCGAATGGTATAACTCTATATTCGTAGAGTCTATACCTTATACGAAAGGTGGTCTTCTACTTATCTCCTTACTTTATATAAAGCCGATAGTATATATCTATTAGGTCTAGCTATATAAATATCACCGCTCCTAAGAGGTAATCTAATGATTCTCCTATTAATAGTAGTAGATATCTATTTTTAATAGTGATTTCATTTAGACCTTAGTAGTTAACGCATAGACGAAGGCCTCTATCTTTCTTTAGTACGAATAGTACTAGCGCTCCTACTAGGCTTTTCGAAGGCTATATCTACCCCTTTTATAAGGCTATTACTAGATATTCCTTTAGTACCTATAGTTACTCTTATAAAAGTAGGTATATGGCTTTCTATAGAGGTTATATATCCTTCTTAAGATAAATTATATGATCTATATCGGAGTATAATACCACTATTCCTACTTCTACTAGGTCGAATATATCTACAAAGTCCGCGTATTCTTCTAGTAGGCTATCTATTTATATAGCCGCTAGTCGTATAGTATCCTTTACTTCTAACTAGAGGTAGGTAAGGGTATATTATGAACCCTTAAGGAGCTCTTAGGCGTACTCTTAGGCTATGATCTTCTCTATCTCTGCTTCTCGTCTCTACTCCTCGGTAGTTACTATAGTATCTCTATAAGGCTACTTTCTAATCTATAATAGGGTTTACGCTAGTTAACTAGTCGAATCCTAGGATTAAGTCGTATCCTTATATATCTACTACTTCTATTACGAGGGTATGACTTCTTATCTCCCCTATACTATCTACTATACTAAGTTTCACTTCTCTTACCCTATAGGACTTAATCTCTTACCTATCAACGGCCTTAACTATTTATGGTAGGTATTAGGAGTCTTCTAGATACTCTTTTGCCTATCTTTAGCTAATAAAAGATCTTTCTACTCCGTAATCTATAAGGGTATAGGTAGCGATATTCTCTAGTCCGATACCTATAAGTACCTTACTTACGAGGGCTTTTAGGGTATGCATTTTAGATATAATAACTCCTAATATAGCTATAGCTTAAAGTATTAGGATCTCTATTTTTTTATCTTATCTATATTACTTCCTAGCTAGTTTAGCTTACTAGGTCTACTATAGAGACTATAATAGGCGTCTTTCTTATGACCTAGTCTATTATAGTAATCGTAAATAGGTAGGGGTTTCCTATCCCTTTTAAACTTAGTATTTAAGTGTTCTAGCTTCCCTATCTTCTTAGGTACCTTTTTATCTAAGTCCTATATCTTTAAGTACTATCGCTTTACGCGGTAGGTAGGCTTCTCTATCCTCTCTAGCTTAGAGTGCTCTTACTTCGAACCTAGTTAAGCCTTCTTTACGGATTAGATATTAGATTTAAGGGACTAATACCGCGCTAATAGGTTATTATAGGTATAGTCTAGATCTACTTCTACTTAGCGTCGCTCTTCGACTTTTAGTTCTAGGTATACCCCTATGATCAAGCGGTCCTTATAGGCTTCCTTAGTAGGGGGAATATATATATTCTTAGCTATCTAGTCTAGGTAGAGAGAGTATATTATAACTAATTCTCCTAGCCTCTATATATATCTATACTATTACTCTTTGGCTTCTTAGTAGATAACTTAAGGGTTATCTACTATACTTTATATAAAGCGGGTAAACTCCGAGTATATTTTAGGTACTCCTTCCTATATTATATAGGATTCCTATACTATTATTATATCTCTTTATAGTACTTTAAAGCCTTAGCTAATCTTTATAATATTATTTACGAAGTAGTAAGGGTGTTATCGGAAGTGGTTATTAAGCTAGGCTTATTAGATCTTATACTCTTAGAATGACTTCCTAGAGTACTTACTGATACTAGATAGGTAGGTAGGATACTTCGTACCTATGACCTAGTATCCTAACGGTACGTTAACTATTATTCTATTATCGTCCTTAGTATCGCTTACGGAGAGGCCCCTTAGTAGGGTCCTTCTTAGTATAGAGTGGGCTAGTGTTACTATCATTATAGTGATCTTCGTAATACGCTCCTCTATTTGGGATTATCTCTCTATTAACTCTGCGAGCTTAGTGAGGCGGTATACTTAGGCTCTTATGGCCTCGAGTTCGTCTTCTTCTTATATCGAAGGTACTATCCTTTAGACTGCGCTAGTAGATAAAGCTTCTATGGCGGGCCTAGTAGGCTTCGTAGGGTTGCTTTGCCCTCTAGCAATCCTTACTAGGCCTCCCTACTCTCTCCTATATCCCTTCTTAGGGTTATCTAGTCCTTCGAGGTCAATATTGAAGTTATCTTCTATGATATCGTCATCGAGTCCTCGGCCTTACTTAGTTACTATACGGGTTTGGTATGCTGGTGCTATTGTTACCCCTAACAGTCCGATCGAAAGATATAGAGAGTTCAGAATGTGAAGACCCTCCTATGGATGGGTCTTTATTTAATGGATCAGAGTGAAAGGAGTATTATATAATACAAATACTACTGCGAAGCATTGACACTAGTACTATATGTATTCAAACTGAACTCTGAGCCTTCTAATATTGCTCCGAGTTCTACTAGTATAGTTGTGCGCGGGTAAGCGAGGTCACATGACTCTCCACCTCCGGTCTCTCAGTGGTATAGTTCTATACACTGGGTCCTGCGACCCTTCTAGTAAGACGTTGTGACAATATAGACTTCGTAGATATATTCGACCTAATAGAAGTAGGAATAGTAGTATTATACTCTGACATAGATTATATAATTTATCTTAAGAAGGATATATAACCTCTATAGAAAGCTATATACCTACTTTTATAAGAGTAACTATAGGTACTAAAGGAATATCTAGTAATAACCCTATAAAAGGGGTAGATATAACCTTCGAAAAGCCTAGTAGGAGCGCTAGTACTATTCGTACTAAAGAAAGATAGAGGCCTTTATCTATATATTAACTACTAAGATCTAAATAAAATCACTATTAAAAATAGATATCTATTACTATTAATAGAAGAATCGTTAGATTACCTCTTAGGAGTAGTAATATTTATATAGCTAGACCTAATAGATATATACTATTAGCTTCGTATAAAGTAAGGAGATAAGTAGAAGACTGTCTTTCGTATAAGGTATAGACTCTATAAATATAGAGTTATACCATTCGGCCTTTCTAATACGCTAATAACGTTCTAGAGCTATATTAATAGAGCTCTTACGGACTTTATCGATATATTTATAGTTATCTACTTAGATAATATCTTAGTCTTTTTAATAGATATTAAGACCTATATAAGGTATATTAGAAAGGTACTAGAGAGACTCTAATAATATAAGTTATACGTAAAGAGATTGAAGTACGTATTCTATACTAAAAGGGTAGAATTCCTTAGCTATATTATTACCCCTAAAGGGGTAGAAATAGATTAGAAGAAGATCGAGACCATTCTAGATTAGCTAGAACTAAAGAGTATCTATAATATCTAGATATTTATAGAATATATAAACTTCTATAGGAGATTTATAGTATTATTCTTAAAGATATACGTACCTCTTAACGCCTTAATAAAAGGACTAAATATATATAAGAAAGGTATAAATAAGAAGACTTAGGGCTTTATCTTTATAGAAGAAGTAAGAGAGGTATTTACTACCCTAAAGTAGTACTTTATAAGTACTCCCCTTCTTACCTACTTTAAACTAAGCTAAAAACTCCTTATCGAAATAGATATATTAGGATTTATATTAGTAGTAATTATCTCGTAACTAGAAGAAGATAGATAATAGTACCTAATCGCTTTTTATTTAAGAAAGCTAAGTAGGCTAGAGATAAGATATAAGACCTATAATAGTAAGCTATTAGCTATTATAGAGGTATTTAAAACCTAGAGATACTACCTTAAAAGAGCTAAGGATATTCTTATACTATTAGATTATAAAAACCTAAAAGGATTTATAAACCTTATACTATAAAGTCTTAGTAGGAGAGTATAATAGGTAATAAGACTTATATCTTTCGACTTTATAATATAGTATAAAGTAGGTTCTAAGAACCTAGCCGATACGCTAAGTCAAAGGTCTAACTATACTAAAGAAGTAAAAGAGATAGAGTTAGTAGACCTAATAGAGGATAAGCTATTCTTAAGAATTAGGTAAAGCCTACTAAAAGGCCCCTTTATAAAGGAAGTAAAGGAGGTAGAAATGATTTAATTAAACGTTATTACTAGAGTATAAGCTATACTAAACCCTAAGACTAAGGATATTATAGGTATAGAGAGGCTAGAGTCCGAAGAGTAGGATAAAAGCCCTAGAGATAAGGAATCCTAGGTATAAAGA